>VXBA01001027.1:3446228-3922143 GCA_013399895.1 Serilophus lunatus | reverse complement strand
AAAAGTGACTGGGAACTCGGTGAAATAGTGGCCCCGGGGCTGCTCCCCGCGGTGGCCCCGCCGGGCTGGGGCTGTTTGGGATGGAACAGGTAACTGTGCCCTGCGGATGGTCCCGCTCCTTCCCCATCCTCGGTGCAAAGGTACCGCGCTGAGTTTCTCGGCGATTGGTTATTTCCTTTCTGTTCGCTCAGAAACCAGACCAGGAGCGTTGTCTCGGCTGGATTTAGAAAACGATGTGTTGAATGATGCGTTAGCTCCTCCAGGCTTTTGAGGCAGAACCCCCAAAACATAGTGGGTTTGGTAGCGTTCTATAAAACTTTCTGGGAGCCGTCAGCACGATGAGCAGGATGACATCCCTCCGGCGTTTGGGGTTTGCTCAGGTTGCCCGAAACACAACCGGGTAATTTCGCAGGTTTCAGTCTGGGACAACATTGTAGCCCTCCCGGGTGATCCAGTGTCTTGGTTTCTCCGTCCTGACTTGAGCAGAGGTATCCGTATGCAAAGTGCCCCGTAACTGAGAGATCCTCGGAATTACGGTTAAAACATACTCTGTTACGACTGCGGAGTTGACACTTGCAGGCAGTGCTGAGACATCTTGCTGACTTCAGCTGGAATTCGCAGCGTTGTTGCTGAGTCATCAGGACAGAAATATTCAGGGAAGAAGTAAAGAATTTAGGTTTTAACCCTAATATGAACAGCCCGTTTCGTGTTTGTTTATTTATTGCTTGGTACATATTTCTTGCATTTACAGGCAAATGTATTTTGTTCAGTAGTTAACATATGGAAAGCATTAGATGACAAACTGTGGCGATGCCAGAGTCCTGTATATCGAGCAGTGCTGTATGTATTTTTAGAATTTTAATCTAAAGAGCTCTTGTATGAGTCCCAGTACATCCATAATGCAGCACTTGACTTCACTGTCATCAAAATACTAGAGAAAGTCTTCTGAATTGTGGTCGTGGTTTGAATTCTTAGAAGATTTCTTAACTGTATGATAATCTACCATGAAGTTGATCAGTTGAAGCAAGCCAAAGAGTCGTCTTTTGAATTGTCTTCTGACCTTTGGCAGGTTTTTTTCCAGCTGGAGATTTTTAATTAAAAATTCTGGATCTATATACACAACATTTTTTTATAAAAAGAAAAAAATCCTCAGAAAAACCCTTTTTTCCAACTTTCGTCAGATTTTTCTTGGCTTTAGTGTTTGCCTAAACTTAGCAGTTTTAGTTCTGTTTTTTTTTTTCACATCCTTAGAATTAAAACGGTTTTCAGTGTTAGCTGAGATATTATTAATTGGTCACACTGCTTGATAATGAAGCAATACTTCTTGTGACAATGCAAAGCTCTTTGCTTTGAAGAGCAGGGTCCCGGTTGTTTTATCTAGAGCAGAAAAAAAGAATTAAGTGGGAAAAAGCCAGAATTGTCTAAGTTGATAAAAAGATGCTCGTGGTTCACATGTGTGTCACAAGCTGCAGATTTTTTTGCAAGCAGCTCCCAGTAGTCATGCTGAATCATATGACTTCCCACTCTGTTAATCTTCATAGCTGTAGTGCTAGCTTGTCACTACTATGGTACATACCTGCATTATTTTTTTTCCCTTCTTAAACAACCTCAGGGTATGAATACAAAACAAAATAGACAAAAATAGACCTTTAAAGTCCATTTTCTGCCCCTTAATAAACAGATTTATTTCAGAAGTGTAGTTCTTAGTGATTCACATGTAACCCTCCAGAGAACGTGTGTTGTAGATCTTCATTATGGTAATCTGTCAAATAGACATCTTGTAAATTCTCAGACTTTTTCATTGGCTCTGGAACTCCTACTCTAAGTGTACTTTTCTTGGCCAGGTCAGTGTTCCTGCAATATAGAATTACTTAAACACTGTGTTATGTTTGTTTCTTTTTTTTTTTCCTTCTTTTTGCCCCCTCCCCCCAGCTGTGATGTTTGCTTTGGTGTTTAAGCACATGCATTGCAAAGATACATATATTTGTAAATTAATTTATTACGAGTGTACAATGTAATGGGAAGAAGTAATTGATAAATAGCTTTGCTGTAGTGAAAAAACTTAGAACTGGGATCCTGTAAGTTGTGCTTCTATGCAGATCACACCTGGGTTTGGTGCTTTGTAAAAGAGGGGTCCTAAAACCTCCATGAAGATAGCTGCAATTAATCCAACTGTGAAATATAGACATTCTCTCCAACAGTGAGATACAGAACAGATACTGCTGTGGAAATTGCCTCCTTTAAGTATCTCAGTGTTCTGCCTGAGAAGGGAGGGTGTAGGCAGGTGGGGTTGGTCATTTCTCCTAAGACAGGACAAGAGAAAACTGCCTCAAGTTATGCCAGGGGAGATTTAGATTGTATATTGGGAAAAAAATATTCACAGAAAGGGCTGCTAAGCACTGAGGCAGGCTGCCTCTGTGAGCGGTGGAGTCACCATCCCTGCAAGGAATTAAAAGGTGTGTAGATGTGACGCATGGGGACGTGGGTTAGTGACGAGCTTGGCAGTGCTGGTCTTATGGTTGGACTCAAAGTTCTTATTTTTCTAACATAGAAGCTTCTGTGATTATATGATCAGTTGAAAACAGTGTACTCTATGCTTGAAGTCTTAGCAGTATGTGCATTAAAGCACTTTGTTTCTCCTCAAATATGCATCTGCCGATTCTGTCAGTTGTGTGTGTCTGATTAATGCTGATGTGCAAGGAAGTGGGAAAGATCATTGTTCATCCCCCAGTAACTAACTATATGATTCTGAAAAAGAGGACATCAAATACAGCCCTTACAGTCTCAGCAGAGTGCAGAAGTTGTTTTCTATCAACCATCTACTTGCCATAGGATCTGTTGTTCAGTTGGAACCTAGCAAGGAAAAAAATGTTAAGACTTTTATAACTGAGAACACAGTCGAGAAGTAATCAAATGTAGGTTCTCAACACTGCTGCTTTTGGTTTCTTATCAAATGTGCTTGCAGTTCTTTGTGAATATCTGAAAAGCACAGAATAAGTACAGGAGCCAAATAAAAGTGAGAATATGCTATTATTTATTATTGACTCATTACTTGTGTCAAAAATCAATATCATGACATTGTTGACATTTGTTGTTGATCTCAGCAAGCCTTGGGTTTTTGACCTCAGTAAACCTTGACTTTTAATTCTGACTGGTTAACTCTAAACTCTCTGCACTAGTAAGTACAGCATTCTACCTTTATATACAGAGCCAAAGGATTCAGCAGTTAAACAGTTGTCCTGGGCTCTCTGCTTGCAAATCAGAGGGATGTTACCCAAGCACATGCCTGAAGAGAGTGGGATATATCTAAGAGTATTTGTGAAGTTGAGTTGGTGATTGTTGGGTCTGTTCCTTTGTTCTCTTTTAATTAGGGTTTTTTTTAACATGTCAGTTAACAATTTTCCCTGTAATTACAGATTAATTTATGGGAGATCTTGAGGAAAAGCTTCAATATGATCCAATCTACATATGAATGACCAGCAACTGTACAGTGTCTTTGTGTTTGGCATTAATGAGATTGCTCTAAGAATCCTCTGTCCAAAGTTTAGATGTTCATACTTTAAGGAGGATATTATAGTCAGAGACTTCAGAGAAGAACTGTGAAAATGAATCAGGTTTGAAAATAGCTCCTGAGAGAGAGATTCCAAGAGCTCAGTATATTAAATATTATTAATGAGAAAGGACATGATTGCAAGATTTGTGTGCACTGTGAATAGAAATTCTGTGATGAAGCAGAAAAAAGATGGGATATCAGGGATCCTTTGGTTAAAATATGAGCCAGACACATTTGCGGTAGGAATAAGAGCAGTGATCTTGAAAATCTTGAGCAGTGATGGTAATTTATTTTGTATTATAATAGGATATTCATCAAAGGAAAATTTTAATTCAAAGACAGTATTTTTCCTTTAAGATTTATCTAAATAAAACTTAATTGAGGTCATCTGTCCATGTTTTATAGAAGAGTAGATGATCAAAGTATTTTTATCTGTATCTAAACACAGAAGATGATAATTATAAAATATGTTTCTTTAGCCCAGGAGACTGTTGAAATTAGAACAGAACTGATAGGTAACTCAGGAGTTTTAAACTTCTAAAATGCATGGAAACAGTGAATCACAGAATAGTTAGGGTTGGAAGTGACCTCTGAAGATCATCTAGTCCAACTCTCAAAACAAAACTCTAAAACAAGACTTTGTTTTCACTGTGCTGAAGATCGAGTATTGCGAAGTTGTGTTGGTAAATAATTCTTCAACAATGCAAAGATGTCATTACACTCAGTACCTGGATTAGTAGGTCTTGCTCTTTTTAAATACTAAATTAACAGGCCAGTTGATGAAATTCCTTACAAGTAATGTGGAAATTAGGGTTGTTAAATTTCAGAATCAGAAAGGTGAAATTTTAAAAAAAAAAAGTATTTAAGAAATCCTGCAGTTGTTGAGTGGCTTTTATACAAGAGAACACTTGGGCTGCTGTAGAAAACTGCTGAGTATGACAGGGTTGTGTGTGGGAATTATTGGAGGGTTTGCAAGAGGGGATTTGTAGATCCTGCAGAGATTTTGGGGAAATCTGTGTTATAATGCATTATCTCCTGTGGTGAAGAGCCAGCAGGAATGTTCAGAGGTTTTTTTATGTTCTCAGTTTTACATGCCTTTAGCAGTCAATGCTTTCAGGTCTTAGGCTTAGTGGAATTGTAGGCAGCTGTGTTGGTTTTGCCGGGGATAGAGTTAATTTTCTTCCTTGTAGTATGAGGTTGTGTTTTGGATTTGTGCTGGAAATGGTGTTGATAATAAAAGGATGTTTTGATTATCACTTAGCAATGCTTACACAGAGCCAAGATCTTTTCTGCTCCTCACTCCACCCTGCCAGGGAGAGGGCTCGAGGTGCACAAGGAGTTGGGAGGGGACACAGCTGGGACACCTGGCCCCAAGTGTCCCAAGGGATATTCCAGACCATATGGTGTCATGCTCAGTATAAAACTGGGGGAGAAGAAGAAAAGGAGAGACATTTGGAGCGATGGCACTTGTTTCCCTGTCACCATTAGGCCCAGCTTTCATGGGGATGGCTGAAGGTTTGCCTGCCCTTGGGAACTGGGGGATGAATTACTTGTTTGGTTTTGCTGGTGTGCACAGCTTTTGGTTTACCTGTCAAACTGGATTTATCCCAACCTGTGAGTTTTCTCATTTTTACTCTTCTGATTCTCTCCCCCTTCTCACTGGGGGGAGAGTGAGCGTGGGGCTTGTGTTGCCAACTGGGGGTTAAACCATGACGGCAGCACGAGGAGAAATAAAAGAGTTGTACATCAGAATAGCAAAACCTCCTTTTGACACAGTTTGACAGGACGAACAGAAATCAAGCTAAGTGCAAGTCAAATAAGATATGCCTGCCTTGTATAAACTCTTCATCTTTTTGGAGAACATGTCAGGAATCAGCCTTCAATATGATGAGAGATCATAAAAATAAATGAGAAGGACCCAAGCAGGCACACATCACTCAGTGAAACCAGTCTTTGCTTAAATCCCTGAAGATGCTGAAGCAATGACCAGAGGTTTGATTAAGGATGTGGTTTGATGAAACAAATCATGTATATGATGAGGGCCAGCTGGTTATAATACTGCAGCAAATTAGAGTAGGAAAAGTCTGCAGCTGGAGGGATTTTTTGTGAGTCTGAAGGTGATTGTGCTTCTTGTCTCAAGGGATAATGTGCAAGTATCCATAAAGTTCCGTGATACATGCTGAAAAGAGAGCTAAATATTTGTGGTAGTATTTAGCAATGTACGAGTTGGAGATGTCTGGAGAAGTGGAAGTTTTAGGGCTCAGTTGACAAATTCTAAGCCACTTAATTTGATTGCACAGTTTCTTACTTAGTATTTATTAGCTTAGAAACAGGTGGATGATAAATGATTCCAAATGCCGTAATTGCAGAAAAACCTGCATGAATGTGTGTACCAGGTAGAGATGTTTGACCATGCATTGTTTTTCTCCTAACTAATGGCAGAAAGTGTTTCACAGGTGTGTACTTATTTTCCTTCAGGGCTGTTTTTTATTTTTTTAAGCTATTTTTTCTTAAGTTTATATTTATGCATTTTATTTAATGTTTTAAGTAGTTGTATACAGGTTGTACCTTTTCTACTTTATATTTGCATTCATGTTAGACATTACCTAAAATTGTTTCAAGCTTTGCCTTTGTAATGGTGGTAATAATTTAACTTTCATAAAAAAGGGGATTTTCTTTCTATGTACTGACTTAGACTTACCACCTGTGATATAAGGTGGTATATGCCAAGTTGGTGGTTTGAAAAGATTAACTTTGGTAAAATTGTAATGAGAAGTATCTGTGTAGAGTGATAGGTGAGAAATTCTTAAAAAAACCCAACTAATTATTTGCAGAAAACCATGTGTATACTGACAATTTCCAAGTAGACTTGAGTGTATTTATCTACCCCATTATAGTTCTTATTTTATGGATGAATATGCTAAGTGCTATTCAGAATTATTTGGCCATATGTTCCTGTTCTTATGGAACTTCATTTTGTGGGCTCTCTATATAAATAAAGCTTTCTCTTTGTGATGGCATGTACTAAGAGGAAGAGAAAAGAATGTTATTTCAAATGTTATACCTTTTGCAAAAGAGCAGATGGTGTTTGTATGTGAGGCTTCAAGTGAGTTTTACACTTTGAAACTACTGCTTTATTCCAGATTGTCTAAGAGAAATTAGTGTTTCTAGCTGTTCTGGAGCATACCAGGTTATATTACACCTGATGTCAATGTGTTTCAAAGTCAGCAAAGATGTGGAGTTATGCTGAACCTCTGTCACTTTTTGTCACTGTATTTGTCTAATATGAATTGTTCCCCAAGTGCAGGCAAGAGTTATTTGCTAAAAATTTCATGTACTTTGATAAGATAGGACTGAGGTGAGACTGAAGGATCTCAAATTTTTGCATCTTTTTTCTTGCCTTTTTATAGATAACGCTCGACTCTTCCAGTCTTTATGACCTCCTTCAGTCACCACAGCTTTGGGAAGCTGATAGGGAAAGTCTCCTGGTGACACCAGCCAGGTCCTTCAACACCTTTGAATGCATCCCACCTACTATCACACTTGGTTCTCTCCACTCAATTTGGGAGACTTCATGGGCACCAAATTCGATACAACCCTCCTCCAGGAAAAATAGTTGGCAGATGATTAATTTTCCTGTTTATCTTTTAATATGAAATTTGAAATCCACTGGTCATGCCATTTTGGGGGGGAAAAATCAATTTGTCAGTGAAGTCTCAGAGGAATTTGTAGGTGAGAGCTGCAGGCTGCATTGAGACATTAAATTATTAAACATGGCTTTTTACAAATGTGTTCTAAAGCATTTACATCTATGAATCACAAGCATCATGCAGTGTAAGACTGAGGGCAGGACTTGACATTGCATTGCAGTCTCACATAGTTGATTGTCGTCCATGATTCTCCTGTTTAGTTTGTTGGTGGCCTTTTTTATGACAATATTTGGGCATGTTAAAAAGCGTATTTTCCTGGTGGTGATTTGCTTGAAATAACTTTGTTTTAATGCTAATTTAGTAGGCACAAATCTGTGTGAACTCTGGCACAGAAGCAATTTCTTGCATGAATATTCGGAGGTGTAATTAGAGGGCAGCAAAAAATATTGAACTGCTCTAGATACCTTGTATCTACAACAAATAAAGTGTTATGCTGGCGACTTACAGAATTTATTTTTGATACTGGCAGTTAGTGTGAGAAACATTGCAGAGCATCTGCTGTGTGAAGGAACTACCTCTGAGCGGGAAACTGGAACCTTGGGGGTCACCTGTACATAAAAGTGAAATGTACTGTGCCTCTGGCTCTGGACTCTGTCTGAGGCTGAGCTATGGAAGCCTATTAACATATTATTAGTGGATTTACTCATTTAGAGGTCTCTGAGAAGACCTGTGGAAGAAAATAATGGATAGATAAGGCTGGTACTTCCCTTAGCTGCTAAATGAGACACTTGTGATGCTGTGCCCTTTTTTACATCCTGTAAAAGGGCTGTAGCAGCCTTTTCGATCATGCATAAAGGGGGGAAAAAGGGAAAAAAGCTGTTTAAATAGAGAAGAGAGCTACATGGTGTATGAAGCATGCCTCTGAAATTTTTATTTCAATAATGAAGTACTGCCTTGCTGCATATTTTTACTCTACCAATTGAGAATAAAGCCTGTACAGTATTGTTTACATAAGTGCTTCCACAAGAGAGGCGTATGCTGAAGTATTTCAAGGAGCCTGGCCTTTTCAGACCAGAGTGTTGGCCCAAAGTTGATATCTGAGCACATGTTCAACATGCTGAGCCAGTGGTTGTTCAATATTTCTCAGTCATAGTCAAGCATGCAGAAGTATTCAATTTTCTCCCGGGATGGAATGAGAACAAATGCAAAGATATTTTTAAGTCAAATTGAATTCTTGTTTTCCTACCAGCTAATCACATGTATTAGATGCTTGATGAGTGTCTGCTGTTTGAAAAACAGATACAATATGGGCAAGTATGTCTGGCACAAACCAGATGGCTTGATTTTTGTCTTCATGGAAATAATAATAATAAAAAAATACATGTAGTGAGCAAGGAGGCTGTGGAAGACTTTGTCCTTTCAGGGAGAAATAAAAAATGCTTTTCTACTACTGATCAATTCTTAGATTTTGCAATTTTAATACAGAGCTTTCCTTAATTACCAAGTTGTGTCTTTTCACTTGTTTTATCCACCTACTTGTAACTCTTTGAAGAGGAATATTTTGGGATGTACTTTCTTACTTTCATCTTTGGTCAGAGAAGTTTTTGTTCTTCATGCTTTCTGACAGCTGTTTTTCCTAAGTGTGTGTGGTAAATACTCATTTCCCCTGTGGTCTACCGGGCTTCTCTGCACTGTTAATATTCCACCATAACAAAAAGTGGTTCTGCATACACACTTCATTCTTTGTGTGTTTTGTATGCCAGCACTTAAGTCTAGATTTTCACATTGAGTGGATAATTAGCTTTGAAACTATGAAAGTGTAAATTCACTAAATTTGCATGTGTTTTACATGGATTTCAGTTTCTAAACAAGCTCTAAAGAACACTTCAGTTTTCTAGAGGAAAAAAGTCTGCTCTGCTGGAAAAAAAGGATATATTTCCAGTGATTTTTATTCTTTTTAATTAATATGAATGTTCAGAGATCCAGCACTTCAGAAAGAGAAATTGCCAGAAACAGAAAATTTTCCAGGAATGTATGTTCAAACATAGGATACTTCTGTGGCACAAGTGTGGAGTTTTGCTTTGCTGTGTTGGTTTTTTTTTTTTTTTTGTCAAGTTATTTATTTATTGTTCCTTTTTGTTTGTGAAAAGGAACATACTGGGGTTTTATTTTGTTAAGTAAAGTACAGATGGTTCTTGCACATGAAAATTGTCAATATACTTCTGAGTACAGGGAACAGAAATACATGTTTTCAAATGTGTAGTGCCTATAAACTTATGTATGTAAACATACAGGAGTTTGTGTGTGTATAATCTCCATCAGACAGGTTTGTAACTTTTGAACTTGCAAATAGTTCCAATAAGTTTTTAGAAAATACTCACACGAATTTTTCTGAGTGCCTTTCCTAAGAGGGATCTGAGATGAAATGTGAATTGCTGAGGAAATACCAAGTTTGAACAGTTATGGAATTGCTATTTCAAGTTATGTGAAAGTAAACTGAGATTGAACTAGGTTTTAGTTTTCTTTGATACTTTCTATGAGGGAAATGTGCTTGTTGTCTAGTTGCTGATAGATAAGAGCTGGATAGAGTTGTCTTTGTGTGTTTTATGTCAGAGCAGATGTACTGACAGTCTTTGGAAGGGTGGAGTGAGGTTTTGAGGGAGCTGTTATCAAATCTTCCTTCCAGTAGAAGACTTGTGTTCTAGTACTTAAAAGGAAGGGGAAAAAATGTTAGTGAATATCAAATTACAGTTGAATTATTGTAAATAAAATACTTGCTTGTAATGTTGCTTCTTAATGGAGAACTGATTTTTGTTCACTATGTCATGCAAACATAAATAAGAGACTAGAAAAAACTTATTCATCTGTCTTAAGTATGTTTTTGAAAAAATAATACTGATGTATAAGAACTGTATTCTGCTCTGTTTCTTATTTTTTCCATTATACAATAAAATATCTTTCTAGATGTATAATATGTTGTAAGTGGCAAAGCCTAAATAATTTTTTTTCCTTTTTCTAGCAGATACTTTGTATAATTCAGTTTTGAAGTTCAGTTCTTTCTGTGTTTAATGGAGACATTTCTTTTTATTTTTATGGTTGAAAAGAGTTTAATTAATGATGCTTCTTAGAAAGATGAGATAGAAGTGTTACCAAAAAAAAGGAAAATTTTCTTGACCTTTAGTGCATAATTTTTTTTTTTTAGTACCAGTTCAGAAGTCTGAGAATCACTGATGTTCTGAAAAGGCATAAAAGTGTGAATGTAAAAGATATCAGAGAAATTCAGTTTTTTAGAATTAAAATAAATGTGACTTTAAGGGGAACTGTCAAGATACTTAGATCTTAAAACTACTTTAGTGGAAATTTGATTTTTATTCTCCTAGAGGCTTGCATTTACACTGTTGTTTCTAGAATAAATTAACTGAAAGCTGTAGAAAAAACTTCAGAGATTATTATTACAGTGCTCCCTGGGGAGTAATAATCCATTTATTGTTTATCTCTTGCCTTGGAGGAATTCCATCTAAAAACTTTTATTCAATTAGCTCAGGCAATGTGAACTATTCCAGACTGCTACGTGAATGTACCTCTATTTAAATGATTGACTTGTTGGCACAAAGTTATCCTGGTTTGTGAAGAAAATAGAAAAAGAGCAGAATTTTCTTTGAAACTGTGTGGAGGAAATTACCTTACAGTGGTATGAGAGGTGCCTCACAAACTAGTTTAAAATACAGACTGACCCTTTTTCTAGTATGGAGTGGAAGCTTGAGCAGATATTTTTCAAACAAAAAGCAATCTGGAAATAGGTAAAACTTGAGGAATTATTCACTAGAGGAATTCTAGACATAGGAGTCTGCTAGGGACATTCTGTAGGCACTAAGAAGTTTCTGAATGTACTGAAGCCAATGTAAATATTACCACAGTCTTTCCTGGTAATCTTTTCTCCATCAGGGCTTTTCTTAAGACTTAATTTCTGATAGTCCTGCAGGCACTGACCGAACTGTAACGGGCCAGTACTGTGTGAGATTTCTGTTTCAGAACATTTTTTTTTAATCCTCACTGTTGTGTTACACGAATCAGATTCTGCAGAGGTCTGTGCTGTATTTTGTTAGTTATTGCAGCAGGTTAAAAATTAAAGAGAAGTGTCAGTGAAAATTAATTTAATCAAGAGTACTTCCTGCAGACTCAGTCTGAGTCTGGTTTATCAGAGCTTCATGGTAAGAACAGTGATACCAAGAGGGACTCAGTGTTGTATCTAAGATACTGTTAAGATGAGAGATTTCTTTTCCTGGCTACATTTTTGAAGGCTGTTAGCATTTCTGTAGTACTTGTGTTTGTGTTCTCTTGGCTGCGTTAGCTGGACTGAACAGAAAGTCAGACTTGAACAAAATAAATACCCACAGCGTAAAACCTGCAGGATTTTGCAATAGTGGTAATGAATTTTAACTTTTGGAAATTTTTTTGAAAGTCTCTCTTTAATGAATTGTAGATTAATGCTAGAAATAATTTTTAAAAATAGCCTGCCACTAAAATGCCTTAGTTTGTAAACTTTCAAACTATTTTCATTAACAGCCTATTGTTTTTTTAGGCAAGATTCATTTCTCCCCCCCCTAGCCACTAATTTATTTTTTTCTTTTGCGTATCTTATGGCTGCTTCTGACATTGTTTTAACCTTTATTTTCTGAAGTGAGAGAGGCAAAATACGACCTTACCTGGAGTACATACTGATCTAAGATGAACCTGAGGTGTCTGAGGTGCTCAGCTTTTGTAGTGACTGCTTTAGTCAAACCAATTTGGGGACATTGAAACTTAGATCTGTGGATTTGCAGGTTGACCACCCAGTACTTAACTCAGAGCTCTTGCTCAGCAAAGCATTAATATTTGAGATTATATGCTTTCCTCTGCTAATTCAACAAATTAATGAAGAATGTTTGCAGAAATTTCATGGACTTTGCCTCCTTGTGGGAAGATAATTAGTTTTTTTCATGAATAAAGATCTGCAGTCACTGAGAAACTCAGATGGCTGTAAATGCTACACAAATGGCTGAAATATGGAATATTCTATTCTTGTTGCCCATTTGATGCTTCGAGTGCTTTAGCAGTCTGGTCTGACCTTTTCCTAGTTGAAGGTCAAGAGCTGATGTGGACAGCCCCTGTTCTCACGTGTGCAGGGTCCCTCCCACATCGTCCTTATGGCTTAAGAGCAGTACTTGGATTTTTGAAGTGAGTCTGCCATCGTATTGTGAGAGTACAAAATTGTATTGCCTTGCATCAGCAGACATCAAAAGAAATCTTTTTAGTTGATAGTAAAAGATGCTCTGAGGAGGAGAGAGGGGGTCTTTGTCACCTTGTTACACTCATAGAATATCACATGCAGAACAGGCTGTTGTGAAGGCTGGGCTGCCACAATGAGTACCTAAGAAAAGCCTGAGTTATTGAAGCAGAGTGCCATGGTGGGATGTGGTTAAAAAAAATCAAGTTGCAGCAAAGGAAACTGGAAAACATTTTTATTGCGTTCTTTGTGTCGAGAGTAGCTTTCTGAATTTGATTCCTAGGGAGAATTTGTGAAAATTTTATGTATAAGTAACGAAGATTCATGAATAGTTTATTTCAGTTTGTTTTTTCCTGATCTGTGCATGAGTTTGTTAGCTTTAGGCAGGTGCATAAGGATTCAAACAGGCTTTTTTTTTTTTTTGTAAAATTCAACTCACAGTACTAGATCAGGGTTTTTTTCCTTTTAACAAGCAGAGGCTTTACTTAGCAAAGATTGCTAGAGAGCCACAGCTGTACACATCTGTATTTCATGTCTGTTCACATCCGAATGTGTCAGTTGTTAGACCTGAGGTCAGACCTGCTGCAAACTTGGTAGTTTTACGAGAATTAATTTGGTGGAAAGAAATGCCTGGAAAGACTTCAGCGTTTTGTACTGTTGTTTTGGGTAATGCAGCCTTGGTTAATACAACTCAGTTGTGTCCTTTTTTTGTTTTGTGGTGTCCCCTCATCACATGATGTGCTTTGGCTGGCACAAGTGATCACTGACAGAGCTAAATTAGTGTTAATCAGCTTATGGAATGAGTCCAATTTGAGAGGTGAATGAAAAACTGTAAAACCCAAACCTCAAATAATTGTGTTTGTAATGGAGTTTATAATAGCATGTTTTAGCATATAATAGCATATATTACTGAAATACAGATTTTCCAAACTAGTTCTAAGTTAATTGAAAAAATATTTTACTAGAATCAGGATTGAAATGCTAAAAACAGAGCTAATATTTTATCTGAACAAAAGTTATACAGTTCTGCAAACTCTGTATGGTCAAATCAGCATTACATCTACATAAAGTGAAGCAGGATTGATGCTGTGCAGCTGTATTCCTTACCTGCTGGAGCTGCCCAGGAAGCTGGAATTCCCTGTACTCTCTGTGTTCTGATTTCATGGTGTTGCTCAATGTGTAAAATGCACCAGCTAATGTTAAAAGCAACTTTCCATGGGTTGTAAGCCAGGAAACACAAAACTAGGAACTGTTTCAAATCTAGGAATAGGCTCTTTGGGAGCTCCTCAACCTTATCTGTTGTTCTCTAGACTGTATTCATATTGGAAAGGTAGTCATGAATTTGAAGGAAATAATCCTAAACACTTTTTAAGAATCAAAGTTGTTGTGTGGCTTTTTTGGTGTGTTTTTGTTTCTTTAAATATTCTCTGTTCACCAGGAAAATGTCTAGAATATGAATATCTAACTAAACACAAGAGGGAATGAACTTGGATTTGGAAGATGTGGTCAATATTCAAATGCAGTCACTGTTTTCCCCTGTATAGCCTTGGCAAAGGCTAATTTTCCTTTGCTTCCAATTCCCTGCCTATAAAATAAGTGATGTTATGCTGTCTTTCTAAAGAAATTTCAGAAAATGCAATAAAAAACAGTGAATTAGATCTGAGAGTTACACTTCTATGTAGTCATATGACTCTAGAAACCTTACTCTAGTTATCAACCAAAATTTTAATCTCATTGAATGAACAGTGAAGTTTATTCTCAATGGCAATTGATGCCTTGCCACATATTTCATTCTTGATACAGTTGCTAGGATAGTAACTGTGAAAATACAGTTAAAAAAGACTCAGCAACAGCAATGTAAGAAAATGTGAGCTTGTTTCTTTGTGCACTTAGGTCAGTCAGTGATCACACAGGCCTATGCTTTGTACTGAATATTCATGATTTGAATAGGAAGGCTAAAAATGGCTAATTAGGAAGACAGTGACATGTTTTGTCAGGCTATTTTAACATCCTTTAGGCTGTATCTGATAGTAACAACTTCATAGTGTCTCCAGCTCCATGTGAACTGTAGTTTCTGATCAATGATAATGCCTTCCACTGTGACTTATTCTTCTGGTTGTCAGCCTTTAATGTGTTCTTTGACTTCCCCTTGCAATGTATCTCCTTGCATAAGCTCTAACTAGAATAGTAGTAATAGGAAAATCTGTTTTGATAATGAGGAAAGCTCTCCAAGTATTCATAGCATTTCATGTATAATTCCTGCATCGGGGTTGCTTGGGTGACAGGTATTTTTAGTCAGAGAAATGTCACAAAATGGATGTCCTGACAGAAGGATGCTTTGATTCACCACCCAAGGCAGATCAACTTAATTGAAATCTCATTTTTGGATCTGTTTGTGTTCAGGTAGATATTTGTATTCTGCACATTGTCGTTGTGAACTGAAGATATTTGGAAAGAAAAAGAAAAGAAACTTAATAGGAAGTGTTGTTCCAGAATGGTAACTGGGAGAAAAGGTTTATTAGAGCTTTTGTTCATTAATCAGTGGCAAAGAAAGGATGAGGGAGGGGGAAGGTGATGTGGAGGAAAAGAGACTTTATCATGGGTGGGGAATACTGTCCTTTACTAGAAAGTGATCAATGTCCTTAAAAATAAAAAAAGGAAGGAGTGGCGACCTCAAGGGAAAATACTAATTCACTAAAATTTAACACTTGTCTATTTAGTGTAAAAGGTAGTTGCAGTTGGGCCACATATCGCCTGATGGGAATACACTAAACAGGTGTTTGTTCAGTTGTCCATTCACACACTAGAGAGCTCAAGTTCCAAAGAAGACAAGAAAACTGGTCCTGCCTTGAAGTACTGAAAGGATCTTTGACAGTAATCCTATTATACCTAGAAGGTAACCCACCTCATAGAGATGATTTGTGTTTATATCCTGATATGATAGAGTGAAAGGGGAAAATCTTTGTAAAAATTCTCTGCCACTATCTCCATAATCTCTACTTGAGTGAGCATCAGCCAAGTGAGAAAATGAAAAATTATAACCTGCTAAGCATCAGTGGCAGACTGAAATGAAAAAATTGCAAGTTAATAACAGTGATGCCTCCAAAAAATTTGCAGGCCAATTTAACATGGCTTTATCCAAGGTCACATCTTGCAGCTGATTATTTTTAGTAATTTGCAGATGAGGACTTTCTACCTTTCTTATGGGAAGTGAAGATGAGGGAAATGCTGGGTACCGTTTAAAAGTCAAGGTTATCAATCTGTTCAGATCAAAAGTGAGCCGTGTTCCCTGTTTATTTGCTTAAGGCTGTGCACAGAAATAATTTCCATTGTAGCAAAGTGGGACATCTATGCTGTCCTTTATGGCAATGGTAAAGTCAATGTAACATGAAAACTCACAGTGGAGTGAGACTGAATGGATTGCAAATAGGAAAAGCTAGAACTTGCCTGAGTTTGTTCTGGACCAGACTCTTGCTAATATCCATGTGATGTTTTTTACATAATAGTGAAAAAAGAGATTGTTGCTCGTTTTTGAGATTCCTTAAGGAATGTGAATCTATTGCAAGCTACTATACAAAACTTAATGCATGTTATGTCCTGTGAAATAATCAAAGCATGCTACTGGAATCCAAGATGTAAAAACCATTTCCTCCAACACAATTTGCACAATCACCTTGATATTGCAGGGTGAACGTCGCTACATTTGCGAACTGTTGGCATACGGTCACTTGTTTAAAATAGACCATTCTTCACCAACTGGAATGTATCATTAGTGTGTGGAAACTCTTGCCCTGGGATGCAGTGACAGGGGAAACCCTCTGTGTCATTGTTTTCATGTGGTTCTGCGGTCCTTTTGATGAAGGATATGCAACACCCTGACTGTACATAGTGGTTCTGTGGAGATTTTGTGATCTGGTGGCTCAGAAATCTTCTCTGTGGGTACTTGAGAAATCTTATCTGTGGGTACTTGAGTCTGCTGAGTTTTCACTGTGCAGAAAAGACTGCAGGGCTTCTTTCTGGCATGCAAAACGAAGAGCACTTCTTCCTGGAAGACTGATGGAGAACCCTCTTTGTAACTGCTCTGTTACCAAGGGCAGTTTTGAAATAGGTCTTTTCTGTCATTAAAATAATAAAAATACTTGAGCAGCTCCATTCAAGAACAGTGCAAAAGCATTCATTTTTATTCCTGTCCGTGTGAGCTTTGTAAGCCTCAGGTTATTCTGTGTTGAGATGACTGGAAGTGTCACTGGAGTGCTTTCCATGAGAAAGAGGGGTTAACTTTCGAAAGGTGCCACTGGTATTTTAATGATAACCGTGGTCAGAAGCCTGGGTTAGGTCTCAGCCTTTAAAACCAAGTTTGTTGGACATATGCTCTGTAGGAATGGGAGCTGAATTCCCAGCTGTATTTTCCAGCTCTACACGGAAGTTTCCTATTAGGTAACTCGTATCCTGTCTGGCCTCAGAGATCTGACAAGATCACAGCTTGAACTGTTTAATTTTTCTCGCTGTCACGCAGTGCATCATACTGAGTTAGTTCAATAGCCCTAATCTAATGCTTACTGCAATAAAACTGTGAATGTATCGATCAATACTTATTTCAGTAAGCAAAGCAAAATGAAATATTCTTTTGACAACTTTTGTCCGTTTCATTATCTCCTTTTTAATCACAAAACTGTCTCCTAAAGTTTCAATGCTTCCTTAAACTTTGTAGCCTGTCGGATTTCATATACATCAGGCTGATGCCAGCAGCTCTCTCACAAACAAGGTTCCATGTAATGCATTACATTAATCTGTTGCATTCCTGCAGCAGAAGGAAGCTGATTCTTTCCTGACATATCCAGGCAGCTCTGGCTCTGTACCTAGGAGCAAAAATTTCAGGGAATATGAGACTTCAAACTTGATATTTTATTGCCTTGTTACTTTTCTCCCTTTGGGATATTTCTAATGCAAGACAGCAGACACTTTAGTGCTGCCAGTCTCTAGTGTCACTCCATCCTACCATCTAGTGTTATGTGATGTCTAATACCCAGACTGTCACAGAGTGTGCTCTGTCCTACACCAGACAGAGCTGCAGTTGTTGGATTATGTTCATATTCAAAGTGGAATTTCTTTACTGACCTTATATGATGTTTTTCCCATTTATACTTAAGGCTGCTTTCCATTTATGTAGGAAAGTGTGTATGTGTGTGTAATATTTCTAAGGATATGTGCTGTCATATGCACACCCCTTCCAGTATTTTTATGGCAATATAGTGGAGATTAAATTGTGTTGGTTTGTCTGTAAAACACTCCTTTAGTCAATTTTCTAGTCAATAGTTTTCCTTTAGTGTTGCAAACATTAAATGATAAACATATGGGGGTGGGAAGAAGAAACAAAGCTGAGAATATATACCTGTACACAGTTAGATGTGAGTTTTTCTTCACACCTTATGGGACAGAACTGGACTAGTTGTCCCTCTCTTCTATTTTCAGCAGTAGTTTTGATTTAGATGCTTTGTTCTGCATCCTTTCCACAGAAATGAAATGACAGGGCACAACTTTCTTGTTCTTTCTTATATACAACTATCTCCATAGATGCATAGCCTGGATGGAGGAGAGAGAGCATCCAAAGTTTATGGTGTGCAGTTGTAAATTGCAGTTCTTTGCCAGCAAAGAGGTGGGTGCAGCAAGCTGTTCTCACTATCAGGCCATTTTTCCTTGGTGTTTTGAAAAGCTGGAGCTTGACTCTCATTTTTGCTTTTCAGCAGCCTCAGTGCTTTTGGGCTGTCTCCAGCCAAATGCTGATAATAGGCTCTATAAGGGAACTTTTGTGCAATGATTCATTTAGCAATGAAACTACATGTAGCAGAAGTGGAATTGACCAAGAGAAAGGCAAGGTTAAAGGAAGTATTTAGAGGTTGGGCTTTTTTTCAGAGCTAGTGAGAGTAGATCAAGGTTACTTGAACACGCATTAACACTCACAAATAGAATCACAAAACTGCAGTTTTTTTCCTGCAAAAATCCACTAAAGTATTGTGCATCTATTAATGAACACTTCTGTTAAACTCTTTCTTGTGGGAGGTATGGTTTGATGTGTAATTATGCAAGAGATCCAAATTGTTCACTTTAATTCACCCTAATTGCTTTTTGTTTTGTTTTGGGTTTTTTGTTTGTTTGTTTGTTTGTTTGTTTTTTTAAACATTTGAAGGTTAGCTCTGGTAGGCCTCTTACTTTCAGAGGCTGAGAGAGAAATAGATTTCCTTTTTGAAGCTTGTATGCTGATTATTGAAGTGTATGGAAAGGAGTTCCCTGACCCATTACAAAATAATTCTTTTTCCAACAGAAAGCATAATGCATTATGATGACCCTCATAATTGCAGTACTTCCAGAGTAATTACCCTGGTAGGTCATTTTCATATTGTTGGAAATCACATTTGCATGTTATATTTAATGGAAAACAGCATGCTTTGATCTGTGCATACATGGAAATACTCATTGGGTTTAACTGGAGAGCAAATGTGTGTTTGCAGGTAAGCAAACATTTAGGTGTTTGGATCAGGCAAATGCTTTTTAATGTCACTTGTATGTGATAATACATCCAAGTACAGCTGCATTTTTCCAAGTTACATCCAGCCCAAGAAGTGGTAGATACTGGATGCTTTGCTGTTTATCTATGATATCAGATTCCAGAGATTACCAAGTTTTGAATTGTGCCAGTAACTGGCTTGTGGTCAGACTTTGTGTCCTCAGATTCATTTGCTGTTGTTGCCTCTTTGGTTATATGATACATGTTTGTACCAGGTGAGGTTCTTCCAGAGAAAAAGGAAATGAGTCTCACAACTTTGAATAGTTGCCATTTACTTGGCTTTTGTCACTCCTCAGCCCTTGAGCTATGATGGAACACACCCTTTCCTTCGGCATATGTAACTGAAGACACCCGGCTAGTGAAGTGCCAAAACCTGAAGTAGGAGGGACATCTCTGCAGAGGATGAAGAGTAAGGATAATGTGGTGGTGCATTGATACAGAATTGGAATGCAGATTTGTGAGTAAAAATAAACCAACAAAAATGTCTATGTGGGTGGGTTTTGCCTGTAAAGTCAGGCTTGTAAGTTAAAACTAAAAGAAACACAGCTCTTCCTGTGATGAACTTGGGTATTCTATAAAGTCTTTTTAATAGAGTTCATCTTGTATCTTGAGGTTAAATTACCCCAATAAAAATAATTCCTTTGCGTGCTTTCTGGATGTGAAATTTAATCTGACTATCTTGGAAATTAGCCTGGGACTAATAGGAGCATTTTCTTGTTGTGATGTCTATACATTTTCTTTCACAAGAGAGGAAGAATGAGCTGTGGTCATTCCCCTGTTGGATGGGAAAAAGCTGCCTAAAGCATCTTGTCAACACTAGAATTTTCTGCATTCTCTTTACAGTAATGAGGGTATTGAGGTTAATAATTTTTCAATTCAAATTCACAGCTAAAAATACTTTCCAGAGTATAAAACAATTGATAAATTAGCAGTTATTCATATGCAGTGCTTAGAAATTGAAATCAGGCTGAGTGTGGAAGATTCTTAGTGTGTGGAAATCAGTGTTCCCATCTGGCCTCAGTTTTTCCTCATTTTGTTATCTTTTAAAAGCCTTCTGCTTTAACAGCTCAGTGTAATGAATTACATTTCAGATAGCTGCAGGTACTCTGCACAGTTCTTGGTCCTTCTGCTGTGCTTTGTCATCAGGTAGCTAAAATGCTGCCCTGTCCTTGCACTGCATGAGGCTATCCCAGTTTAACTTGGGCATTAACAATCGGGCTAGAACTAGCAACAGAAGTGAAGGTTTTGTTGTATGAACAAAACTAGGGACTGAAATGAAATTCCAATTTGTACACCCAGTGGGTAGTCACTGGATAGAAGCTCTTTTGGTTGTTACCAAGCTGAGTGGCACTCGCTCAGCATTTAGAAGACTGAGCTAGCCAGTCATCCTAAATTGTTAATGTCCATCTTTTTAGGGTGTACATTTTTTAAGAGCAGTGCTTTTTACAACAATGCATTTTGGGGTTTTTTCATGTTCAGGATAAAAATTTGTGACCTTGGTAGAATAAAAAAAAATGTACAAGAACAAATTCCATTTCATGAAAGTACAACTGAAAAGTTAAATGAAAAATCCTTTCCTGCAGATTAACTCTGCTGCCTTTCTCCTCCCTTTTAAGCATAGTTTTTACATGATGCTTAAGCTTTCAAGTCAAAGTTACGAGGTACTTTAGCCAGGCTTGAGCCTGAGAACAAGACCCAAACCAGGACAATAACAAAATGACACAAAGATTGACTTTACCGTGCTTGCTGGATGAAGCGAAAACTGCTGAAATATAAATCCTATATCCTGGGATTTCAGTGCCTGCTGGAGCTAATCTCATTAACTTAAAACCACCTGAGGCTTAAGAGACATATACACTGCTGTGAGAAATTATATTTATCTCATCCTAGGGGGAAATCCTTTCCCTCCCCCAGCTTACCTTACTTTTGACTTTGTCATTCTTGAATTACCAGGTCATTTTTCCCCCATGGGAAAGTCGTCGTAGCTCACAGCAATGCAATTACTGTATATGGAGTTCACTGCTGTATAAGTGCTGAGATCACTGTTCAAGGTTTTTCTTAAATAATTTCCTAAAGAAAACAAAGACTGGAAAAATAATAGGTTAGCAGTTTACTTAAATAAAGTTCCTCCAGAGCTACAGGAAAAGATTCCAAAATTAAAAACACAGCATAAGGAAAATAGATTATTGAAAAAATTTAGGTGTTTATTGCCTTTGTAAACCAAATACTGAGTTTTATTTAACCATTAAAGTCTAAGAGATTGGTGGTCTCTGATAACTGGTAATTGGATGCAGGAATTTCAAAGGCAAGGTTGCAGTTTGAAATCCCTTAAGTGTTGCCAGTGAGAGCTGGGTAGTTGTGTGATTGATTGCTGCATTCCCATTGGGTTTGAGACTAGGTCCCAAATCTGCATTCAGCATTAAACCCAGTCAGTAGAAATACTCCATTTGACATGGGAGAATTTGGATGAGGCCTCATCTGATAATCTTGTTGGACTTTGCAGCAGGGCAAAATGACCTTGTTAAGTGTCTTTCAATTTGTGTACTTCTAAAAAAGTAAATAAATCAATTTTGAGTTATCCATTAAACAGCTCAAATATAAAAAGATACTAAGAAGAAAACTATTGTTAAAAGAGTGAGCTCTGAAAATGAAATCTTAAAGGCACGATCTCTGGAATGCAGTATTCAGTGATAGCTTTTTTTTGGTGAGCCTGGTCCTTGGGGTGCTGTTTCAGAAAGGGAGTCTGGAATATGTTTGTGTTGTGGAGGTGCCACTGTCTGTGACTAAGAGAAATGACCTCTGAGTAAAACTAAATGTCATTTCTGTAAAGTCCAGTTCAGCTCAAAGGATGATTTGTGGACTTGAATGACAAGTCTGACAAAGTTCACCACTTACAGTGACTTATTTGCCCTGGGTCACCATTTCAGTGACCAGCCATTTAAAATGTCCTGTGCTGACAGTGTATGTATAGGGACAGCAGTAAATGCAGTTACAACTGCAGACTGATTAAAGTAATAAAAATGAGAGTACAAGACCCTGTTTCTGTTTCTTCCTTATGGGTTGAGTGGAAAACAGGAATAGACAGTTGCTTTGCACCACTTTTGTTCATCTTCTCCACCCAGACCAGGTGCAGCACCTTGCACTTGGTTTTGTTGTACCTCATGAGGTTCCCATGTGTCCATTACTCAATGTCCTTGTCCAGGTCCAGCAATTTATTGGGTGAACTCTGTATTCAAGGCAATACAGTTTTGAAGTTAAAACTGAAAAACCATGAACAAATTAGAGTGAGCACGCCAGGGTTGTAATAGATTTTGTTGTTCTCTGATATTTAACTGTCTTTGAACATTCCAATGATCTAGTCTGTTTATGTGAATGCCCCATTAAAGATATTTAAGTGCCTTCAATGAGGTGTATGTGGGTAAATAGCTAAATGCATTAATGTCTCTGGCTGAGAACTCCATGTAACTGTAATGCTAATTGTGTTGGTGTGATATTGTCTAGATGTAAGTGAATTTGGTCAAGTGCTTTTGTTTAATTTTATTGAGTAGTGAATAAATGGTTATGGCTATTGTGTTGCTGAGAATAGAGTCTGTAGTGATGAATGGTTGCTGAACTCTAGTGTACATTCCTTTTCAGTCCTGCATAAATGAAAACAGCATATTCTAGTTTATTTTGTGATGGACAGGCTGTTAATTCTTAAAATAGCTAAGAAGTGGGAACCTGACACCTTGAATGATTTATGTGTTTTCTTTGTAAGCTTGTTTCTATTTTGTAACCTTAAAAAGTGGGTTTTATGAGTGGTATCATTAAAATTTATACTCTTTCTAGTATGTGATGTTAGTCATTATTGCTCTACTGTGCCTCCGGATCACCTGTCTGAATTATAAAACAACCCTCCTTGGAGCTAAAGACTAATTTTTTTTCCAAATGTGTGTTGACTTCATTATTTTTCTTTGGTGCTCCCTTACTGGTGCAGAGGCCAGCATCTGGCCTTTTCTGCTTTCCATCCAAATGTGAAAGGTTGCTAGGAGTAACTGTATTTCTAGGGAAGAAATATGAGGGGTCTTTTAAGTTCTGATTGATATCAAATCTCTTAAACTGTCAGAGAATTTGTTTTAAAGTGTACTCTATTTTTTTTTCCTTAACTGAGACTGATATGCTCAATAAGTGATTTAATGTTGTGCTGGGCTTTGTAATGCTAATTTAAAAGTGTTTCAGCAAAGAGTGAACCTTCAGTAAGAGAAAAAAAGCTAACACTGAAAGTGAATCACAGTCCTTGTTTCTATCAATTGAGACTCTTAAAGATCTTGTACACTAGGAAGGATTTTGCAAAAGACTTCGAAGTTACAGCTTTAGTCTGCATCTTCAACTTGAAGGTGCTAAAAAGGTTTCTTCTAGGAAACTGCACAATACTCTAAAGAATTGTGGGTGTTTTTAAGCAAATTAATCAAGTAGAAAATGGAAGTTTTTTGCTCGAGCTGTGGTTTACTATACTGACTCTCTGAAGGCAGTCAGGCAAACTGCTCTGTAACTTATGAAGATGACCTATCTTTCTCTTCTTTATTCAAGAAATGAACGATCTTTATTCACAGTTTATGTAGACAGATTGTCAAGCATATTGTGGCATAGATTAATTCATGGCAAACTTGCAATACATGACTTAGTAGCCAGATTTTCATACAGAGGTGAGATGGAGTTGTTTTCTGACCAGTACTATTACAGATGTTCTAGTATTTACAAACCATGCCTGTTTACCTAGAATCAGATCATCAGGTCCAACCATTAACCCCAGCACTTCAGCCCTCCACTACCCTGTGTCCCCAGGTTCCACATCTACACTCCTTAAAATATCTCCTGGTGATTCACCCACTTCTCTGGGGCAGCCTGGTCCAGGACTTCACAGACCTCTTGGGATTTTTTTTTTTCTTAAAATCCAGTCTAAACCTTCTCTGGCACAACTTGTGGCAGTTTCCTCTTATTCTTTAGCTTATTACCAGGGAGAAGAGATTGATCCTGACCTGGCCCCAACCTCCTTTCAGATAGTTGCAGAGAGTGATGAGGTCTCCCTTGAGCCTTCTTTTCTCGAGGCCAAACATCCCCAGCTCCCTCAGCTGCTCCTCACAGGGCTTGTTCTATAGGCTCTTCACCAGCTTCATTGCTCAGAAGAGCTAGGATTGCATGGAAAAAAGCTAGTATTGCATGGAAAAAAGCTAGGATTCAGGCTTCTCTTAGCAATGCCAATATGAGAGGTCTGTGGGGGTTTTTTTGGATGTGTATTTATGAAAACCTTACTGTTGTAATACAAATGTTTCACTGATGTTAACAGAGGATAAAATACTAATTTCAGTGCAGCCTGAGGCTACAATGATATATTCAGAACTGTCATCTAGCTCCATTGAAAGATGCGATATAGTACTAGAAAACAAATTTGAACAAAAAAAATGTGTTATTCTTGGCAAACATGAGAATGAAATATCTCAGATTAGAGTTATGTCAGAGTAAGTGCATTCAAGCACTAGATCCTTAAGCCAGTGGGCTCTTGCTGAAATACGTGGTATCATGCTGCATGTTGGGGCAGTTTTTAGAACTCTTTGTCAGCTTCTGTTCCCAGAATGATTATTCTCTCAATATTTGCAAGGCAAGTTTCCTGTCATATAACAAATTTACGTATTTATTATCGTAGTAAAGAAAATGCGAGCATCAGAGGCTCCTGCACTGATCACTTCCAGCAGCATAATTCCTAGAGCTGGAAGGGATGGTCTGTGGGCTTGCACTCCTAATATCAGCTAAGGTCTATTTTTAAGAGTTTTGTCTTCTCGTCACACACACTGGAACTAGACTTTGATTTAAGTAATGCTATCAGGTTAAAGTTTAATTTGTTCTGTGCTACTTATACGTATTTAAAATTGTGAGTGGACCCTATGCATAAATGTCAGTGAGATAGTGACGGAGGTAGGAAGAAGAGCTGTGATGCTGATTAGAGGAGGCTGAGTTGAGTTTTTCATAGGGTTAATGCTTTCTAAATTGGAGAATGAGAGATTGAAAGTGAAGGGCACACTCCTTGTTGAGGGAAAGTGGTGGAGTGATCCTAATCCAGAATCTCATTAAAGCAACTGTCAGGATTCCTTCTCTTTTACCATCACCTCCCCTATTCTATAAGAGTCAGCTGTCGTTTGGAGTGAGCACACTCCCAAAGACGCATTTACAAATAAATGAAAAATGTCACAATTGATTTCGCTCCTTTCAGAGGACTCTGTGTCAGCTTTGTCACAAACCCTTTGTTATTCTCTCTTTCAGATCTCTTGTCTGGACTTCGGAAATAACTTTGGATGGTTCTGGGATTCTTTCTGTTGACCCAGGGTAAGCTCCATGGATTATGACTTTTTATTAACATTTGTGCAACAGTTAAATAACATTGACTTTTCAGTGCTTGTGAAGGATAAAATGCTACAAATTCTTACCAATTACTTGATAAGTGTGTATGAAAGCTGTGTAGTACAATCTGTGCTTGAGAATGCCACTTACACAATGGATTTATTTCTTTGTTTTTTCTGTAGAACTATTTGTACATTGTGGTAATTGCTTTGCAAAATGTTGCATGCAGCAGTACTAGCCACATAAAATATGAATAGCTGCATGGTTTTATTTGTTCCTAAAGAATATGTAATTCTAAGTTTGATAGTGTTCTTTTCTTCAATATTTATAGTTTCTCACTCTCCTTCGCTCTGTTATGTGGTTATTATAGTGCATATTACTCCTTGTAAGCAGATCAAAAGGTAAGTTGTTTTTCTTATGTATTTGCTGGCTGGGTAAGTGAACCTAATGCACAATATCAGTCTACTATATTTAATGGAAAAGTGTTAGCATAAGAATGGGTATCTGTTGAAATGTCATTATAAGAAATACTTGAGATGGTTTAGATACAGCAAAGTATCTAAAGTATGATCACATCCAATAAAAATGTCTCAGTTATTTTGTCCCTGAACTTCTGTGTTTGAGATTGCAATCAAAAATACGTGGAGTATTTTACTAAACCTGGTGTGAAAGAAACTTCATTAACATCTACAAAAATACCCATGGTCCTTTAAATAGGAGTTGAAGATATTTACGACAGACCTAGTGCAGTGCTTCAGAGTAAATTTTCTCCTCTCCACATTTTCTGTGATGTCCAAGAAGTGTAACCTGAAAATAGCAGTAGGACAAGAGTTTACCACTTTCCACTGACTTCAACAAATGAATTTACACTGCATAGAAAGAATAGTTTTGTAATATTTTGTGCGAGGATTTCTGAAGGAATTCTTCAATAACGATTCACACACATTTTGCAATCTGGCAAAGAGCACAAACTTTCTATTTCAATTCACATTATGTTTTGTCATAGTATTTCTTAAAAACTCATTGAATTTTGTCACTATTGCTAACAACAGATTTTTAAAGACAGAAGAGCTGAAGAAAATCAATTTGCTGTCAGTTTTGTACTCTGGAATCTCCTAGGAAATTGGGGAAGGAATTAGACTTTCTAAGGGAAAGCAAGAACAGTTTACTGCATCATCTGCCCTATATGGAGGTTCTGTTTCTATTCCACTTTTACTTGGGGTTGTAATGTAGCCTGATTTGCTTTACCAATTTCTTTGCATTGGTGTATGAATATTTGTCATCTGTTTGACCATTTTTAATGCATTGCATTTCATAGATAGTTTTTGCATTTTTGATATAACTTTGCTTAAATAAAATTAAATCTATTGAATTTGTTTTAAGGAAAATTTTAAAATTAATATTTAAAGTAACTGTTAAATTTCCTCAGAGTTTAGAATTTTTATTTTTGTTCTTTTAATTAGAAATCAGATTCTGTTAACTAAAGCTTCCAAAGAACACCTTTAATTTGTGATTTGGACAGTTTTGTTTACATGTTAGTACAAACATTGGAACAAAGCTCTCTAAGGCAATGTCTATCAGCATGTTATCAGCAGTGGGCTGCCCAACCTTACTTTTCTTCTATTTGTATTAGAAGAAAATCTGAGATGTAAATTTACAAAGAAGATTAATTCTGGCAGTGTGAAAGCTGATGTCATAGTTTCAAGGAATGAACCAGACGGTTAAAGGCTGTTATTTTAATGTAATTAATTAATATTACTTTAAACAGAGGTGGAAGGAAGGAAAATTTGTATGAAATAGAACTATCAGGCCTGTGCATTCCCCAAACTCCACCCTCACATTTGACTAATACAGGAAATTGTTTTGAGGTAAATCTAAATGGAAATCTGTAGCATTTCGCATCTAAATGGGTCATAAACTTAGGAGTAAAGCAGTGCTGCAAAGGTCAGTCCAGAACACTTCTAAATGCCTTGAAACAAAAATATGTTTAAATATGACTTGGCAGATTTGCAGAAGCATAGACATTCACTCACCAAATTTCCTGACCAAGTTTGATAATGTTGCTGACATTGATTTGTCCCAGATTCTTCTATAAATCTGTGTATACTCTGATCCATAGTTATGCACATCTAAATCTCTTTGCCAGTTGATTGCATATATGATGATTAATTCCATATATTAATCTGAATCATGAGATTTCTCAAGTGCTGGATGTCCCTACCAGCAATGGATGAAATGTACTGGCTGGCAACATTACTATGAGTTAGAATACAACTATAGTAGGAAAGATTTTGATCCAGCAAACACAGATTAATAAAAAAGAAGGAGCAACATGAAAACACCACCACTGCTTATTTAGTTCACTGAGGAACTTGCAAGTAGGGAATGAATCTAGGAATCAGAGCACTTGCTCCAATGAGAACCCTTTCTGGAAGTGGGCCCAAGACATTGCTGTGCTGCTAATACAAGTTTCCAGTAAACTGATTTTAGGTCAGTAGCAAGGGAATAGGGAAGTGAACCGAGAGCTTTATGTATCTGATTCAGTTTCTGTTGTTAAACTGTAAGTGAAAATGTTGAAACTATTAAAATTTCATTTTAACTGATTGTGGTGCGTCCTGTTCCTTTGCTCCCCCCTCCCTTCCCCTTCCTCCCTGTATATAGACTTTGCTATTCATGATGAGTCTTTTAGCTTCTGAACCCAGAATTATTCCTGAAACCTGTTTTCATACACAAATGTCTCTCTTCCTTTTTAAATTAATAAAGATGCTGTATTTCTCAGTTATGGGGGCATGCTGATCTTATATTTCAGCAGGATGAATCATGTAACTTTCCCAGTGCCCAGATACATGACTCTTTATGGAATAAGATGGCTTTTCTATATGTGAAGAAAATGTTATTAGAGAGGGTGGGGAGGGCAGGGTTCATAAGGGAAGATAACCTGATCAGGTAGGGAAAGATATGTTTTGGAGGAGGAGTATGTCAATTAAATTATTGCAGTTATTTAACTTATTAAAATTTATTATAAGTTACTAGTTTTTGAAGATGCATTTAAAATCCTCAAGATCATTCCCCATTAAAATCAGGCCAGTTTTTGAACCTTTTCTGATTTGAATATCCTTTTGATTTGTTATTCCTCGAGTGTCCATGCTATTCCATTGACTTCAGGGAGGTTACTCCTAGGATAGAGAAATAAGTCATCCTCTCTTTGTATCTGAAGCTTTTCTCTGTGCTGCTGCTGACTTTTAGCTGTAACAAAACGTTATTATCCAATTGGTTGCCTCTGAAGTGTATTGTGTTATTGCTTTATAAATAGCAAGTGGTGTAATAGAACTCATAGCAGAAAGGACACGTGAAGAAGACAGTGCTAACAAACAATATGCAGCTCCTCATTGCCATGTCTGAATGAGTTGGTTTTAGGTAATTTGCTATTCAAGCAGGAATAATGAGGTAAAATGCAATTCACTCATTTTTGTTGTGGCATGGTGGTCAAGCCTGAACCACTTAATTTTAGGGGGCTGGGCAGGGCAAAGAAAATTGCTAATCACTTGCTTAATTGATCATTCTCTCACAATTGCCTCTAACTGTAATGTGTTAATGATGGTTTGAGAGATTAACCATCAGAAAATCTCCAAAACTGCACAGGAATGTACCATGGAGTAGCTTAATGCTGAAATGGTTTGATTGCTGCCAACTTGGCAGAGCAAAGGCAGGGAAGGAAGCTCAGGTGCTGGTCTCTAGAAACCTGAGTCTTTAGTCAGAACAGTGACTGGAAATACATGTGGTGTGATAATCAATGCATGGTCTATTTGAGGGTGGAGGGAAGTGTATTTGTCTACATTTCCTCAAGTCATTATTTTAACAAAAGCATCTTGGGAATATTTTCAGCACTGAAAAGCATAAGCAGGACCTAATGCATATTAATTATTCTCTATGAATTGTAGAATTTTTTAAGCACCAAATAATGATAATAGCAACAGGGATTGGTTTTCATTTTGTATTTACTAGAATGAAATTGTTTGAAATTCCATTCAGAATTGTTTTCCAAGTTCATATGGCTGCGTGGAATTACTGTAAGAGAATCAATGAATTGCCATTGAGTTAATAGTATTGGTTCTATTTGATGAGCATATCCTTGGGCTTCTTTTAAAATTGTAGCTATGACATATGAGCGCTGAATACAACTCCTAGGAGTCTCTGTAGCCTTAGGAATAAATTATGCAAACTTATCACCAATTTCAGTGGTCTCCAGTAGAACAAAGATTTCACACAATGTCTTCATATAAAGGAAACAAGTATCGACTTTCATCCACCACCATCTGTTGTTAGGGGTATTCCCATATTTTCCACTGTTTTGGGGAAGAATTTGGCTCAGTGTTCTTGAATTAAGTGTAGAGACAACTAAGATCTTTAACATTCATTAAGTCTTGCATGCAGGAGGTAGATTGTGACAGCCTGCTAAGCCATACTAAAACAACACATAAGTAGAGCAATGTTTTTATCAACAGAAATGTTGCTGTTTAAAGTTGATTCTCTCTGTTGAGTGCCATAAATAATTGAGGCCATAACATAGTCCTTAGAGGGATGAATTTGTCTTTTCTGACTGCAATAGAGCATGACTGTCCATGGAAATACTACAGAACTATAAAACCATCTGTAAAACAAGGAATAGTTCTAGCATATTAATTTTATGAAACTCCTAAAAGGCTCATACTTCTAGTGATTTTTGCTTGTAGCAAAATGGAAGTGGAAGTATTTATCTTAAAATTAAAAATCAACGTGGAATGCTGTTTGCCTTAAAGAAAACTTGCCTTAAAGAAAACTGCATCTAAAATATTTGTCTCCTGTGAAGACTGAAGACTGTTAGAGAGTCTGTGCCAATACAAGAGGAACCTCTTTTGTTACTGATGATGGGGAGTTTCTGCAGCTGGTGTGAACTATTACAGTGATGGCCCTATACTGTAAATTTAAAGGATGAGAATTTTGAGCACATTTTTTCCCAGCATTGGATGGAGAACTGGTTTTGTATAGTGAGACAGTGTTACAAATTAGCCTTGATTTGGTTTCTCTTAGATTTCTATTTTAATTTGTTAACTGACCAATGCTTTAAGCATGAATTTGCGATAGAGGACTGTATTGGCAGGAAGGAGACACCCTATTATATGCTGCTCTGATGGAAGACTAGAATTATTATTCAATGAGTTTGATCAGAAAAGCTTTACTTACATTTTCAGTGATGCAAGTGGCCTTTGCTGTCATATCACAAAATCAGGCCCTTTTCTTGAAGAAAATAGACATTGAAGTGTAGTTTGCTGTGGCAGAGGCTTTGAAAACATGCGACGAAAATTCAGAAGTCTAATTAAGAGAACATTGAATTTAAGCTCATCTTCAGCTGTCTCCCTCCGGTCAATAATTCCATGAACTTGGAGGAGGTTACATGCCTTAACACAGAGAATTGCATGACTGCTTCTTTACTTGTAAATTAGAACTAATGACTCTTTTGTATGACAAGGCAACGAGCCTTTGGTTTCAAGCAAGGTAGCATAATCACTATTTGTTAGTTGATATCTAGAGTAATGTGCAAAACAAATTTTCAAATCAGACAAGGTATATGATTATTATTTTTCACATGAATATTGAAAAATTAAAATACTGAAGCTGAAATAGATGCTTCAGACTGCTGTAGTTCAGGGCAGAGGTGTAATGTTTAGCATTCTCATGGCATTCTCAGTATACTTAATTCTTTAAGACTTAATTCTGTCCTAAATATAGCACACCTGAGTTCAAAATGAGTGTTTCCTATACCCTTAAGACATATGGAAAAGATAGTCTTCTTGGGAGAGTTTTGACATTTGTTTTATTGGAAACAGGATCAAGCATAAATGCTGGGCTAGAGTGACATTTAAAAGTGATCAGCAATACCGATCCGGAATCAGTAAATCAAGCTGTTCTACCTCTTTAGTTAAGAGACTCCCCGTAGATTATAAGGATTTTTTTATATTTTCTTAGAATATGTCTGTACCTCCATGAATAAACCATCCTCATCCTGGCAATGTCAATGACAAAACTCTGGATTTCAGCAACATTATGAGTTTTACCTGCTGGAGATTCAGTTTATATGCATAGATACAGAACTGCTCAAAGCAAAATGTTTCACCATCCTGGTATGAACACTTTCAGTGCTCTAAGGCATCTTAGTGCATTATGGAAAAGAGCTCATCTCTGCAGAGATAAATGTTTTGCAGTGGGTTTATTTTCACAAAGGCTGAAATCATAACCAAGAAATGATTAACCAATTTTTGATTAAAAAAAAAATCAATCCAGTGTCCGCTCCCCAACAAAACACCTGCCCAGAAAATAAGTAAGATTGTAATTAAAGTGACACAGGTTTCAGCTTCAGAAAGGAGGCTCCTCAATATGTGAAGCTTGCAGGAAATGGAACTGAAGAGCCTCAGGTTTCAATGCATTGTTTAGAGACAGGATTGAAGGACTTGAAGACAGGTGGGTCCAGCTTTTTGGGAAGCTTCTCTTCAAGGGTTAAGTATTCCTGTTGTTTTCACCTTCGATTCTCCAAGTCCACCTGTGCCCTCTGTCAAAGTCAGCTAAGCCTGATGTCTTCAAACACTCTGCACTGGGAGTCTCTGCCACTGCAGACCTTTTGGATTTGTTGTGAGTTCAGCAAGTAACATTTATTACAATCTGTGTATTAGCTGTTAATTTTACTAAGTATGACTTTTTCAGATAAATATCCTTTATCCTAGATAGTACTACCACTGTTGTAGTCAACAGCTATATGGTGAATCACTTTAGAACTTTCCCTTTAAAACATAAGATGACACTTGTCCGCATTCCTCCATTTGCAAAGTGCAATGCCAAGAAATGAAAATGCCCTGTTGCTTTTTTTCCCCTGCTCCTTGAAATGAAATGAATAAACACCTTCCATTCCTTTTTTGACCTCCTAAACTCCTTTTTTTTTTTTTTTTAAATTTTCAGTGTCTCTGCCCATGTCCTTATTTACCTATTAGTTGTCTTCCTCTTAACACACAGAAGAATCTGCCTCAGGTACACGTTGAGACAGGAGTAGAAATCAAGGAAACGCTTGGGGCAGAACAGAAGCCCCTAGCAGAGACAGCAGCTGACAGGGGGATGTGACCATATTGCATTTTAGCTTTGGATAGTTTGGTGTTTCTGCAATGTTTGTAGGATACATTTGCAATAAGAAGCAAGAGCACCTTATTTTATAGCTTTTATAGCAATATTAATTTTTTTCAGCCCAATGGGTGAAGCCTTCTCCATTTCTTTTTCCTAGTGTTTTTCATTTGGATTTTTCCTATACTGAATATGTATATATTCAGAATCAGCTGAAGCTTGACAAATGCAGCTGTGAAGACTTGTCTTCAAGCTATACTGCAGATTTTTCTCTTGTTTCCCTTTGCAATAAGAAATATCTGTTCAACTGCTTTTATAGTATCTTTATGATAGGCATTTCAGATACCTTACTACTGAATAAAGAAAACTGCCTTCCTATCTTAAGGAGCTGAGGATGTTTTTTCATTTGTTTCTCAAAATCTGTTGCAGTGCAGAATGTAGTTGGATGTCATAGTAAAGAGGATGGTCTGGCATGGAAATGAGAACATAATTAAAATTATTTTTACTTTTTTTCAGGACTTGGAACAAACTGTTGCTTAAACCTTTTCTTAGAGGTATTATACCTAACAAGCTCTCCTGAGAGAGAGGGAGACAGAGCAGCAAAGCTGTCAACAAACTGAATGTCTGCATTCCCTGGGGTTTGCTTAAATTTGAAAGTAGATAGGAACTGCAAAGAAATGTAATGCAATCTGGTAAAGAAGCTGCAGTATAACTCCAGTAGCCTCAGACACAGTAATATACCAGTATAAAGATCTCATATTAACCTGGAATATAGGTAACATCATAAAACACTCTGCAGTTGTTTAGCTTACATTTGTTCTTAATTCATCATCTTCAGTGTTCTGTGATGTGGAGATCAGTTTGTGCTATAAACTCTATGGAATAGAAAATCAGGTGTTTTTACTTGCTGTGAGAAAGGCCCTGTGTACCTTTTATGTGCTATGTTCGATTATGATGTGTTAAGTTCAAAATGACCACTGAGCTGAAGCAGCAGTTAAATTGTGTTATGTTTTTTGTCTTGGTGAATCCTAATCTGCCATAAAATTAAGACATTGAAGCCACTTGTGGTCAGAGATTTTCTTTCCGTGTCCACATGAATGTGCATAGTGGAATCATATAACATTGATGGTCTAGGATTGGAAGCAAGTGAAGGGGAAACAGTTTCAAATGGTTATTTTTTTTAAATAATCTGGAATATGAATTAATCTGTACAGTATTTTCTTAATTATAATCCTTTCTCAGAGTTTGTGAGTGCCTTCAGTACAGAGTCAGCAGTAATGGTTTTGCGGAGCCATGGACCTTCATTTTTTACTTCTGTAACTTAGATTGAGAAGTAGCAGTTTTTTTGTTTGCTTTGAGGAGGAGTTTGGTACAGGGTTCATAGTGCAAAGCGTGCTTGAATTTGAGCAAATCAATGTTTTCCAAAAAGTAGTGTTTTACCTGATTACTTTTGCTGGCTTCCAGTGGATTCTGAAAGATGAAACTATGAGTAGATCCTCTTAACTAAGAAAGAATGAAGCTTTTCACTGAATTATCCAGAGACCTCAATCTGTATTATTACGTTACATTCTCAGGAAGGAGCACAGTGATGTGGTGATTCGTAGATTTGGATAACAGCTTTGAAGCAGCAGGGGACAAATCTGTTGATTATTGCTGTGTGCAGCTGCATATCTCTCTCTTAGCAGTACACACAGTGCATCTTGCACTTACAGGATGGAGAGCTGACTCAGCAGGGCTCCGATAAACCTGCCTCTGCTTCAGGTTGGTGGCAGACAGCAAATTTGGTTTGAAAGTCATGCTGGCATGAATTTGTGTTGAAGCAGTTGCATGGCAATAACATGAGCTAATGTGGCTCTGAATCCTGGGCAAGGCTCTCTTGCCAGTACTGAGCTTGTGCATGGATTATTACTTGACTTTCAATAGGAGCCAGGCTTCCAAGGACCTGATTGCAATGTCATCTAAATGTGTCTGGTAGCATTTTTTAAAACTGCATGAATATGAAAGTCTGAAAACCAAAAATTCTGTGAATAACTTGATCCTTGGAAACCTTTGGAGATAGGTGGCAGACTGATGTAAATGTTTTGGGGAAATCCCGTTGAGTATCAATCTTTGTTATTGAAAATTTGGAATTGGGGTTATTGGTGTCAGGCATATTGGACAGCTATGGGAACTGTAACTTGCAGGAACAGTTTTGAAACCTACAGTTCAATCCAAACTTCAAAATTCTTCGGGAAACTGGTTGGGCTTTTTTATTATTTTCAAGGATTTATTACAAATTTTTTAAAGTATTGAGACATTTTCTTTTATCCTCTAGATTTCTCGATGTTTTCATTGGAGCAGAGATGGTCTGTTGTGAGTGGGGTTACAAATCATCCTCTGTTTATATTCTGATCGCATTGTTTCACGTGTGTGTACCTGCAGCAGGGGTCCTACTGCAAACAATCCTGGCTAGTCAGAAAATGTGTGTTTACAATTTTGCTTGAAATGCCTCTATGATTCAGAGACCCATACTGGTTGCTGTCTGTTACATTAGTCTGTACACGTGTGTGTGCAGTGTTACATAACAAAGCAATAATAAAAAAAGCAATAAATAACAAAGCAATAATAATCCAAAAGCTTTATAATCCACTGGTTTTGCATGTAAGACTCCTATAATTATCATGACTGTATTAAAATGTCATTAATGTCATTAGTGTGTTTAGTAATTACTCTTCTGTGATCCCTGAATTATAAGAGATGAAAATAAATATCTTTGGGACTTACATTCTGAATTCTATTTATTCACAATCACTACAAGTCTGTAAGCCTCAGGATCTTAAACTATCTTATTTGGTAATATAACAAAATCGATGATTCCTGTGCCTTAAAAAACTAGTATCAGTAAAATCTAGTGTGTGTGATTGTAAAGATTTTATTTCAGAGCAACCTCCTTTTTTGGTGCTATATTGCTTTAGTTGAAAACGTTAATCTGAATTTCCCTCTTGCAGGGAGATCCACATGAGGACATAAGCAAAAGTTTCTGATGTTTGTCACTTTTTTCTGTTGCATTTCATTAATATTAGAGGGATTAAATTGATGTTATAATTTGTGGCAATCTGCATTTAGAAACTAATTTATTTATGATTTATAAGTTTTGTTTGATTTTTGTGTTTTGTGGTTTGAGTGAAGCTTGAAAAAGGCGTCACAATACAAGGTGCTTGGAAGATTTTAGCAGAAAAAGTGAAATTTTGTGTTGAAGCTCTTGTGACTTTGAAGTTCAATAGAAGTGAACAGTAGAGACAAATTGGTACTTGCATTGCAAGTTTCAAATTAAATTTTGTGTTGCATCTTTCCCAAATATCCAGATAGCTGGATAATACTTGTTGTTACTGTTGTGCATGTTAACTAAGTTACAGTTCTAATTTAATGGGAGTTGCACAATTTGTCTGAAAAAAGCTGTTTTTTTTTTATTTAGTATCACTTTCCAATGACAGAACTCTTGTTTTTTCTGGGGGAGATGCAGTTGGACAGTGATAAACCCGATGAGTCAGTAGGTACTGTGTTGCAGAAAGATGGTTTGATGTCCAGTGCACTGCACAATATAGGGTTTTCTGTAGGCACTGTAGGTATACCCAATTTATTCTGCCAACTCCATGTTTCTGTTTCTACCAGAAGTGTTATCCTGGATGCTTTGCTCTAAAAGGTTTATCTTTTTCTCACAATCAGCACATTCATTTTTTTTCCTGCTCTCCTCTCATATCCCTTGTGTTTCTAATTAACATTTCAAAATCACTGCCTGTCCTTCGTTCTGCATAATCTTTGCTTGTTTGCATTCTGGTAACACACCTGAACTGAGAATGCAACACCAATTAATGCTCTTTTCTGTAGTTTAAAATAAAGAGTGTCCATGCATGGGTTTATTCTCAAACCATAATATATTCTCTACTTTTTATCTGACAGGCCTTGAGTCCTAAGAGCTGGATTTAGCAAAAGTTTTAAACTCTGTTTAGGCTGAGTAGGCAGATCTCTTTGTCTAATCAGTTAAATGCACCACGTTCCTTTATAGCTCTCTACAGGAATAAAGAATTTAAAAAGTCAAGCAGTAAGTAAATATCTTAAAAGATATCTATTTTTCATTGGAATGAGCTTCACCTAGAAAAATATTCGTAATCTGCAGATTTTGTGTTTGCTCTTAGGTACCAAAGATGAATTTCAAAAGCAGAGTTGAACCACTGAAAATACTTCACTGCCTTTTGCTTTGTTTTACTGCAGTGCNTTTTTCCCCCTCTGGTCATCTAATATAACTGCAATAATGAGAATAATAGATAAATAGAAGCCTAAAATGTGCTTTTGAAGTTTTCAGATCCATATGATTTCCTCAAGAAATTCCTCTTCAGCATATACTCACCCTTATTTTAAATAAAAAGCAGAACTGTTTTCTGAGGAGGAATAAAGCATGACTTAAGAATGTAGGCAGAGATAGTATACATGAACATATTTATGCCTACAGCACAATGAAAAAGAGAAGACTGTTTTTTGGCAGAAGACATCAAGCTAATGGCAGCAGAATAAAACACATTTTCAGGTGAATTCTTTTCCTGTTTGTTAAAGGCTTCTTTGACTGTTAATTTAGGTGTTTATGATCCAAGAAAGACTTCTGGTAATATGATTTAAATGTTTTCCTGGCTTCTTGCTGTTGAGCTTGGTTAGGCCATCTCTGACCACGAGGAAGACTAGAACATAGGGAGATATGTGGCAGCCTGTCTGAGGACATTTACTTAGTTTATGGCCCAGCAAACACTCAGAATTTGAGAGCAATGGCAGGGTGGTCCTCTTCATGAGAGCCCTGAAGTAGGTAATTGTCCAAAGCTACTGTACTTGGAATTAATGAGAACAGAACCTTGTAAGTAATTCTCACTAGATGAGGTCAGTGTCACCTTGGTCCCTGTTGCCAAGAGCTGATAATCTTTGAGTGTAATATCTTTTGTGTCCCAGCTCTGTGATGTAAGTGTGGTGCCTGGTTTTGTTTCAAAACATGCAATTGATTTTGTAACTTCAAGTAAACTCAAATCACTGCACTTGGAATAGTACAAATATACCAAAGTTATTTTTTTCCTAAATAAAAAAGTATCTCAACGTATAGTGTAGCTTGACCCCCGAATAAACCACTTCACAGCCCCCCCTTTGTGAAGACTTTGAGACTCTTGAAATTTCATGTTCTTTGTTATCAGTGTAAAGAAGTTTGATGCATGAGATGTGATGCTATGACTTGACAAGCCTAAGCACAGAATTACTGATCTCTGAGCTGCAGCAATACTTGTAAGGGAGATCTCCCAATATATGGTATATCTTTGGCATTGAGTCGTATTCGACACCTTCTGCTTTTGCTGTACTTCTTTGCGGATAAATTCACCAGTTTACAGAACCTGTTTGATAGCTGTGTCTCAATGTGTTTTATTTGGCATCTAAGAAAATTTGAGACTTTTGTCAGGCCTCAGAACTCATGGGAAGTTATAATTGTCTTTTAAAATGCAGAGGACTTATCAAATGCTCGAACTTCAGGAATAAGTTGCAAATTCTATGTACTAGATGTATAGAAGAATTGAGTCCACTAGTTTTGTGAAAATGAATGTCACAGCTGTAGGTAGAGAAATGCAAAACATCAATTAACCAGTTTATGGTTTGCTGTTGGTTTGAATATTTAAATCAAGTTAACCTGACTGTAAAAAATATGATCTAGCTCAGCCAGATGCATGTGGGCTCAATACAGAAATGCTGAGTTAAATTATTTGGCCTGTGCAGTGTAGATTAGTCTGAGTGATCACATTTGCCCTCTAAAAATGCTGATTTTCAAAAATGAAGGTTCAGCTGAATGCATTTGAAGAAGCACAAAAGAAGACCTATTAGAAATGAAATGTCAATAGATAACATGGAATAAGCGGATAATTGTCAATTTATGCAATTAGACTGGATGGATAGAATGAATGTGTTGAGAAAAACTGATAGAAAGATTGCTGGTTTCATGTAAGCATGAAAGTAACACTGGTTTATCTCATTGAACTGAAAAAAAAATCTTCTCAAACTTTAACACATACATAGAGTTGACTGCTGCAGTTCTGACTGAGATTTGCAGCACTAGTGGACTGTCTCTCTCCTTCCAAACATACAATATACAAGAGAGGACGCATGTATGTGGATTTTGTTTGTGCTCCAATGTTCTTAAAGAATCTGATTGCCTAGGGAAGAGGGAAAGGGAAGGTTAAAGAATCTGAAAATGGGCTCCCAAACACATACACAAAGCCTGAAAATGCCCATGCCTCTGTACACACCTGCACTTGGCTTGTTTTATGCACTGTTACACTTGAGCGGAGTCAAATAGCAATAAAGGGTACCTTTACATTGGCTACTTGTTTTCTGAAGCATTTCAAATACCTGTGAATTCAAAACCTACGTGGTAATCAGGGTGAGCTAAGAAAAACTTAACTAAATCCTTTGCAATTATTAGTGTTTCACCAAAAAATGCTGACATCGTGCAAATTGGCAGTGTCTCAATTTTCTTGATCATGAAAAAATAATTTCAAGTAAGTATAAATGCAAATGCCTTTAAATCAAATGGCAGTTCTTTAACATGCAGCATATTTGTCTTTCCTGAATTCTTTTCCTATTCCCCTTGATGTCTACAGGAGAAAGGTACTGTTTGTCCGATAGGACATTGCTTCCTCTGTTCTGTCTCAAAATATCCATGCACAGAACAGTCAGTAGCTTAGTGAATAGCACATTTTAACATTTAGATAAGATTGGAGTTTAGATTAAGGTCTAAGAATATTTTAACTTTTTAATTAATGGCATAACTCTACTGTTTGACTTACAAACTGCTGGTCTTTGTCCTGTTCCTTTGCATGGAGCTCCATGTGGGAAACAGATATCTGCTCAAACAAAAATAAGCTTACAGGAATAATGCCTTGGTTTGTACAGGAAATATACTGGGTTGCTTCTCATAAACACTAATCACCTTAAAATATTCCAGAATTTAGTAGTGACTTTTCCCATACCTGGAAATATTTAAAGAGGTGCTCATGAGAAAATTAAACAGAGTAAAGCAAATTGGATTGGGTTGAAGAATTAATCTCTTTTTTGTCCTACATATCAAATTCATTTTTCTCAAATGCTGTTCATATTGTGCTGCATAGTAATTGCGTATTGTGTGTTCTTTATTCATAATATACCACTGATAATAGCAGAAAATTAAATTTTTAATTCCCAATGATACCTTAATTTAGTGTTTCAGTTACTTTTCTTCTTTAACTAATCTTCTGGCCTCTGAACAAATTTGATTAAAATCATTGCATTTATTAGAAAGAAATGGGATAAAATGTATCAGTTTGGTCCCATAAGAAACCAGTATTAAAAATTCTTTTCTGGGTTAAGCCTTTCATTGGATGGCAGGTTTTAGGTGAGGAGGTGGCTGATTAAAGCTTAGAAATCACTAGGACATTGAAGTGGAAGAAATTATCTGCTGAAGTTACTGCTTTCTCGTTTTACAGGTAAGCCATTCCTCCTTTCTTTTAACTCCTGATGGTCTAGTAATTAGGGATTTGTGAAATTTGGGACGGGATGTAGGACCCTGGGGAGGGACTTGAGATGATCCATTCAGCTTTCATCTTTCCTGGTGCTGTTTGCTGGGGGACCAACTTGCAGGCAAGTGATGAGAACTCACCCTGAGGTTGCTTCCCTGTTGTGTATCAGGCTAAACAGGGTCAGCGTCAGGATCTTTAGGGTGGGATAACTTAGCCTTTTGAATGGCCCTGGTGCTGCGATTTGATGTTATCACCTGGTCAATAGAGGCTTTCCCCTTTGTGACTCCAGTGCAATCAGCTTGTATATCTGTTCAGGCATGGAATGAAAGCTCTGACAGTTGAATGGTCTCCTTTCATTGTATTAATGGAATTATGCAGCTATTTCACCACGATGCAGCAGGTTATAATGTTAAGACCTTATTACTTTAGCTGTTGAAGATCTGTTGCAATGCTGTCTAGAGGGAGCCTTACTGTTTCTATGGTGGGGTCAGTGTGTTGTACTTTGCTTGTGACAACATATGTGGTTCTTCAAGTCTTGCAGCACAAGTTTTGTAAGTGGTTCAGAGTAGATGCCTCAAAATCCTCACATTGAAGCTTTTAGGAAAAATGGAAAACTGGGTGGACCAGAACGTTCACAAATGTGCATTAATTCTTGATACTTACTGACAAAGCATATCTTATTTGGACTGCTGTTTTGGTACAAGACAAAAATCTGAAGTTGGTGTTTACATTTAGAAGTTGAATTGATGTCTTGTAATTTTGTAACTTTGCATTTACTTTGTTACTTTGCTTTTGATTAAATTGTTCGTAGTTTCACCCTCTTAATTTTCTGTTGAATTATGCCATTATCATTGCCCATTTGATGTTATGCAGTTCTCTGTAATTAGGATGTCTTAATCTTCTCTTTGGTCTGTGATATTGAGTTAATGGTGTCTCTTTAGGAAGTATGATATAACGTTGTTAACTGGTTGGTTAAATTGGTAGGGAGGAGTCCGCTTGTCAGTGAATAAAATTTAAATGTAAGTCTTTTTGAAAGCCAGCGTTATAAAGAAATGCTTTTGAAACGCTTGCATTTATTTTTATGGTTGTCCCTCTCACTTCTCATTGTATGGCTGATTAACCGCATTCAAAACATGATTTGCTGCTCGTATAGTGACAGAACTTTTTTGAAAGTGTAAGTTAATGAAATTTAATGCTGTCTCTGCTGTCTTTTTAGGTCCTTTGAGCACTCGTTAGGTAGGTTAGCTGCTCACTTGTAAAGCTCTTTCAACAGTGTGAATTAGCAAGCATCTACCTTGACTGTATGCACCATTGTCTCATATTCATTTTAATTTTCTTTTCTGTTTAATTTTTTCCTCCTGCTCCCCAGGCCTTGAATCTTCAAATTCACAGTATTAATTTTATGGTGCCCTAACTTAGTACAGTATCACCACTGCGTTAAGCTCTACATCATCAGTACAGCTCTTTCTTAGTCATGAATCATTCAGGTGAGGAAAGACCTCTAAGATCAGTGAGTCCAACCATTAACCCAGCACTGTCAAGGCCACCACTAAACCGTGTCCCCAGGTGCGACATCCACTTGGCATTTAAATACCTTCAGGGATGGCAACTCAACCACCAGCTTGTTTGCTGAAACCCAGTGCACCTCTGTCAGTTCTTCAGTGTGAGGAAGGGGCTCATGGTGTCAGAGCTACGAGATTTGATGGCTCAGTGGTGAGAGGAAAAGACTAAACCTGTGCAGCGTCTGTGTGTGTCCAGCTGTCTCTTGATGAGTGGGATGGGATTTAAACCATGTACTATGTCCACGAATGAATTTCAGCTATGGGAAAATGCTCTCAGCTCCAGTGCTGAGTCTCTCTGTTGAGGCATCTGTCTCTCTGTTGGGACATCTCTTTTTTTAAATAAGCTCTTGGCCTACTTTTGTAAATTTGTGCATAATTTATATTTGGTTGCAGATCAGTAATATGTAATAATCTTTTTGTTAGGCCTCATCTTTGGAACATGTGCGTTCCTCATTATAGAGAGAGTGGAAACTTCATTAACTTTGTTACTTTCCTATAGTGTGCAGGAAACAATATCAAAATACTCACTGGATGTTTGGAAGTAGGGAAGGTCTTTGTGAGATGAGCTGAGATGCTGAAATTTCCTTTTATTTTTTCAATTTTAGTTGAAACATTCATACACTCCTAAATTTAATAAATGTCAATTCAAAGACTAGATAATGATGCTTTTAGCTGAATTTTATTCATTTCCACTTTTTCCTTTCTTACTAACGTTTTAGTAATTGTATCTTTTAGTGCTTTTGTGAGAAACACATTTCTTATAATGTTCTATGTTTGTCCTTGAAAACTAGTGTGACAAAGAATTGCCTTGGGGACTCTGGGACCATTTCATTAACTAGGAAATAATGTGGTGAAGTGTGTTTATTGCATCCAGCAATAACCTTATAGCATTTCCCAGATTGGAGCACTGCACCTAGGAAGTGGCACCACTTTACACCATCAGTTGAGTTCTGGACTCCAGGTGTGTAAAGCAAGAGGTGTCAGGAGCAAGCGACCAAAACTGGCATTTGTACAACACTGGTAGCATTGCCTCTGTCTGCTTATTTTCTGTCACACAGTTCTCTTCCCATCCTTGTCTGACAAGCCATTATATCTTGGCTCAGTCTGTATTATTGTTTTCATGTCTTGCTACTACTTCATTCTTCTTTAAGATTTTTTTTCTTAAAACTTTGAGTAAGAACTTTATCTGAAGGAAAATATGTGTTTTGCATTTGCTAAAAGGAGATTCGGCGTTTCAGACTTAAGCTGTTCTGTTTCTTTTGCAGAGTTCTTCTGTCAGATGGTTCGTGTGCATTTGCCTAATCTGCAGTTTACAAATGTTCGTGTGATAATGGTTGCTAGTGTTAATAAATTAAGAATGGGTTGAGAGAGTTCCTATAAAATACATTTTTTAGATGCTTATTTTCAGACTAGGCAGCAAGCCATTTGTGAATGACAGATTTGTTACTAATGCCACATGCAGAAGATTATGTGCATATCATTGTTTGACAATATCTGGTTTTAAATAAATTTACAGAACCTTCATGAGGAGTTATGGTGAGGTATTATGAGCAGAAATCCTTAGTAGTGCTCCTGTCTTAGGTTGCTTCATTCCAAAAGGAGAATGGTGTAAGTGGTACTCATTCCACACCCCTCTTAATCTTAGGTGTATGGATTAAAAACAGAGGTACAAAAATGAATTTATCACTAAGCTGTTGTCCTCTGGGTGCACTAGCTTAACTGTTACAGAATCACAGAATTGCTAGGTTGGAAGAGACCTCCAAAATCATCGAGTCCAACCCTTGCCCTAACACCTCGACTAGACTAGACCATGTCACCGAGTGCCACATCCAGCCTTTTTTTAAACACATCCAGGGATGGTGATTCCACCACCTCCCTAGGCAGACTATTCCAATATTTTATTGGTCCTGTATGAACTCTTGCCAAATACAAAATACTGTCATGCAGCCATTTTTGTGTAGTTACCAATTTTGGTGACTAAAACTCATAAATAATCTTCATTATACTAGTTTTGGCAGTGTATTTACAGACATCTGAAATTTGAGATAACGTTTTGGGTTTGAGTGATACCAAGTAAAACTAGGTTCTGAAACTTGGTAAGTAACTGTCAATAAAGTTTAGATGGGCTTAGCTTCTTAATTTTCATTTATATGCTCAGTGTGTTAAAATCACAGAATCACAGAATGGTTTGGGGTTGGAAGGTACCTTAAAGCTCATCTCTTCCAAACCTCCTTTCATGGGCAGGGACACCTTCCACTATCCCGGGTTGCTCCAAGCCCCATCAAACTTGCCCTTGGATGCTTGCAGGGATGGGGCAGCCACAGCTTCTCTGGGCAACATGTGCCAGGGCCTCACCACCCTTACAAGGAAGATTTTTTTTCCTAATATCTAATCTCAACCTGCCCTCTTGCAGTTTGAAGAAAAAATATGGCAAACTAATAACACTTCTAGGTGTGTTGTTGTCTTCCATATCAGCCAGTGAAGTGATTGCAATGATCCTGAGTAATTACAGATGTAGAACTTGATTACATATATTCTGAAAAACCTAATAAAGGCTTAAATATTTGGAGGTAGTGGGAAATTTAAAATATTTGGCTTAGTCTGGTGTAGGCCCTGTTTTTACAAGATGTTATATAAACAGAAGGGAAATTCCATCATCCACAGAATGTATTTTCTAAGGACACCAGGCAGGCTCTGAACAGGAACACAGAGGATACAGACTCACATACGTTTGTCTGGCAGGCCATTGAAAAAACCCAGATGTCTGGTTGTGAATTCATTGGACAGTGATGTTGGATGCGAATTAGTGATGCTGCTATTGCATTATGCAAACAACAGGAAGCCTTTATTGAGAAGCTGATCTCTACTGTGCTTTATTGCCAAGAATCATTCCATAAAAAGATATTTGTCCAAAATAACTCACATATTAGATTTGATGAGCTGCAGCAGTCTGATGGAACAGAAAATGATGTTATGAAGTCTATGGTAGTGCAATACAGTAGCAGAGTTGTAAATTAAATAAATTTATTTTAGGCTGTACAATACATATTAGGACTAGATCAACACCTGTGCATCTGATATAACTGCCTGGCTTCTGTCCAAAGTAGTTTGTTTCGTAGTTCTTGAGTGATGATTTTGTATAACTTTTATTTGAGTTTCAGGTAACTGATGAGTTTATAGGAGAATCTGCACCTTTGTGGTTCCAGTTGCTCAGTGTTAATATGGTTTTACAGAGCAGGGGCTGATGAATTATAAACATTAATTTCTCTTCTATTCTGAGTAATAATCAAACTTTAAGGTCCTGATTCTGTGTGTAGGAGCATGATATATATCAGTAAGAAGACTGTGTACTTCCAATGCTCTGGATAATGAGAGCTTTGGTGTGTAAACAGCAGCGAGGGAAGAATTAGCTTTTTGGAAGTCTTTGTTAATGTGTACAGACAAGTGCTGAAAGATAATAAATGATTGTCTTTTTGATAAGGTTGGAAGAAACAGCCAGAATAGAACAGATGCATCAGGTTAGTTCTTTAGCTGGTTAATTTGACGCATTGATGAAATGAATTATGCTAGTTAATGACCTGGAGATTTTTCAGGGCTTTGCTTTCTTTTTCAGAAATATGAAGAAGTTAGGGGCTACTTAATTAAAAAAGGTTAAACACAGAGCAAAAAAAAAAAAAAAGGATAATGTAGCCAATATATAAGAACAACATTTTAACCATACTGCCTTGTAGAAGGATTGTCTTATACTGCCAGGGTATTGGAGGGAACCACATGCCTGCTGTCTGGGACTGCAGCATGGAGATGTATGGGAATCTCGCCATACACCACTCTACTGGTCTCTTATCTATTCTAGTGTGACAAATAATTCTGCTCAGCTTGTCAGCAGTGACAGCTGAGACTTTTTGCTTAGATGCCTTGACAGTACTTGTATTAAGCACCCAGGGCCATACACTCCATTAAGTTTTTGTAAAATGAACTGTCTGCTACTTGGTGTCTGGCTGATCCTGGCAGCATTTGTGAGCTGTAATCCTCTCCAGCTGCAGGCTGCCCGAGTGAGGCCCTTCAGCCACCTGACAGGTCAGCCTGGGATGGTTTTAGTGGAGTCTTCAGGGCACAATATTTCCTTAGAGAGACAACATGGGATTCCACCAGCAGTGGATGTTTTGAACAATGATCAAAATATATTGTGAAAGATAACTGAGTTCTCTGAAATGAAAATAGAAAAAAAAAGTATTGATTTTTGATACACAAGCAATGGCCATATGAAAGTAACTGGAAGATTCTGTGTGGAGGCATGAGATACAGTTTTGGGTATCACTTAAATTATGGAAGAGAAATACTGATAAGAGTCTCTGTTAGAATTTTTAATGTCTGTTCACTTCCTAAAGGTGAAACATGATTTAGATCTGCTTCATGGAATAGCAGAACAGCAAATTTTCTGTGATTTTTAGGAAGGTGTTTTAAAGTTTGGACTTAAAGGCATTTTCTGCATTTAGGTAGGCCTTCATGCACACTCAGGCAAGCACAGCAGTTATATACTAAAGAGTTTACTGAGTATTATACTAAAATCAACATACATAAATTACAAAACCTGAATTTTTTTTAAGCAATTTCCCCATAAAATGTAGATACTAAAACCAAAAATAATGATTTGAAAACTTCAAAAATTTGTTTGAGTTTTATATATGTGACTTAAATCAGTATTTCTTACTCATTGCATCATGTCTGTTACATTCAACTTGGGCATTGCAAAAATTTGAAATTAGACCATGCTGTTTGTTAACAGAAGAGCAGAAATATAGAGAGTTCAAATGGAAAAGCTGGAGTTCACATGGAAATTGAATTCCTTCCATTTCCTTATACACCTTACTCTACATTTGATTTTGCTGCGTTCATTCTTACATAACTATGTACCTTACATTGATATTTCTATATTAATATAGAAATATATTAATACAGGAGTATTATATTACCTTATATGATACTGTTAGCTGTGGTTCACACAAGCCAGCTATGAGGATTTCAAGGCAGTCAGCATTTCACTATCCTCATCAGGAAAAAAAGTTATTTTCACAGCTTTCTTAACATAAGTATAAAACTTTGTGCGTCCTGTGTTAAATTTTGGCATGAAACTTCTCACCATAGGAGAATATATAGGTTTTTTACATCTGATTTAACACTTTTCCTCCTACGCATCAGAGACTGAAAAATGGAACTTGGCAGACTCGGTGTAGTATGTAGGTTAGAACATGCATCTTAGGCCATGTGTATATGTTCATGGCTTTAAAGTGTTAGGAGTGATGGGAGCACTTTATTTAATTAGCTGTGTGTGGAAAAAGCACATACTGAATATCAAGGGGGCAAATCTTGGGAAAGTTTGAAAGAATAGGAATCCACAGGCAAACAACTGGCTTAACACAAGGAAATGTGCACTGAGAAGGGTGGATTTTGCAATTGAAGATGGGATTATCATATGATGAGTTGCAGCTGGTTCAGAAGGACTGACAGTGAAGCTAAGCCTGATTCTTCAAAGACTGCCAGAGGTTAGAGAAACGGAAGCAAAACTCTCTTGACTGAAGTTATATGTATGAGTTTTGTTGTGGCCCAGGTGTGTAATCTGGATGCCTTGTGACTGGGGGCAGGTTATGTTTCCATTCCAGAAGGGATTTATTTATGAGTGTGGCTTCTGACATGAACAGTGTTATGTTGACGTGAGAGTTAATACGACTGCATACGTGTGCTACCAAAGGGCTGTGCTGCTCTGGCAGAACTGGTGTAATAACAATGTTATTGCCTGAGACACGAAGGCTTTGCTCTGAGTAATGGTAAATTAAGTGTAAGTTTAGAGCTATAATTCAGAACAGATGTAGGTCCTTGTTCTGCATTGAAATCTGAGCGGGAGGAAACTCCTTCCACCTACAGCTGTTCAGCTCAGGATACAAGTCATGAAGAAGGAGAGTGAACAAAGAGGGCTGTATGTGTACCCCTGTCTCCTCTATACCCCTTGGAGCATTAATTTGTTGTCAATTATCATTTGCATGCTTTCTGCCCTTCTTTAACTGACTTTGAAACTGTCTATTTGGATGAGTGTGGGTGTGCAAATGAGTTTTTGATCTTGTTTCCTTTCAGCAGAAGTAATTTTTGAGGCCAGATTTTGTTAAATTTGTCTTTTGTTCATGCTCAGATATTCGTATGCCAACATCCTCCTTGAAAGAATATTTTCTTAGCAAGCCCTGATAATGGAAATAGCGGTACAAGGTACCAGAGTACATGAATATAATTTAAACTGAGATTAGGCAAAATAAGCTTTTAAACTTAGATCTGAAATCACAAAATGAAAAGACTTGAATTTCTTATTTTTGGCAGAGAATAAATTTCAACGGTAGTAGAGATGTTTAAAAAGTGCTTTGTTATAAATTGAAACCAGTGTTTCCCTATTGAGTCTATAATTGGACTGTTTCAAAATAATTAGTAATTATTTTTTTGTGATATTCTTAAATTGCACTTTTCAGGCTCAGTTTCTTATTCTTTATTGAACTATGTTTATTTTTATGTTTGAAAGTAAGTCGTAATCACTTTTTTTACACAGACTTTATGATTATAATTCTCATCTTAAAACAGATGGCTATCAAAAATCTGTTAATGAGTTATAATTAGTTTGTACTCCTAAACGCATTGTTGAATTTCCAAGTGGTTTGGGATTTCTGGTAATGAAGGCTGGGAGTAACTGTGAGTGGGCTCTTGGTCATCAAAGCAAGAAAACCAGGGGACTAAATGCTGCCCACCTTACATACATACTGAGAAATTATGTACCATATCCCAAAGAAATCTTGAGATTGCCCCAAGTCCTGGTGTTTAAGAAGGCAGTCATGTGTATATTAAATAAGAAAGAATTTTCTGTGCTTCACTTAGTTTTTTTTTTTTTACTTTCCGGGTTCATATTTTAAACTTCACAAGCATGAATCTGAGATATGCAAGTGCTGTGTAAAATCAGATGAGTTTATGAATTGAAATCCAAAGAAGAATGAACCTATTACTGTCACAAAGCAACTGGAATATTACAATTGATGGTTCTTTCCCTTTCGCATAACTTGCATTTAAATAATAAAAATACAAGGTTTAAACTAGAAAGAAGTGTGATCCTTTTAATTATCAGTCTTTTGCTGTAACCTTGTAGTCTCATAAATTAACTGTTTTTGAGTACTAATGACCTGGGAAAGGCAGATGTTGTATCCAGCTGTTAAATGTTTTTTTAATGCTTCCTTTTTTATAGAGACAGTTAATTCCATGATAAAGCCTAAAACCATTTCATGAAAAAAAATTCCTAATGTAGTCCTCAGATTACTAACAAAAGCAGTGGTAATACGTAAAAGCAGCATAAACATGTATTATTAACTACTAATTTTATAGCTCTTTCTAATACATTTTGAGGTGGAAGGAGATAGCCTTCATCCCCTATGCCCTGGCACTCTGCTTTCCAGCTGTGGGAATTGTGACACTATTCTCCATTGAGCCAAGCCCCTGCCAAGTGGTCACAGGATTTGTGTGTTTGAGTGGGGAAGGAGGAAAGGGAAATTAGGACTGGGGAAACACACAGCTTTGCTCCCTTAGGTCTTTTAGCTGAGGAATTGAGCATTGAGTTCACCTCAAGTCCTGTGTGCACTTTTTGCCAGAAAATAGGAAGAATATAAAGCTACTAAAGAGTGTCGAAATGAGACTCTAAAGATGGTGAAGAGTCTAGAGGAGAAGCCATACAAGGCTGAGGTCACTTTGTTTAGCCTGGAGAAGAGAAGACTGAGGGGAGACCACATCAGGGTCTGCAGCTTCCTCACAAGGGGTAACAGAGGGGCAGACACTGATCTCTTCATTCTGGGGATCAGTGACAGGACCTGAGGGAGTGGCCTGAAGTTGTGACAGGGCGAGTTCAGGCTGGATGTTAGGAAAAGGTTCTTCACTCAGTGGGTGGTTGGGCACTGGAACAAGGTAGTCACATCACCAAGCATGAGAGAGTTCAAGCTTTGAACGATGCTGTCAGGCACTTGGTGGAATTCCTGAGGCTGTCCTGTGCATGGCGAAGAGTTGGACTTGGATGATCCTTGTGGGCCCTTTTCCAACTTGGGATATTCTGTGATTGCATGATTCAGTTAAACAGCTTGCAAAGTGACAGAATATTCTTCCACTGTCTCGTGGGTGTCACATCTTCACCATGTTCACAAAGTATATGTTCTTCCTAATGCTCCAGAGCTGTAGATGAGGCCAGATCCCATGTCTGCCAGGTGTGCTGCTGCTCAGTGTGCAGCCCAGAGATGTCTTTCTGGGTCTGACCTGAGGCTCCTGCCCTGGCTAGTTAATTGCTGGAGCATGTGCCAGGGCTGTGCTTCCTCTCAAAGCACGTACTGGGGCATAGTCCCTGCACTGGTGAATTGAGTCATTGTTCTTAACTCAAATATTAGGAGTTAAAGCACTTGTCTGCCTTCCAGATTTCTGAGGGTGTTTTTGACAGTCAGTTATGCAGCCCTCTCCTTCCATATAAAAGGAGACTGGATTAGTGGTGTATACTTGGCAGTCCAAGTTTTTCTCTTTCTTCTAGATATGTGGTTCAAAACCACAGTATGCTTCTTGGAGGTGTTGCGAAGTTATGCAGCTAGATGAGTTCTAAGTTGTCTCCTTTCTAAGTGGAAGGGAATTGGGAGGAGGATGGGATTTTTTTTACCAAATTTTGCTGATCGAAAAGAACTTCCTTGCATATATCTGCTTTCAAATGAGGAAGAACAGAATCGGTGCTAAAAAAAGTGCAATCACTTGTCAAAAGTTTAGAGATAGCACATGTAATACTACCCTTTGTTGTCGTTATGATACAGAGTTTAATCTTAAAATTGAATTGTTTTTTAGTATTGGAGCCAAATTCTCATGCAAATCATTGAGAGTGAACTATGGGCAGTGACATCAAACAAATATTTGTATTTGCAAATCTCATGGTAAGGTCAGGGAAGTAGTTAATGTGAAAAGAGTTGTCAAACACTTGGGGGACTGTGTTTTGTCAGCTGTTGTGCGTTGGTGACAGTTGTTGCTGGGGATGTGTGGTGGGCACGTGTACCTGGTCAGGGGGATGTGTTTTCTGTGTCTCCCTAATGATTCTTATGTGAAATGTAATGCATTGCTAAACTGAATCTGCTCATTTCCTTCTGCTGCTTGCAAGTGGTTGGATGGGGCAAGGCCGGGTTGGACAGGAATCTGAACAACCTGGTCTAGTTAAAGGTGTCCCTGCCCGTGGCACGGGGTAGGAACAAGATGATCTCTAAGGTCCCTTTCAACCCAAACCACTCTGTGATTCTGTGGTTGAAAGTGTGGAAATGCATTCTATTGAACCACAGTAGAATTACTTCCATAAAAAAAAGTGAAAGTTACACGCTTTTATTCTTTGGTAGATTACTAATGGACTGACAAAGAAAAAAATAGCTACAAATCTTTGGTCTTAAGTTTAGCCTGTGACAGATTGCAGGCACAGCAGATTTTAAATCTTTATTTCAGTACAACTTAGTTTTGTAACTTGCTACAAGTACACTGTACAAAAATCACTAATAAACCCAAAGGTATGTTTTTACACTGCTTTCATCTCTTACTGCTTTCTGTCCTAGTGTCATATCATACGTCTGACATATTTTCATAATTCTTATGGGGTTTTTTAGTCTGTTTTGGCTTTTATAGTCTTCCTGTGTCAGAAAGTAATCATAAAAATGATTTATTTTTACTCCATATGGAGGTTCTTGGGTACTCAGAAAGATTATATGAGGGTTTTAGTGTGGACTTCATTAGCTGTGATCCTGTTTTTATTCAAATCCTAGCTGGCAGAACCGGTAGAATAACGTCAGAGGATTTTTATGTGAGTGAAATTACGTAATTTGTTTTGTAATTACAATGAATACAGAAGCAAGGTGAAAACCTGTTTGTCACTGTTTACACAGGAAAACAAAACATTTAATCTTTTAAAAACTTTTATACTGTGGGGAGCATTGGGAATGATGCCATGTCAAATATTTATCCATCTCTTACAGACAAAGTGTTGTGTGAGGTAAGAAAGAAAATGCAGTTAGAACAGTAGAAAACAGTTCTTGCCCCATTATACATCCATCATTCTTACAGGGAGGGAAAAAATGTGCTCTGCATTACTTGAAGGTGCTGGGAAGTGGGATGGAGCCTCATTCAGTTACGGGAACAAATCATTTTGCCCTTCCTGTAATAGATCAGTGTTTTTGCAGCTGCTTTTTGTTCCTGAATATACTGCACTTACGTGGCTGTCACTAGAATGGTTACCAGCAATACAGTTATGTATTTGTCATTCCTGGGAAAATGTGGAGCAGAGCTGAGCAGAGAGGTTTCCTCTGCCCAGAAGTGACCTCTGAAGGATCCTTCTGGGTGCAAGTGTCCCACTTCAGCTTTGACTGGAGAAGTGTGTGGCTGCCCTGCTGAACAAGTGGAATTGTTCAGTGTTTGAAAATAGAAAACAGCTGAGATTTGGATAATCAGGGCTTGGTCATTAGACCCTGAGATTAGTATTTGTCTATGTGCTTACTAGCAGCATGATTGAAATCACAAGGAAAGAGGTTTCTGTCACCAAATTCTATGTTTCTGCTGACATCACATGTTATCTGAGCTCTGCAAGTAATTTTTTTTGGCTTATGTACAGGTATTCACACAGCTGGTGTAAAGGCTGGTTGTGGTCTCAGGTCAGAGTCCCCAAAGACAGGTTTCATGGTTCTTTCATCGGTGTCAAAGTGTCTTGGCCTCTTCCTGACCTGGAATTTTAGCCTGCAACTTGCTACAAGGAATAAATGAATGGATACAAATGCAGCTGTGTGGAAACAAGAATGCAGTGTGGTTCTCACTTACAATAAATACATTGGACTGATTAATTCACTTGTTAGTTTCCTTATGCCACTGACCAAAATAACATTGCTATTGCCTGTGTTGGTTTTTTCATCAAGCTTATTTTGCATCAGGCAGTTCAACTCTTTGCCTAAATGAAGCGTTCTTGGTGCTTTTGGTTGCACTCACAATTTACTTTTGCAAATCAGGAAACAATGACGTGTTCACCCAGGAATTTTCTCCTCAATGACATTAATCCAGTTTTAAGCAGTTGAAATTTCTGTGAAATTGCTGCAATTTTATTTCATTTATTGAAGAAAGTCCCATATCAGGAGGGAAGCAGGAAGCTGTGGATGATTATTGGTCATGATATTAACTTGCATTTAGCTTCAATGAGAAAAGCTCTTAAACAGAGCTAAATGTTGAGCATATTAATCCTTGTGGTTGTCAGTGAAACTATTCACCTGCTCAATGTCCAGTACACCTTGAGTGGTGTTTGGGAAAGGTTTTGTAATACCCAGGTCCATACAGTTTTATGTATTTCTTTTTCTCCTCATCTACAATTAGAGTTTCTGATATGTAGCAGGGTGGAAAAATTGGGCAAAGAAGTCATTATTTAAGGTCTGAGGAAATTACTGTGACAGTTCATGTTAAAAGTTGGATTATTGGAAAAGTTTTCTCTCGACTTCCTAAAATCCTTTCTATTGCTAAATTGTGGATCTCTACAAGCAGGATTTGTTCTGTGCACAGTGGACACCCATACCAGGAGTTTCTGCTCTGCTTTCCTTAATGTGTGGCTTAAGTCTTGTCAAACTTGGGTGGGATTGTGGCTGTGCTGCTTGGGCTGTCTGGTTTTCTTTTGGACGTGTTACTAAAACAGTGCTTCTTGTTAAACTGAACAATGATTGTATTTGTCAGTACTTATGCTGCTTTTCAGTATCAAAACTGTGACCATCACCATGACTACCCTTCCCAAAGAAGTTTTCCTGTCAGCTAAAGTTCTAACAGGTAGAGCAAGTTCTGTCATGTTCTAGAAACAGACCCAGCAAAAGGGTTATGGAATGTGATTTGAGCCTCCCATGCCTTTTTATCAAGTAATTGGCAGTAGGTGCTAAAGCCAAGTGGCTGATATAAAGCAAGTAAAAAAAAAATAATAAAAATTTTTGGTCATATGAAATTCACACCATCTCTCAAAACTTAGATGTTATCCAGCTGAGTCCTGCAAATATATTAGTATGTATAAAATGTGCTCTGCTATTAAGTGATGAAGGACTTGCTGTAGAATGAGTTAAACATTTTAAATTGCCCTGTGTCAAAGGGAATTCAAAGGACTGACCTATATCAAAGTAATTTGTACAAATGCTGTCAGTATGATAGAAATATCTCTAAATATCCTCAAGATCTAAAAGTGTTTTTTCACATAAATTGTTTCCTTAAGAACGCTGCTGAATATTCATTGTGAAACTGTAAGAGAAAGACTGACTACTTGTACATGAGAGTCCTAATTTTAGACTAATAATAAAAAAACCAAAACCACAGCCAAAACCCCAAAACAAAACCACAAAAGGGTAGAACAGACCGTTCCTCAAGCAATGACCATAAGCTCTGGCCCTTCAGTGTGACATTGCTTCCAAATAGAACAGTTTACCTTAGCAGTGTGTGGTTAAGTCTGTTTTACACTATCGAGGAATTTTTAATTCTGTTGTGGCAATGGTAGTAAGGTCACTGTGCTTCACTCTGCTGCTCTGCAGTTCTTTGGAGCAGAACCATTTAAATTAAAGACATAGTACTAATTTTACCAAGGAGTTAGATCAAAAACGCAAGAATGAAAGAGCTATCATGCTGATAAAGGACTATGTTGAAAGCCATCAAATAAAATTTATATTGGAGCAACCATCAGTAAAAGTGGTAATTAATCAAAATCCTTGAACATCCTGGGTTTTTATTTTGTCTGCATTAGAATCCTATGAATATGGCAATAAGTATATTCTTCTGATTAATGACCACACTGAAACAAAACATTTGTGCCATTGATCCATTGGATTCAGTTACTGTTTATGATTGGTTTTCTGTCTAACATAATAAAATACTGCAATTCATTTTCTATTCAAGGACCTAACTTTTTCAGAACTGTAGAGATTTTAAGGGCTAGGGAGAGTTAAATGATTTTGTGTGTCTTACTGACCAAAGAAGAATTTAAAAAAGAAATGAGAAAAAACCCCATGACTTTAAAAAAACATATCACATACATATGTATATTAATCTCACATACATATATACTGTATGCATATTGATAAAGATACTACTAATGTATGCATATTTTTAAATATAAATGTATAGTCTCTTCGCAGCAGTTTGCTGCTGTTATGTGCATCACAATATATAAAGGTTTTGTCTTGCTCTATTTAGTTTATTATTGGTGTGACTGAAACTTGAGCATGATAAAATACTTACATACTTTTCAGAATCCAGGATGCATTGGCAGAGTGTGCAGTTTGCCTTGCCCTCTTCCTTTCTCCTGCTTCAGAGACTGTAATACCAATTTCTCAAGGTTTTCATTAAAATTTCTGACCTGTTCAGTGTTGGTCAATAAATGACATAAGTTGTGTGTCAAAAGATTCTCACTAACAGCCTGGAGTGTTTAAGCTGATGGGACTCTGGCAGCAATGGTAATTGCAGTGGGAATGACAGGCACTATGCTCTGCTCAACGTCACTGTGGTTTCTATAAAAGACTGAACATACTATACAAGATTTTGTCTCCCATAAATTTATTTTTTCACATTTATAAAGCTATGTAGTCATCTTATTTTTAACAATTGTGAACATCAATCCACTGCTATGCTGTCATTCAAAAATAAAAACCACCAAAAAATCAGTTGTTAGAACTTTTAGAGTGCACATCCACAGCCAGATAAATGATGCAAGTGCACTTGATTCTTCCTACTCTCTGCAGCTCCTTATCCAAAAGTATGGATGCTCCACTTGAGCTGGGCTGCAGTGAGCTTATGGAAACTGTGCTGCTGACTCCAGCAGAATAAAATTTGTGATTATAGCCCCTTTTTCTTTTAGTGCTGCTCATGTTTACGTGAGCTTCAAACATTCCTAATTCTCAGCAGAGCATTAGACCAAAAGGTTGATTAATACTCCCATAAATCACTTAATGTATCTACTTGGTTGATGGGTTGTGTTTTTTAATTTGAGGTCTCCCCATCTTGTTTCATAGGAAACAAATAGATTGCAATACATTGCCACCTACAACTTTTATTTTTCTGCTAGTTTTCTGTTTAAATTACTTTTTCTCTATTAATTTTCATATTAGCCATCTCTTTGATGTAATAATTGAATCTGCTTCAGAGTGAAGGGAAAAAAAATCATTGAGGAACATGTTTCAGAGATTTAAAAAGAGGTCATCTGTAAAATTACATTATTTAATAAAACTCTGGATTTCTTGCTCTTTTAGATTCTACTGTACATAGAGATAGCTGTCTAACAGGTAACAGTATCTAGCAGATTTTATACAGTAAAGGGTCAAAACTGTGGCATGTCCTTAGAGAAGGACAGATCTGTTCTAGCTGCAATACTGATCATACTGGAGTTCAATAACTCATCCATCCCCTGTTAGCTTGAATGCAATTCATGTTAGTTAATGACCTGCACTCAGCCTGAACATAACTCTTAAGTGCCTGATTAGTGGAACATTTAAACATAAGAGAACATGGCATTAAGCATCTTCTGCAGATGGCCACAGGTGGTCCGTAGATTTTTGGATGAGGTTGAGCGTGAAAATTTTCAAAGCAGATAAGGGGATGCTTTTGGTGAGCAGCGTCATCTCTGCTTGTGCAAAATGTGATCAACTGGAGAAAGGACCAAAACTGTTCATACCTCAGGTAATTAGGAAATTATTTGTGTAACTTAGAATTTGCAAGCCATTGCAAGGCATCAGTTGATGACATCAGGGTGCCAAAAGCCAACAGTGACTGGTCATGTTATTTTCTAATTTCCTGTTGTAGAATAATTCAATGTCAGACTTTCTTATGCTGATGAGCTTATGCTCCTTGGGTTGTATGTGTGTAAGTGAACACAGCAGCCTCCTGATATGCCTTGGCAGGGGGTTGGACTAGAGGATCTCCAGAGTTCCCTTCCCATCCTAATAGTTCTGTGATACATATCTATAAAACATATGAGAGGACAGAAGGGCTTTTGGTGATTTTTTTGGTGTGTGTTTGTTTAATAATTAGGTGAAGCAGATTTTTTTCTTCCTTTCTCTAGACACAGCTGCCTATATATTAACATTGTGAATTAAATAAAGCGTAATTGGTCTATGGATCCATAGATAGTAGCAATCACTGTAATTATTAGCCTAAAGAAGATGCATTTAGCCTTATGAGTGTGTTATTAATAGGACAACATTATTTAGTGTTGTTGGGAAAATCAATATTGAAATACGGTTTCCTTGGACATTAATATCATTAGAACAAAGTAATGCTTTCTCATTGGTAGTGTAAGGACACCAATGACAAAGAAAAACTGACTTGCAGAGAAAAAATGCTGTAGAGCACAGTGTGTCTCTCCTGAAAGGCTGGACAGTGGGAAATGAAAAACTTGGAATAATTCACTCTGATATCCAACAATAAGGGAGCAGAGAAAGGAGCAATGGAAAAGACATTTTGCAATGACACTATGACATTGATTTTCATAAATCTCCAGTTGTAGGTTAATGAAACGTTTTATTTTGTGCTGTGGGAGTGCTGCTCTGTGTGCTCTGGCACCTCATTAGATGTTTATTGTGGTTGGTTGTAGGGGGAATGCTGAAAGCTCAGGATTTAGCCAGGGAAGTGTTTGGTACTTCCAAGATCTGATGTTGGTTCTGGTGCTCTCTTCAAAGTTTTAGAGTAGCATCAACTTGCTGTCTCACTAGACTGAATCTTGCCTGGTGTTAGACATGCTAAGTAATGCAAATTATAACTGCCTGATGGATAGCAAGAAGTCTCCACTCTTCCATTTGAAAGCTTAAGGTGTAAAAATTTATAGTTGACTGCCCAACTTGTGCCACCATGGGGCATTCAGTTATGGATCTATGAGGCTGGCCTGGAATTTTTCATTTTCTAAACTTCCATCCAGTTCTTCATTGCAGGACAGATTCAAAATGTAGTGTTCTGGAAATTGTGTATCCCTTCTCTCTTAAACGCTGTTATACTGCTGCTGAGGGGCCTCAAGGGCAATGAAAAAATAACTGAGCTGAATCAGATCACTGAGACTGTTACAGGCTGCCATCGGTTCACAGGCATGATGAGGACTTTGGGTAATGTCTGCCTATTTAATGATGATTAATTTTTAGTGACAATAATTCCCTGATTTTGCATGTGTTGAGATTATTTGTGATGATTTGTTGGAAACTTCAACAACACAGTATTCCTGGTTTTCTAAACTGTAAATGGTTCGATAGCTGCTTGACTTTGCTTCTTGCCCAGGGTTGTGAAATCCAGGTGTGCATGGTTGGGCAGTGGGGAACAGGACTCGCATTTAAAGGAAATTTAGCCCATGATATTGTCAACGAGTGTAGCCTTTGAGGTCAGCAGGGCTCAGTGCCAGTACATTGCTTTTCCAGTCTAAGTAGGTTAAAACTGCTGATATGTTGAACATTATGGTCTGCTCAAGCTCCACATGCTCTTATTTGTATGTCTTACTTAGTGTCCTCTTTTCGTGCAATAGGGTGTAAATATCCCTCCTTTCTTCCTGCTTGTGCTGCTGAACTGTAACTGGTTTTGCTACTTAGCAAATCATTAACTTCGAGCATTTTCGTGCTCTTTGCACACCGGGAAAGAAACAACTGAAATGCTGGCAGGTTTGCTTTGGCTCCCAAAACCAAGCAAGATCTTGGGGAGAAACTGAAGCTTTGCTGTGGAGGGATAATTGATCACCTATGGAAGCTAGTGTCTGAGGACTTACCTGAATTTAAAAGTAGGCCACTACTGATGTACTGAGGAGACTGCTCCAGGCAGGGGGTGAACAGACACAGTGTCAGACCACTCAGATATGTAAGCCAAGGAGAAGAAGCTGTAACTGCCCTTTGAGGTGGCCAGTGGAGAGACTTTCCCATCTGCAACATTAAACTGAGCATTACAGGGTTTGTATTTAATTAAGTGCAGTGTCCTCGTACATTTAGAAAGGGAATTGCATGGCGATGCTGGCCAGTCTTAGGTGTGATGTTTACAGAGGTTTATCTGAAGTCTCCTATATTCAGTGTCCCCTCTCTGTACATTTCGCAGTATTTTACAGACTGGGAATGCCATTAGAAAGCCTGTTCTAGGCTGTTTTAGGCCACCACAGACTCCCACTTTTCTCATATATTGCTTAACAGTAGTTTGTGCGTCATCAGCTGTAGATACTTGAGCAGCCTCACAGGGGTTGGTGATGAGGGTCGTGAGCGTCTCTAGAAACTCTTAACAGAGGCATATTATTTTCAAGCTAAAACTTGATGTTTGTATTTTCCTTCAGTGTTGATGATACTGAGTAATACTAGAGTAAGGTAGTGTAGATAGATGCAGACTGTATTTGTCTAAATCTATCTCCAATCTTATCTAAAACCATATGCTTGGCAGCTTAAAAGACATAAGTATAGGATGTAAATGTGAAACATCAGCCATGTTTACACGGAGTGCTAAGGTCTGATTCATGCTTTTTGTTGTGAATTCATAGCTAAATAATAGCAGAATTCATATGACTACCAGAACCTGATAATGTGTGAAAACTGTGACAAAACCACTTGTGATGAACTTTAGTTACATCTCAGGAAAAAAGTTTGAGAAGACTCGTGTATCACTGTAAGAAATAAAATGTATAAACATTTTAGTAATTGTGTTTCAAGTTTGCAAAAAGAACGTGCGAAAGCAAATAGACAAAATCTATTGGAAATAGTTGAACAAATGTTGTGTAGATGATAGTTGCATAAATATGCTTTGGTTTAAAATTACCTGTTAATTATTTTGCCTCTCAGCTTTCTTCTGGAATAAAGTTTTCTTGCAAGGCTTTTCCTTTTCCTTGAAAGCAATGCACTTGCCATTGTTTCCCTTAAGTAGTTTTTTTGTTTGGTTGGGGTTTTTTTAAGTTGTAATGTAACTTACAGGAGCATTAGAATACAGTTAATAGCAGAGAAAACAAGTACAAAGCAGTTACTGAGGAAGCCATCTCTGTCAGCCTGTTCTCCATTTCTACAAAATTCAGGAACTTAACTTCAGTTTTGGCTTAAATAATATGCAGATTATTTTCACTACTAAAAAAGCTAATGGGCATTGTGATGACAGTTTTCTTCTTTAATCAATTTTTCTTCCTTAAACTATGCTGTCTTACATTCAGTACAGATATAATACATTTACGTATAAATAAATGTAAATGTAGTAGCAAAAATTGTCAACTTACCTTTCTTGGAAGTGATATTTTTGGATGCTTTATAGTGAGTGTACAAAGCAAGTAAAAATTTTGCTATTTATCACAAATCCTAAAATCAGAAGCTGACGAGAAGCTTCTCTTACTTTGTAAAAGAAAGATTTATGTGTCTCAACTGTCTCTATCTCCTGCATTATTTTCCCAGCGTTGCCATTTCTGCTAATCTTTCCTGTCAATGCTTTCCCAGCTCCCTTAAATCTCATGTTTTTTCCAGTCTTGCTTGAAACTCAGAGGTAGACTAATATCCTTCTCCTAGGGGAATGCTTCTGACTGTTTGCTTCTGCTGGAGGGTAGAGGTTAGGGATGGAGCCTGCTTAATGTATTTGTAGTTTTTGTTAGAGATGATTAGAGCTTGAGTTTACTGGAAGAATGAATCCCAAACTTCCTTTAAAATATAAGCCACCAACTAGGGATGCTGTGGTTATTGACTACTTAAGGTTTTTTTGTTCTGTAGCTGGTGGAAACCTGAAAGACTTGATGATTATGACATGAATTTCCACTTTCTTTTATGGGTAAGCTTTCTAGACAAGCAGCAATTATGAAAACATACATTTTAAAAAGTGGTGAAATGGTTTTAAATGACTCCTAAAGCGTTTCCTTTTTAGAGATGAACTATCTTTATGTGTTTATCGAGTCTTTCACAAGTTGATAGAGTCTTGATTCTTTGGGCTCTTTCTCTGCAAAACAGCTAAGCAAGCTTCTATTCAAATGAAAAGATTGTTATTGAAATCTATTTAAAGATAAATTGCAGAAGTAACTCTGACTTGCCAGCTAAATTTTCTAGGACTGTTTGCCACTCTTAAAAATGTGCTACAGAGGAATAGGAGAAGAAAGTGGTAAAGGAAATGGAAATATAAACCTGCTTGCCTTCTTGTTAGCTAAAGCAGAAAAATAAAAGTCCCAATTTTTATAATTTTTCTGCATATTTTTATTTTGCCCCCTAAAACTAGAATTTCAAAGCAAGAATCTACACTGAGCAATGACAGAGACTGCAGGTTGTGAAGTTAGCACTGAAGCAAAACAAACCCTTTCCCATATAGTCTAGTGTGATCAATATTATTAAAAAAAAAGAAAAAATTCTCATTCTTTGAATATTCCTGTGATAATCTGTAGTGTAATAAATGCACAGGTTCAGCTGGTTTGTGTTTTGTGTTTTTTTCCCTAAGTGCCCAATACTTACCAGTTTATGTATTCAGCAGAAGTTTTTGAAAGCAGTGTAAGTGGAAACAGAATTTTAAGGGGCTTTACAAGTGCACACATTATTTGCTTTACAGATGGACAAAGAAGAATTTGATCCATTGACAAATGAATCTTGAATTTCCCGAGTTAGCTGTAAAGATGGGTATAGGGTGACTCAGACTAAAGATGTTCTAACAAGTTGGACTGACTGGTGTGAATGTTTTTTGTGATGGCTCCACTAAGTTCAACATCTTTGCATTATTTATAGCCATCTGCTTGATGTGGGGAAGGCTCTGGCTCAATTAGATTACCTTTTAGCAGTAACAGCTCTCAGGAACAGTGCAAATAGGCATGCGTCTAGCTGCTGAAGAATAAATAAGAAAGTAAATAAAGTCTGTGCTGTCTTCCTGCAAAGCTTTTAACTGCTTTAGTTAAGGAATAAAATGGACACGTGGTGAATTCCAAGCCAAAAATCTGTAATGACCTTTGTCCTTCACTGTGAACAGGGAGTATTAAGGAATGGAGTTATCCATGTATTTATTATGGGTTAAAAAAATAAACCAACAAAGAATCAAAAAACCAAAACAATCCACAATCCAGTAAGTTGCAAATGCCTCTGAGCTGCTGAATTTCCAAAAAAAATCCATTTCAGGTTTGTAGGATGGAGTCATTTATAGACTTAATTGGGGGGAGATGTGGAAGTGACATTTTAAACAAGATATTTAGCGACACCAGCCAAGAATGATGGAAACCACTACATACTGTAGTGCTGTGACCACAGGGAAGTCCTTCAGTCCTTTTTCCCTCTCTGAGAGCAGCACTGGGAGAACAGCATTCCTCTTCTGCATGGTCTGGTTTAGAGAAAAATTATGCTCACAAATGAGTCACTTCACTGGGAAATATGAGATGAACGAGGTAAATCTCAGTGACTCCCTCTTGTTTGTGGGTGGAGAAAGGAAAAGAACATCTCTAATATAGTTAGAAAGTTGTTATCTGTAAACAAGAGTGTGCAGCTCCAGAATTTTCCTGTGTGCTGGATAATCAGGGTGAGATTGAGAGGGAGAACAGCCTTTGACCTTTGGTTTGTTTCATAACAGAGGTGAAGGTGAAGAGATGAGCATGATTTTGTCCTCTTGAAGTCATCAGAGGTGTAAGGTCAAGGAAAGCTCAAGCATGCATTCTTTTATCTGTGCTAAATAAACCCATATCAGTAGATGCAAAATAGAGAATGTTAATCAAGTAAGAGGTATGAGTGGATGGTAGCAGTGTTGGTTTGGAACAGAAATGCTGAGGAGTGGCTTTGTGAGCTTCTTATTGTGTTCCCACCAAAAGCCTGCACCTGGATGTCGGAGTTCCTGTGTCAGCAGCCATTCCTGAGAGCCAGTACTTCAAAGGAGATGAAAAACTGAGTTCCATCATCAGTCAGGAAAATTCCTCTGGAGAAACTGTGCAAACTTAGTGCAAATGCACAGGTCAGTATAGTCCTAATTTCTTAATTATTATTTTTTTCTGTCAAATTTAACTTTTCTTAACTGGTCAAGAAAATTAATTGCATGTTAAGACTCAGTGTTATTAACATTGACAGAAAGGAGCAGTTTTTGTAGTTTGGAGCTTTTATGCATGCTGATTAATGTTTATTTATGCGTGAAGATATCAGAAAGATGTCGAATTCTGACTCCACAGAGATGAGAGGATGATGAGATGAGCAAGTCCACTCTAAGGACCATGTCTAACTGGAGCACACACAACATCAGTAACTCTCCTACTTGTAATTATGTAATTTGGATTTTAGCATCTGCCTCTTTCTTAATTGGACAAATTACAACTCATGCAAATTATTATGACAATGCCAGTAATTACAGATTGATAAATTAGAGGAACAAAGATGCTGGAACTCATTTGTTCATTCCCCTAAATCATCTTGGGCTGCAGTTATATGGAAACACTGGCATTTCTTCATCCTGTAGAAATTGTTTTTCACTTTCAAGCTTTTCTTGATATTCTGAAATCAGCCTGTTATTATCTTAGCATGACATTTGGCCTGCAGTTCCCAGCTAGGGATGGAAAAGACTATCATTGGGCCTCTCTGCACAAAATAGCTGGGCAGAATGTTTCTGTATACAGGAGCTGTTATTCTCACCTTTTGAAGAGCAATTTCTTTGATGACTCAAAGAATATTTGACCTTCAAAGTGAAAGCTGCAGGCAGTACAATTTGCCTTTGTAGCAGTTGTGTAGAGGGTTGTATTTTTTTTTTGTGTGTGTGTGTGTATGTGTCTTCCCCGTTAGTTTTGAGAATAAACTCTTCACTTGTCTGGAAATTGTAGTGATCCTTCTTGAACTGGTTAGTCCCATTCAGACTTAGGATTCCACTTACCAGTAGTGGAGAACAGGTGGTATTCAAGAAAACATCCTTCTTTGAAAAGCTTATGGAATTCTTAAAACCCTCTTCAGAGCCATATAAGAGAAAATCAGGTTTCTTCTATTTTCTGTATAAAGTGTACAGTGTTTTTTTTAACCTGAAAAAAACAAAACAAAAAAACCCTGTCTTGTTGTCTCTCAATTTCAAGCTAAGGAAAAAACACATTATGTGTGGATAGAAAACATGTTTCCAAGGTGGGAGTACTCCAAAAAACCGCAGGCCTTGCTTTTACTCGTGTTTAAGCACGCTTGCCAACTAGTAAAAATGTGACCTTTCATTAATTTGAGGATGACTTGTGAGGCTGCTCAGTAGAACGATCAGAGCAAATCCTGAACTCTTTTAGAACTGCTAGGATGCTTCTTTTTTACTTTATCTCCTAGCAGAGGAGCTTCAAAAATTACTTTAAGGGAATTTGGGTATATTGTTCTTAGCAAGTTTAAGGAACCTGTGCTTGTAAATTCTTGAGCACATTTAAAAGCCTTTTGCAGTAATTTTTAAGGACTTGGATGTACTCTGGAATACTGTAGTGCAAATAAGCATTGTCAGCAAGTAAAGATCCCACAGCAAAGAAAGAATTGTTTTCCTACTGCAAAGATTTTTGCACTGTCATTCAAAGATTTCACTGAAATAATAAGTATTTAAACTTTGCTCTGTCCACTGTTCTGTCAATTGTTACTGGGTTCTTACTTGGGACCACAGTATTTTCTAAGAGGTATTTCTGTTGAGAGTGTTGATTAAGAAAACTTAGGGCAGTAAATCCATGCTGAATGCTGATTGATTATTGTACACTGCTTGCATTAATTTCTACTTGCAGTAGTTGTTAATATCTTCAATTTAATACTGAGGTTTCAATTTCAAACTTAAAATAATACAGTTCAGTTTAGGATTGCCTTTTCTATCTGAATACTGTGTACTAACAAATAGTGTATTTGTGGTTAGTGATTTTGCCAAAATCAGTGAAGTTTTGCTGGGTTCGTATCAGGATAAGTAAACAGGTTTCACCCCCCCCCCCCCCGCACTCCGTCCANCCCCCCCCCCCTTCTCTTTGGTATTTTTTTGCTTTCCCTTTTTTTCCCAACTTGCTGTGTCTGTAAGGAACCTGAGTAAAAGGCCAAAAGCTGCATTTTATGGAGCATGTGTCCAGCTTCATGAATCATTTGAATACATGTTTGGTCAAGGAGCCAAATTAGTTACTTACTCTTTTCTGGTACACCACTGCACTCTGTGGACAAATAAAGTGGATAATATGGTGTCTGTTAATGCAGTGTGGATTTTAACTGTTCTACCACTTGATGCAGAAAAACCTTCAACTCTGCTTTTCATTGTGGGAATAAATGTATCAAATTTTTCAACAGGTTCAAAGAACTGACCTTTGGGCAACAAATCCCTGAAAAGCATTGCTGGTTTTACTCAGTCCCTCCTGAATCATTCTTGTGAAATATTTTTATTTCCAGTAAATTATATATAGCCAGACGACCACAAGCACTTTTTAAAAGTGATGGAATCATTCCTCTCTACTCACATATGGTCTTGATGAGAGCCCAATGCTCCAAAGTGTGTGCTTCTCTGCTTGGGTGAGAGGAGGATACTTATTAGTTCTCTGTAAAATTAGGGACTGTAAGAGCAAGTAACTATTCATAGTTGTTTACTGCTAGATGAAAACATTTGTTTCTCTAGTGCAGAAAAATCCATTTTCATATAGTGATGTCTTTGGAAATAGCACTTTACAGAAGGTTAAGAAAGGACCGTGCAGTGGGGGATATTCCACATGGTAAGCTCAGCTTAAAACTATGAATCACAGAATCACAGAGAAATAATGTCTTTCACAGGCACTAAGCAGGTAAATTATTGACTGCCAGAGAGGAGGAGAAAGAAGATGGGCTTCTGAGAAAAGAGGGCTATTTATTTATTTAGGGCTATTTGAGTTGTTTATAGAATCATAGAGTATCCTGAGTTGGATGGGGCCTATGAGGATCATCAGTCCAACTCCTGACCATCCCTAAGAATCCCACCATGTGCCCAAGAGTATCGTCCAAACATTTCTTGAGCTCTGGCAGCCTTGGTGCTGTGACCACTGCCCTGGGGAGGCTGGGCAGTGCACAACCACCCTCTGACTGAAGAACCTCTTTCTAATATCCAACCCAAACCTCCCCTGGCAGAACTTCAGGCCATTCCCTCGGGTCCTGTCGCTGGTAATCAAAGAGACCAGTGCCTGCCCCTCCTCTTACCCTAGTGCAGAAGCTGCAGACCCTGGTGAGGTTTAGTTATTCATAAATAAGACAATGGTGAAATTTCTTGAAGATTCATTTGGAGAATAATTTTTTAAGATTTTTGTTCTGCCTTGTCTTTTTTGTCTCCCAAGACCTTATTTAATTTGTAAAACACTGGGATGATATTTATAGAACAAAGTCTCTTAACCTGAAGTCTGGTGATTTATTGGTATTTAAAGCAGTGATAATGCTGTTAGTGAGAAGCTGTAATTGCATGGTTATAGACCAGTGAAATTAGGCTCACTGACGTGCAGTCATGATAACCTGGAGATATGCTAAATTCTGAATTCAAAGACAGGGCTTCCCCTCTCTGCATCCCTATACTGTCAATAGAACAAAAATGTTCTTAAAAGTATGTACTTCAGGGAATTTGGTGCTTGCTCCTGCACACTGCTTTGCCAGCCGGTTTGGTGACAGACTGTATGAATTTCAGCATATTGATAAGGTTCAGTGTTTAAAAGATAGTTATTCACCTGGTGTCCTTGGAAAAAATCACTCTGTGTGCAAGTTTCTGACCTTCCAAATGTTTATCTTGGAGGATAGTGAGGGAAATCCATCAGGAGACCTAGGTACACAAGGGTTATTTTACTGGATCCCAGCTGCACCTGCAAAGTTTGCTTCATCATGAGCTGCGGTGGGAATCCCCAGCCATCTGTTTTGCTACCTGGTTTGAGGAAACATGATAGCAAAGAACTCAGTGTGCCTGCTAACTAAAGACTGAAGTTTATGGTGACAGGTCAGCTTGTAAACATGGATTTACTGTTCCATTTTAGTGTGTCTGTGCTAATCCGTACTATAAACCGAGACCTCCTATGCAATTGCACACAAAGTCAGATTCTGTTCTGTATTATTTAGATGGGAGGTTTTTGGGGAAGTGATCTTTGGGAAGCATGAGTTACCAAGAGGTGTATGTGACAGGAATAGTATGTATTATAACTATCCTTTTTCTTCTGTAAAGTGTTACATAGTCCATGGCACCGTCTGCTCTAGAGCGACACGTTTTTTGCATGAACGAGGCAAAATATGTCTTATTACTGAGAGTGCGCTCAGCAGCACAGTTGAGAATGATTAAATGCAGCTCACAGGAACATCTTTGATCATGGCACAGTGATTCAGCACTTCTTCATGTTTCTGAGCAAGGAATAGAGCTGCAGTCATCCCCTAATTGCTGTTAGCCTTGTGTACAACCAGTGTTTTCTGCTTGGGTCGTGTGCTTTGTCCATCCTGTGCACTTCTAGTTAAACTACAGCAAGTTAACTTACATAGGTGTTACACCCTGGAGATAGCAGTTGAATAGCATCATTCATTAAAACAAAACACAACAACCTACATAGTCTCTGCTGCTTTTCATTTTAAAATAGGAAAATGATCTTGGCACAGGGCATTTCCTGGGGATTAATGACTGACTGGGGTTAATGGCCCTTGGCTGCGCTGTGGGCCATCAACTCCTCCCTGCTGGTCATTAATCTGCAGGAAATGCCCTGTGCCAAGATCATTATTGTTGTATTTGGGTTCTTTGAGAGCTGAATTTGGGAACCCACACTGCTCTAATGTGTGAGAGCCTGCTGGGTTTTCTTACATTTAGACCCTACGCATTATTTTTTTTTGGCTGAGCTTATCTGAAGTTTCCAAATTTTTCACGTAATGGAAAGTGTCTGTAACGCTTCATGTCCTTTAAAAATATTTCACTGAGCAGCAACCAAGGTAATGCTAAACTTTGTGTGAAAATAAAAGTTCTGTGTAGCAGTTTTGAAAGGAGTATATACTTTGGGACAGTCTGTGCCTTTTGGCCTAGCCTGGAGCAACAGGCAGGGATTTGGCATGGGAATGTAAGACAGCCTTGACAGTGTATCTGAGCTTTGTAATGTAGGGTGGGATCGCAGGACTCGGAGTTTGCACAAGCTGTAAACCACTTCTTGAAGTAAAAACGGTTGCCATTTTTAAGAGATTTTTGCCTTCTTGGAAAACTAAGAATGGGAAGGCATATTTTCTCCTCTACCACCTGCCAACAGTGTGCACGAAGTGGAGTTTCTGTTCATTCTCCCATATGATTTCAAGTTCAGAATGCACAACTTTATATAGATTCTACATAGTTTATGAAGTTTTGTTGTAGTCTGCTCTGAAATTGGTTTAGGATTGAATACAAAATTCCAAAATGAAAAAGAAAAAAATCCTTCAAGTAGGGCAATTCAGTATTGCGGCCTGGAAGTAGCAATTCATATTTCTTTATTAAAAAAAACCCAACAAACCACACAAACACCATCCCCACCCCAATCCCAACTACCAGTCTTATATTGATTAAACTATTTGATCATATCAGTTCATATTACAAGTAAGGTTATAAAGAAGTGAAGCTCACATAGCAAGTAGCAAAAGCAGTGCTGAGGAACTCAAATGGTGAATAAAGTTAGTACTGTGCATACATCAAACATTCCTAGATGACTATTTTTGTGTCGGTGAATTAATGAATTCATTGAAAGGAGGAAAAATCAATGTTGCGCCTTTTTTTCCTTTATAAATGCTTTTTTTCTTGCTCCTTCTTTTCTCACTGTGACTCAGAGGGGTCTGTGAAGTCTCCTGCTCTTTCCTTCAGAAGCTTTGCAAATAGGCAACCTGTTGCTGTCCTCTTCCCAGTTCTCAGATGTACCACGCTGTGAAGCTGCCTTGGGTCAACAGGAAACCTTCATAATGTGCATTTCAGATCTTCAAAATGCCACAGTGTGCATAAGATTTGAAGACAGCAGCAAGCTTAGTAAAGTCTATCACATCTGTATACCTTTTTGATTTAGTAGCATTTCAGCAAGGAGAGGAAGAGTTGTTTCATCAGGAGAAAAGGTCCTGGATCAGGTCTACATGCAAACTTTTAAAGATCTTCAGATTAAATGTGGGGTTTGGATTTTTTTGGGATCAAAGTATATTCACAACATAGTTCTTGTGCCTACAAGTCAAGGATTATTCCTGTTATTGTAGAAGAAACACTGTGAAAATGTTGCCAGTAGTGATTGCAAACTGTCAGTCTGAAAGTTTTACCTAGAATATGTGATATGACAAGAAATAAGGATTACTAATATTTTAAACAATACTATTATTATAGCTACTTCAGTTGCATTTTTGTTCTAGAAGGTAATTCCTACTCTGACAATAAGCCTGTAACAAGGAGAAGACAACCTGTCGTGCTACTATCTTGCCATGTGCTTTTTAAAAATAGATTTTCATGTTCTGTCGCTTACCCAGTGAACATCATTAAATATCAGAGATGATGCAGGTAAGTCAGGAAGTTGATATTGTTGTTGATGCACTCGAGAGACTCTGTTAGCAAAAGCCAAGAAAAATGCAGCAAACAGCAGGGAAGAAATGACAGGGCTGCTTTTTATTTGCCTAATCTAGGAAGATGTAAAGGAAGAGAGAAGAATTTTGCTTGTAAAGAAACCTTACCTAAATTCCAGAGTATCTTTGTTTTGCTCCTAGTCTGGTGAAGTCATCTTTTATTATTGTCAGACTATAAACTCTATGCAGAAGATGATATCTAGTCTGTCCTGCAGCCTCTTGAGTTGATAGACATCAATTTTCTTTGCAAACCTTTGCCTATTTTCTCCCAAAGATTGTGGGGTTTTTTTTTGCTTTGGGGGAAGGGGGCAGGGGGAGGGAAAGTCCTAGAAGAGGTGCAATAAGCCAGGAGGAATGGATTTCCTTGCCTGTTGTTTCTCTACACCCAGCCTTGATAAGGACTGGTCGGAATGAGTCCCTGGTACTAAGAACTGAGGAATTCCCTTTTGGCTACATTGAGGGAGGATAGTTGTATCTTTGGATGTGATGTCTGGTACGTGGCAGTGATTTTGTGCTAGAGTTGACTAGTTTTCACCAAACTGCTTCATGCCTCTATCAACAGGCTAAGTAAAATCCCATGAAACCCTCAGCCCCATTGTTCCACCTTTCAGTCTTGTGAATTCAACAGAAACGTTGCTGTGTTCTTGGTTAGAGAAGCCTTGAGCAGGAAACAATGGGTGCAGTGGAGATGTGTAGCTGCAGCCTGACGTGCTGCCGTTCTTTGTACATTGTAGAGTAGTTGTAATGCATCAGCATTCTCAAAGCTGATGCCTCTGTATGCCTAACTAATTCCCTAAAGCACATAAAATGATAAACCAGGCTTCATATCTGTGCTAGTTTTGGCTGAAGTAGAATTAATTTTATTCACAGTGGCTGATGTGGGGCTGCGTTTGGGTTTGTGCTGAACACAGGATTGAAAATACAGAGTTTTTGTTATTGCTGAGCAGGGCTTGTACAGAGCCAAGGCCTTTTCTGCTCCTTATACTGCCATGCTGGGGAGGAGCCCAAAGTGACAGCTGGAATGAGACACAGCTGGAACAGGTGACCTAAATTGACCAAAGAGTTATTGATGATGCCTTTCTCCTCAAGCCAGTTATCCATGATGGAGGTCAGCTTTTCTGGAGATGGCTGAACACCTGCTTGCCCATGGGAAGCTTTGCTTGTGTGCATGGCTTTTGCTTTCCCTATGAAATTGTCTTTATTTCAACCCAGGACTTTTCCAGATTTTACCTCTTCCAGGTCCTTCTGGTGGGGGAGTGAATGGCTACGTGGGGCTTGGCTGCTGGCTGGAGTTAAACCCAGGACCGCAGTTGTTTGTTGGAAGGTGTATTTGTAGAAAACTTTGATAAGCCTTCACTTTTTGTCAAATGTATCTTTCAGAAACTGATGTTGTTATCAGATACCTATTTTACTTTGTTAGTGTCAGGCTGTGAAAAAAAAGGTGTTAGTTTCTTGTTTGTTTTGTTCTCTTGAGATCATTGGTTTCATACATGGTTAACGAGCTCACAGTTATTTTGTAGTCAGCAGCAAAAATAAGGCTGAAGAGCCAAGTTTGATGTTTGTCTCAGGCGCTATTTTTGCAGTATGGTTGGAGAACCTGTCAGAAATTGAGTAAATATGAAAGAATGTTGTGGGCTGAAGATGGCATTTTCATTAAAATTAGCTTTAAATGGAGAATTCTAAAGCAGTTTTGTTGCACTTTAAACCCTCAGGATCATCATGCAGCTGAGGAGTTAAGATTTTCTGATGTATGCAGCAGAATGCCACTATTTGTTCTATACCATACTTTTTTGACCTACTGTGGCTTTGTATCTCTTCAGAAATCATCCCAGTTTTATCTTACTGCAGTGTTTTTTGAGTTGCCCCTGTGTTTAGAGAGCAGTACATGTACTCCAACACTGAAGTCAGAGCTGGGAAAACTGTGGAAACAGGATGATGCTCATATTTTATCTACTGCATGCAATATTCATGCTAGAGAAAGATGATTTCATTATCTATTATTTTTGGTTGTAAATATTAATAAACAGTTGTGTACATTTCTTAGCTAAATTTTAGCTTGTATTTGTCCTTGCTTATCATTTCCTACCTGTTAAACATTTGAATGAGTTATCCCAATAAAGAGATCGGGGCTGTGATACTGGCTTATTAATTGTAGAAGAGTAAGTATCTGTCAGTAACGCTGTAAAAACTTGTTAGCCAGATACTTCTCTATATGTATGTGTTGCCTAGTTTTGTTGGCTTCAGCAAAAATTTATCATTCTCTTTGAAATGTGGAACATCTTAAAGAAGAGAAAGACAGACTCTTAGTATTTGCAAACCCCAAGATACCAGGAGAACTCGGTTTGCAATCATAAAGAGCAGCCATACCCAAGAGACATCACTCTTGGACTAAGAAAAATGTTTGCCAATCAACAATATATAATGAATAATGAACAATATTTGTCATCTCACGAAAGTGGGGCATTGCAATACAAATGATACAGCTGTTATTCTTTAATTGCAGCTGGATTAGTAAAACATAATTTTTATAGCCCATTTGCAATATACCACTGGGGAATACGTTTTATTACCACTTTGGGTGTCTTTTAGTTAATAATTTGTGCCTTTTGAGCATAAGTGTTTGGCTTCAAATCCCAGATACAAGTTTATTAAAAATTGTAATAGTTCTTACAGACTATAAAATGAAATGAAGTGCACAAAATGTGCATTTTCAGTGCATGAGTTTAAAACCATTTTTTTACTTGGCTAATTTCAGTGTTTCCAAGACTAGAAAGTATTGAAATTAAATAATTACTAAATGTTTAACTAGTCAGACATACAGCATTTTTTTCAGTAGATTATTTATATTTGTTAGTAACTATGGCACTGAGAGGATGTGGTGATGATGTCCAGTTTTTAAAACTTGCCCAGTGTTTATGCAAAGCAGTGACGTTGCAGGGACACAGAATGAATACTTGGAGTCAGAAACAAGAATAAGACAGTAGTTACATGATCTGATTTACAGAATAAGGCTGACCTGGACAAAAACAGTTGACAAGCCTTTTACGGATAAACTGGGTCTTGCTGCTGTTGAACAGCATATCTCATTAAAGTCAAGGCTAAATCAGTTCTTGGCTAATTTCCCTTTACTTAATCACTTGTAAATTTTCTAGGTGAGTGTGAGAGGTGCAAAACTACCTCTGGACAAAAACACTTCCTTACAAATTCCACCAGACGACCAGGGTAATTTCTGCTACCTGTGAGAAGAAGCAGCTCCAGATGCTGTGGTCCACATTCATATGCTTGCATCTCTGCCATCTATGTTTGAGTTTCTTCCTGTGCTCTTTCTGCTATTCTCTGGGCAGTCTGTCTGGGTAGGTGTAAGTAAAACTTCATGTTATGGATGGGAAAATATTCCCAGAACCCATGATCCAAATGCTGTCAGCGTCAGGGGGAGGGCTGAAGAGGAGGAGGCCTAGAAAAGATGATAATCTGCAATATTCAGAGAAACTCCATTTCAGAATGAGGTGTTTTAATGTAAAATTGATTCTGTTCTTGTTAGAACAGTGCTTATGAACACAGTTGAGTTAAATGTTTGCAGCTACCAGCCCCACTTTATGAAAGGTGTGATTTTGCAGCCAGTGTCCAGCACTTGTACATAATTGCAAGCAACTAACTTTAGTTTTTGATAAGTGGTGGTATTTATCTTGGTTACCTTGAGTAGAGACATGGAAAAACAGCTTTGCTGTGGTGTTTAGCTGTAGTATTGCTGTAGTGACCAGCCCTGTTTTAAACTGAATACATGCCTGTTATTCCTTCATCCTTTCAAGAATTTACTTTGAAGACTGAAATTGGTCTGTGCCAAGGAAATCCTGTCCTATCTTTAGTTTATTCCATTCTTACCTAAAATAATGGGTCACAGGACAGGATTAACACAGCCTTTCTTTGGTTAAACCTACAATTTAGAACAAGACTAAGGTGAGAAAAAGAAAGTTGTAGAGCTTACTCTAAGCAAACACTAAATGTAATGCCTTTCCTAGCCTCTGATAAATCCTCTTATCTCTAAGCATTGTACAGAAGGGAGGGATAAAAGATGAACCTATTCCTCAGCGAAATAGAAATTTGCTTAAAGGTGAGAGCAGAGTAAAAGGAACTATGTTAAACTTGAACTGTAATTGCTGCATCTGTGTCAGGGTTTGAAGGATCAAGCACTGCACAAAGCTTCAATAGAAAAGCAGTCTAGTTGTAGTCCTGCTCTTTTTTTGTTCCCATTTTCCTTGCTGCGTGATGAGTGAACTTGACTGGGTTTCTTTACATTTGATGATTGCACTTGTACGAAAAGACAATTTAATTCTTTATTTTTAGGTCTTCAAGGAATTTGGTCTTGAAAAGCAATAAATATGAGCTTGCTGTGTCTCTTGCCAGATAATTTAATCTAAATTTGCAAGAGCCAGGGTGAAGCAGGGAATGACCCAACCTTCAGGCATTGCCATGTGTCATGTGACTGTCAGTAAAATAAGGTTTGCCTTGTGAGGGCACTTGTTATTACAGCTGGACTGTGGGAATCATGGCTGAACCTGCGTTTTCTGTTAGACAACTTAATATATGACTTACTTGGTACTCACAAAAAATCTATCAGGTTTGATTTTTAATCAGATGAGGTAGTACAGACAGATGTGCACTGTTTGTGGATAGTAATACAGTGGAAAAGCTGCTGAAGGATCTTCTGGTAATTAATTGTCTGAAAACTTGAGGGAGCGAGCTGGGAGAAATTCTTCGTGAGAAGAATTCTTCATGTATCACCTAGAGGAGAAGGTTAAAATGTAGAAAGTCCATAAAGCTGCTAATCCTTGTTTGTGCCTTCTGAAAATTCTCCTTTCAATTGAGATTGAGGGTACTAGTTTAAAGCATGTTAGTAACTTGGATTTGCTTGTGGTGTTAGCAGTCAGATTTGTAGTTATTTATTATTTTGAAGCACTAAGGAAATTGGCTCTGAGCGTTTATATTAAGTATTGTTCTGGCTCCACGTTTTTCGGTGTGTTTGCAGCTATGGTATTATACACCCTTGGCGAATACAAAGATGCTTATGAAATGTTAAGGCTGACTGTATTTAATTTCATGTCAAGAAAGACTCCCTGCCACAGTGTTCAGCTGGGCCATTGTGAATAACCATCAGTCTCAAACACTGACACAAAGCGCTTTTGTGTGTGTGTGATGTGTTTTTGTGGACTCAAAGCCTTTTTCATTTTTTTGGTGTATTTTTTAATTCTAAAACAACTAGGCTTTCAGCTCTTCAGAACTGGCAGAGCAGTTTTGCTTTGCTGCTGTTTGGGCCTGCTAAAATGGGGTGTGAAAATCCTGGTTGTGTGATTCAATTTATGGGGTTGCTATCTCTGGACCTTAACAGTTCCATGAATATGTTTTTGAATTTATATGTATATATCTACAAAATAAGTGTATATGTTTTATTACCAAATCATGTGCCAGTCTTCTTTCATCGAGCTTTCATATCACTTTCGTATGTCACTGTCAATGTTGGAATATATGTGAACAATTTTTTCAGAATATCCTTTTGATATGATAGTGTTTTTTAACGGTAAATCACCGGGAAGATAAAATTCAGGAAACAATTTTGCCACAATTAAATGGGAGGCAAAAATACCATTGTAACAATGAAGTTGGATTCTTGTTTAAAATACATGCATTAGAAAGTTTACCCGTCTTCAGGAAGCATAAAATGCCATTAACTAGCACCAGCATTTAGTCACTTGCTAATACTGGATGTGATTTCTAATTGCTTCTGTAGTTTGTCGTTGTTTAACACAATCAAATCTAATTGTCCAGAAAATTTTTCTTGGATCGTCATAGACTATGACTATGTTTTTACTGTTATTGTTCCAGCTTCTTTTTCATCACCCCAACCTTTACTGCTTCATTAAGTCTTAAATTAGACTTTGACAATCAGCCTATTTTATTGGAATTATCAAAAGAAAGAAATTTACATGGCAAAGTCGAAGGGGAGGCTCTGGCAGCATATTTTATTTCATACTTAGCAGTTCCTTGAGAGTTATCAAAGTCAGGGATACTTTATTTGTAATTAAATACTCCTCACTTTAAAATCGTGACTAATAAATGTCAAGAGCAAGAAGAGGCACTATTATTCAGTGAAAGTCCTTGGAAATGTTTTAGGGTGAAAATGTGTAGGCATGAAGGTTGTTAGTTTTTGAAATACAGTGTGTTTCATTACAAAATCCTGAAGTTAACCACTTCAGATAAAGCTCAAAAATCATTGAAACATTTGGGGAGCTCTTATCTTACAGGAAGATCTTGACATTTATGGTAATTAAAAGTGAAGGTGTCTATTAAATTACTTAAGTTTTTCATATAAACACCGAACTGATGTGGGACTGTAAGAGTTTCACATGTCTTAATTAGAGCTGGTCAGAACTGTTCAGTAAAACTGTTTTCTGGATTTGGTGGTGGCTGTGTTTTAATGAGAACCAAAACCTTTGAGGAAACACTGACATAAATGCTACGGGAGTCACCTAGAATGTGATTTAATATTCTTCCAGTTGACAGGTCCAGTTGGGTTACTGCAACACAAGGATTTGCAATCCCTGGGGCACCTCTCCTATCAAACAGGCTTAGTGAGCTGGGGCTATTCAGCCTGAGGAAGAGAAGGCTTCAAGGAGACCTTAGAGCCCCTTCCTGTGCCTAAATGGTAGAAGAGGAGAACTGGAGAGGGGCTTTGGACAAAGGCGTGGAGTAGTGGTTCAAACTGAAAGAGAGTAGATTAGATTAGATATTAGGAAGAAATTCTTGACTGAGGGTGGTGAGACCCAGACACAGTTTTTCCAGAACAGATGTGACTGCCTCATCTCTGGAAGTGTTCAACGCCAGGTTGGAGCGGGCTTGGAGCAGCCTGGTCTAGGAGATGTCCTTGCATATGGCAGGGGGTTGGAATAAGATGATCTTTTAATATCCCTTCTAACCCAAACCATTCTAGAATTCTGTGATGATTCTCCCTCCCTTGCTCGTTTTTGTACCTTATGGTCTGTTTTGGTGTTGGATGCTCTGTGGCTTGTGTGGGTTTTTTTGCTTGTAACAAAGATTAGGAAAATAGACTCTTTTAAAAATCTCTCATTTTTCTGTGGAGTAGCCCAGTTGATCTTGGCCCCAGTGTGCTGGCTGATTGTCCTGATCCTGACTTAGCAGCACTAATTCAAGTATTAGGATTTAAGAGTGTCTGGAGAGAATTGTGTTTAGAGCCAAATCTTGAAAATTTACTTTCCTGTTGGGCAGAATCAGCAAAATCTTGTTAGTTCTTAGTACAGTTTTAAAGGTTGCAGGAATTAGGTCTAGTTGGTGGAGGAAAAACAGTATTGTTACCACTTATCTGATTGTAAGTCCCTTTGACTAAAACTTTCAGAGTGCACCAAAACATATTTCTATCTATTCTTGCCTATTACTATAACGTTTTGGGGCCTTTCTGCCATACAGTAAGATAATCTCTAGGCTAGGATTTTTTAATTAGCTTTTTTCTTTCGGTTTCTTTGCTTCTCTTGAAGGGCAAATGCTCTGTGCATTTTGATTTATGTAACAAATAAAGAGGCATCAAAAATATATCTGGTTGAATCAGATGGTTTAACCACTGTGTTATATAGTAATAGCACTGTAATTGAAGTACAGCCAAAAAAAGAGCATTGTAATTGGAAAGGCATTTTTTTCCAGTGATGAAAGACTCCCCTACAAAATGGTGAGATCTCTTCCCAGTTTGCAGGGTTTTTTTCACACTGGACAGTCCATTGGGTGATGATGGCAACAACCAGAATAAAATACTGGGCAGCAGAGGGAGTTATGGCACTTTATTATGACCTCTTCAAAATAATAATAAAAATTACATTTTGTGTGCCATTTTAATTCAGCTTAGAAAATTACTTCAAAGGATGTTATAGAAGCATGTTTCAGTGCATTTAGTAAGAGTATTTGAGCATGTGATTTTCAAATTTGATAAATATGCCACGGTCTCTCCTCTATTTGTAAATGTTAAGTCTTTTCAGTGTACTTTTCGATGCATTAGGATTTAATACTTACTTTTCCACAAATGCCCTGGAGAAAAGCATGCAATCCACTGTTACTCTGTGGTAAACTGGATTTCAGTGTAGTCTGTTTCAAATTAAATGAAATTGTTTATTAGTTTTGCAGTTCTGGAGAGCAGAGGCACCCTTGGGTTTTTATTGAGCTGATGAGGGATATGTTAGCCTATACATCCAAAGAAGACTGATGCTAATTGGGCTTTTCACTTTGATAAAGTCCTTGGTTTCAATGATGATATGCAGGTTAGCTGCATCTTTTAATTAACAAAAAAAAAAAATTAAAACCCTCTGCTGGAATTCCCTAACTGTTGAGCAGTTTCTATATGCAAGTATGCTCTCTTGTGGTAATCCATTTAATTGAATCCTCCACCAGTCCTTAATTTTGACCAATTTTATTTAAAACTATGATATTTTTAATCTATAATTCTTAGATTATGCCATTATTTTCAGGGTTTGCAGTATGCTGTACAATGGCAGAGCTTTGAATATGATGTGTGTGTCGGTATATGTTTTGCAGTTCATTGCTTGAGCAATGTGTTGCATCCAGCTTGCTGTGGAATAAGTTCTTATTTGACTAACAATGATTAAGTGATTTAGGGTGAGATACTTATATAGCTTCTAAGCATCAAGTAATAAATGCAAAGAGGGATTCTAGCTCTGAAGCATCTTTATCATATTCTAGTAACTAGATGATTTGTGCTTGTTGTGACAGGTAAAATGCTGGTTAACTGAATCTGAATCTCAGAAATTTAGTCACTCTAGACTTATCCAATAAGCAAGATTGGAGACAAAGGCAAAACAACCCAATCTTTGCCCTGATTTTTATTCCTGAGTGGCATGAGTGAAAAGGTGTATTCCTTTGCTCAGCATTACAGTAGGACTATCACAAGTATACAAATGTATTCAAGAAGCAGAAAGCCAAATACATCTCAGTTGGCTCCTCTTGAAAAAATTAGAAAGACTGTTTCAGTTTTCATGATTAGCTTAATATCAAGGAAGTAGAATTTAATAAATGGCTAAGATATCTGTAATCCTCTAAATATTTCTCATAAGACAGCTGGAGTTCCTACCCAGATTCTTTGCCATCTGAATAATTTCAATGTAAATTTCCATCCTGTTTTGCCTGGGAGTATGGTTACCCATATGTCAGCAATAACGTGAGGTTATGTTCAAGTGATCTCAATTGTGCAAGTCATGTATTCCCTTTCAAGGGAAATAAGGCTATAAAGAAGAATTTCAAAGAATGTGTTGTGATGGCCATGAAATTCTGGTAGCCACTTAAAACCAGAAACACTGGGCACATTTCATGTGAGCACAGCTGCTATTGACTTTTGTGGAAGTTTTGGCAGACTGGCGACTCAAAGATCGCATTCCCATGGTCACAGAGATGATGTGATGTGTCCTGCTGTGCATGAACATTTAATGTCAAAACAATCAATTATGCAGCAGGTGTGGCCCATAGTAGAATGATCTTATAAGTCAAAGAAGTTGGATAATGTGTAGGAGAATAGGAGACGGATGGGATAAGATCGTATTGGAGTAACACCTTCCATTTGCTGGAGCTTAGTTTAGTTGAGATGAGCAGCATTTTTAAAGGAAGTTTTTGATGCATGCATGTTATTTCTTTTGTTATTTTTTAATATCAGTTATGGTTTAATTCATTGAGAACTGAAAAATGTAACTATGTCTTCTAGTTTTCTTCTGTTTTTATGTAACCTGAGAGAACCAGAGTTTATAAGGTTGAGCACATGACACATTGACTCAGCTTCTTATGAGAGCTTAATAGGACCCTGAGCAGAAACCTCTGCTAGAAGCTTAATATAAATACTTTATGGAGAAACTAAATATTATTTTAAGGATAGAAGTTGTCTAAATGGCATCAGCAGTTTCAAACTATAGAAAGCAGACAGTAAATTACACTGTTTACAGCACTAACTGTATGGAAGTGCGATGTGTGAATGTGGAGTTTAAAAGGAAGGTGGATCGCTGTATGTTCATACACAACCATGTGCTGATGGTGTTGCTTTGCTATATCTTTTTGCCAATAATACTCCTGTGCAGTCTGTTTTACCTGTAGCACAGAAGTATTCTAAAGTGATTATTTTTTTCCATGGGACTGATTGCTGTACTTGGCAGTCATCATCTCTTGCACTGGAATTCAATTTTCAAGTTGTATGTTTCCTACCGTCCTTCACACTTTTCTCCTTCATGTCCTCACCGACACTCTTCTTCCCCCTTTAGATACTTAGGAATCTCAAGAGTTTCAAAACAAATGTTTTCATTTGAAGTTTCAATTATCAGCTACTCAAGTCAGAAACACTTCACCCACCTTTGATATTGATTCAGCTTTCTGTACTATATGTTTGTGTTAAATATAAGCTGGTATAGTTTTTCTTCTGTTTCAATGTGCTCTTTTCAAGTTTTCATGGAACTCCTTTCCTGTTGGATCTTTTTTTTTCTCACCAGGGAGCACTGACAAGATAAGCACAGAACAAGGCAACACCACCTTCCTTTTTACCCCCAATTAACATCAAATTAGGGCACAGAAAGATGCACAAATTAAATAATAATGTTTAAAATGCACGGCTGTTCTGTGCTTGACTATACAATATTATTCCTTTTTTTTTTTTTATTGATCACTTATCTAGGCAGGCTGAATAATTTTAAGCAATCATGCAATGTGCACAGAGTTGACCAGCACCTCAGCAGTGAGCCTGAGAGCTAAGATCTGTGAAAGACCCTTCTTGTTATCTTTGAAAGAGCAAGACCACTCATACTTTTTCATGCCTGCATTAGGCAAGGATGAGGGATGCACAGCTTCTTAGTGTGGTTCACGTGTGCTTTCTGCTGAGCAAGAGAAATTAATAGTTTGGGGTATGTTAGGGTCTGCAGAAAGAGTTTTGGAGAACATTGTTGACTGCAAATGTCTCTGCTTTCTGGGTCCATTACTGCTCTCTTCTTTGGCCTCTCCATATTTTTTCTGCTGCTTCTCCCCAGCCCTTCTTGTCCCAATCTGCTTTTGTTGTGCTATGAACTTCATTTCCCCAAAAGCAGACATGCTGTGGTGAGATTTCATGTTTGTTGTTGGTGAATTAATTAAATCACATTTTGGGAACCTGTAGAAACATCTGCTCTTCGATTGAGAAATTCAGAATTTTAACCCACAGGATCAAAATCTGGCAGTTGGAGGCATGTGGAGCCAGATGCCATGCAGTGATAGTTCAGCAATCCAGTCTGTAGGCTGAACTGGCTACCATGTAAGCTGTAAAAATAACTTTTTTTCCACTCTTTTACAGTCTGTCTTCTTGCCAATTCTTCCTCTAGTGTCCAGTGTTCAGAACACTTTTTTTTTCTGGTATGATTGAGGTTAACTCTTTATAATGCATATTCTTCTATGTCTAGAAGAATAACTCTAAGAGGATTTCTAAGCCAAACTTTCTGTAGTAGTTTAATATTTGAATGAATAGTGAGAGTCACTTAACTCTGGGCAGAAGGTGAATCATGTGGGAGTTGTGTTGGTGTTGCAATTGAAAATGTTTTAAAGGCCTGAGTGATGTTTTTTCTTTACTCTTCATACTTATTTCTACCCTTCAAAAAATGGAAAAATCCTCCTTTTCCCCAATATGTCAAGTTATTTCTGTGCTGAAAAAAACAGTCACCAAAGCTGGAGACAATTTTTCTTCCAGGTGGATGATTTTCAAGTAATTAATTCAGTCATATGCAGAATATTGTTTTCTTAAAAGCATTCTGATTTTTGCGTGTCTGCTGGCAAGGTTTTCTGTGCATGAACTTTGAAACAAATTTGAAAGCTATCAATTTTCATCGCCACATTTGTCGGTTTGGCATCAGTTCATTCAGAGCTTGATGGTAAGCACGATTATTTTAAGTTATTAACTATGCTTACTGTAAATCACCCAGATCTGCCCAGCTCTTGCAAAGTGTTGTGAGTCTCACAGATTGGTGCTGATACATGTATTTGTGACATACGCTGCTCTTTAGAAATTATCTTTATTTTCAGGTTTTCAAGAAAAAGAATACTATTTGGTAGAGAGGATAATTTTAAGCAGTATTCCTGTCTTGTGAAGAAAATTATTGAGTATCTGGAGCTCCTAATATTTTACTTTTTATCTTTCAAATGTGTGTTTCTGTTCTCTGATCCTTAAAATCAATCCCTCAGCTGAAAAACATGCAAAAATAACAGGTTACTCTTGGTATTTAAGATAACATTTAGAGGCTCCAGCTGGACTCTGGCACCTTTTGCATTTGGTTGCTGCATGAAAAACAGGCCCATCTCCCAGCCCAACCTCTGCCCGAAATGCTTAAATTGAAATTTAATGGCAGGGGGTGTAGCTGGAGGAGCGGAAGTTGAGGTGTGATGGCTGTGCCTGGCACAGTGAGCAGGAGTCACAGCTGCTCCCCTGTCGTCAGGTGTTCATCAGGCATTAGAGCCCAAACAGAGTCTTTTTGGGGCAAACTTCCACACAATTGTGTGTGGCTCTATTCCTGTATGCCAGCTCCCCTTTCAGAAGCTGTGGGGTGAGGCAGGGGCACACCCTGGCTGAAAGGAGGTGCTTTAAAATCTCAGAATTCACAGTGTGTCACCCTGAAGTGGGAAAACTATGTGCAGGTGTGTCAACAGCAGAGTCATGGCTGCTGGATAGATGTGAGTACTGTAAGCTGGGTAAAAAAGCCAAGGCTTGAACTATAGTAGACAGGAAAAAAAAACGAAGGTCCAAGAAAGAGGTGGGAGGAAGGTGATGTAGAAGAGAAGCCACTTGTGTCCTGCCTAAAGGAATATCTGTCATAGCTCAAGCTGGGCCTGCAGGAACCAGCTTCCAGTGTTTGCTCAATGTGTCTGCAGAAGGTTAAATCACACGTGCAGTGCACGTTAGTGGCCCCTGGAGGTTTCTGTATTGATCTGTGTCTTAATAATGCATAATAGGCAATCAGAGCTTTCCTGATCCTTTCATGGACATAGTGTCAGTGAGAGTCGTAAATCACACGCTGCTGCTGGTGGCTGTGTCTGACCTGCTTTCCACCAGCGCCAGAGTGGCTTTTACTTCCACAGGAACTGCTCCTGATTTATCCAAAGGAGAGTCAGGCTTTGAAGTCACCGTTTTGTGTCCTTTCAACGATACAAGATAGATCTGCAATTTGTTAAAAAAAAAAAATTGTATCTGAAAGTGCTACAGGTCCTAGGATTATTTTATTTTATGTTTCTTCAAGCATGAACAAGAATGTTGGTTTTGCATTATTAGCCAATTTGTGTGTTCTGCCCTGTTCAGGCTATGCTCTCATTTACAAGACTCTTTTGTAGAGTGGTTTAGAAGGGGATTAGGTGCTGAACTAATTAGAACTTTGCAATTCTGATGTCGTCTCTGTCGACATATTGGAACATTGACTTTTAGCAATCTATGTTCTTAAATCAGTATGATCTTTATTGGTACTTGCTGGTGACATAGTAAGTTTGACAGCAGCTACTGCAAACATACATTGCAGTAGTGGAATGAGTTTATACTTAGAAACCAAGCAAATGAGATTTCAGAATTATTTACTGTTGTTGGATACGATCTGCAATATTTGTCATAATCACTGCTGTAAAAAATGTATTTTACCCTTTGCCTTTGAGAGTATTGAATTGATAGCACAGGCTAATAGAAATTTGCGTGACTATTGTGTGTAAGTACTCAATGTGCAAACTGGTTCTGATTTTACATTTGACAACATCAGAGGTTAATTGGATTATGAAAATAATGCAACAGCAACAGTAGCATAGAATTCAGCTTATAGCTGTAACATAAATTTCTCTGTATTATCTCCTGGCTATTTTTTTTCTCCTCTTTTTTCCTTTTTCTAGTAAAAGCATAGTTAGTAATGGCTTTCCTTGTGTCAGTTCTTTAATAATAAAAATTAAAAAAAAAAAAAAAAGAAGAAAGAAAAAGCCAGTGGGGTGAAAACTCATTTAATTTGCTCAGGAAGTAGGAGAATTGCAGGCTATTTTGGATATTTTGAGTACAATGTTTAATGATTTATTTATATCTAGCATAATAAATATGCTGACCAATAATAAGTCAGCAAAACTCAGTGTAGCTGAAGTGTTCAAAATGAATCAGCTTCTATTTTTCCTCTTGGACAGATGGTAGGTTGTTAGTGCTGTGGTTCACCAGGTGGATATCCCTATGGTGGGGTTGTCCAAGGAGGATGAAGTCAAGAACATCAATGGACTGAAGCTGAGAAATGAAGAGCATCTGTGTGAGCAGGGACAAGGGCAGGTCTGTGATGTAGGTCCCACATCCGTGGCATGTTCTAGCCACAAAACTCCAGCCAGAATCATCTGGGGTCATGCATCTTCTCTCCTGTTGAATCAGGGGCATTTAGTGCTCCTGATCCCAAGAGTGAGGAAGAGGAGGGTCACTCCTGATGGGGCTGCCTCTCAGGAGGCCTGCTTCATTGGTTATGAGGAAAAAAGAATCTCTTCTCCCTGTCCATGCCCTTTATGAAAACATGGGGTGACTTAAATGCAGTGCCTTCTGAATGATGAGATGAGGTAACGCAGTTTAGGGCTGGGCAGAAATACCTAACGTAATTCAGGGTAAGGCAGCTTAAGTGCAGTATGGTTTCATTAGCACACAGCTCTGAGTTACTGCAGCGTGTGTAATGTGCCTGAGCAAGCTCATTGATTACTACTTTGTGCATCTCTACACCACAATACATTTCATTATATAAAAATTTACTGAAAACTGCCTCTGTTTTTTTTGTCAGCACTGGGGCTGAATCATCTTTTCCTGAGCTCACACGCCCTCTGTGATTCCCTAGACACAGGATTTTAAACTTGCTGAGAGACTAAAATTACTTTTTCCCATAGAACCCCTGCAACTTGGGCTGAAACCCCTGAGTTCTGCCTGTTCCAATGGGGACAGAACTGGAATATCAAGGCTAAAGATTCCGTAGTGGTGAGCACATGTCACACAGCAGCTCAGCCATTGCTGATGAGTTAAGAATTGTTTACATTTTTAAAATTTGGCTGGCTGTGACCTGGGGCAAGATAGAGAGGTGTGGTCTACTTTTTCTCCTTAAAAACAACCTTTACCCCCAATGGTATGTTTCCATTGGAATTTTATTTCCACTTTATGAACTCTGCTGATACAAGGAATTTAATAAAACTGCTGACAGATGATTATCTGTAGTCATGCTATATAAACCCAGTTTTGATGAAGTCTGTATTTGGAAAAACCAACAAATTATTACATGAAAACAATGATAAAGTCTGGAAACTGACTTTTGGGGATTTTTTATGATTTAATCTATTTATAGAGAGAGACATACCTTCTTTTCACAACTGGAATGAATATTGTGAGAATAGAAGTTAACATATAATGCATATTATCTAATTTTTTTTGCCAAGGGAGAAAATAGAGAGCACTTTGAAGATGAACCTGCTGTCTTTGTTCTGTCATTGAGAAATCTGCTTTTCTTCTTGTTTGCTTTATTTGTTGTGTCTGAATTTGCTGAGCATGTGAACCTTCCTTCTCCTTAAAGTAGAGAAGCTAAAAGATAAAATATGATGTGTGTGCCCACTAAACCTGATTTCTTAATATAATTTCAGAGGGCATAAAGGATATATTCTGAAACCTCCAAAATCAACGGGAGTTTGGCAAACTTCAGTGCATTTTGGGCCGGGCTGGAAATGAAATGTGTCACTGGAAGTTTTTGTTCTTCTACAAAATATTGCCCTCCCTTGCTGCTTTGAAATACTGCAGTGGGGCTTATTTTCAGTTTGTTGTGGTCTAAACCAGCAAATCTTTCTTTTATCTTAGTATCAAAGAGCAGACTGTGACTTTAACATTGACAAGAAGCACTTGGAGACAAAGACTGACCTTTTGAATTTGGTAAAAAAGAGACCCCAGGGAATCCCATTAGAAGCAGGGAAGGTAGATAACAGCTTCCTCCACCCAACAAAGATACAACATTCTGCTGCTTATTCTTAGGGGACTTCTTAACTAAAGCCAGCTTCTTTGGTCTTTTCTTTCAGTTCAAAGCAGCCACCTCTGTCCTTTAATTTGAGTGGTAGATATTCAGTTATTTTTTTCTGAATATATAAACGCATACTGTTGGAGTTCTTATCTCAAAGACAAAGCAAAATGCCAACATAAGTTCCCTGTTTCTCTTCGTGTAGTGACTTGTACTGGCTCTTTCTTCCAGTCCTTCCTTGAGGCAGAGTGGATCCATCAGGTGCTACAAGGTTTGGTGGTAGCACTGAAATTGCAGAGCAGTGTATCCACCAAACTGCATGTGCTGCTGAGATCTGAATTGCATCTATTGATTTTCTCACGCATATAATGTAAATATATGCTGCTGTAATCCTAATATAAAATGTAAGAAGTACTATGGCTAGTTGCTTTCTAAAAGTTTTAGATGAAAGAAATGGGAAAGGGGAGATAGAGTGGGTTTTTCAATAGTGTCATCCCTCCATAGAAACTTTTACTTCTATATTCCTCAGTGTTGAATTCTATTTTAATTGTTGGAAGAGTAATATTTGTATAACATTGTAGCTGGTTCAAACATTAATAAATAATATATTATCTATAAATATATATCATCAGTAAATACAATATACTATATATAAATAATAGTAATAAAAACTGAGTTTTGTTAGGTTTGGCAGTAGTGACTTCAAATTATTAAAGTGTAGATGGTCATAAAATTGATACTTCTCTTTCTTCACCAAGATGTGAAGACAGAAAAATATCTTTTGTACAGTTATTTTAGGTTCTGTGTCCGAACTTTGGATTAGAAAGTCGACTCTTTTCAGAGTTTGAAAAAGGTTGGGAAATTATGGTTTCCTTTAAATTCTTCTTTTCATCATCTGGTGTTATGGGCACATATTATTGCTGACATGGGATCGTGTAGAAATTGAAAAGATAAATTTGGATGAAAGGTTTTTCTGAAATACTTTTCTTCATTGAGAGAGTGGGAGAAATCTCTAGTAGTTATCAAAATTTACTGCAATCATGCTTCTGTGTTTTATGTGCTTCAAAAGAGAAAAGTAAAGGAAAGGAGTCCAAAAGAATGTTTCAAAACTTGAAAATCAGTTCTTGCAAGGATGCCTCAGCTATTGTTTTAACTTTAGTTCTATGGTAAGTTGTAACGTTGGATGAGTAATTTAGATGTGCAACAAAGCCATCTCATTACTTCTTGGAAACAACAGAATATTTTGAGCTTTTATACTTAGACAAAGACAATTTAATTGCAGTAAGCCCTCCTGCGAAACAGTAAAAAAATGTCAATCCAAGAAAAAAATGTTGCTTCTGCTCTCTTAAAGAAAGTGGAACGTACCTCTATATCCTTTACCTGCAGCTGGGTATGCAAATTGTTCCTGTATTGAAGATGCTTTGAAAGCTGATCATGACAGTAGGAAATACAATGGAGAAGCAGATACCTACCTGATCTTGATTTGTGAACTGTCTGCTTTTACAAAGACTGGGATGACTGCACAGCTGGCTTGGGTTCATATTTTAGGCCACCGAAGGTGTTTTCTTGGCAGGGATGAGACTGCCAGAAATCATATCTGTTGTTTTACTCCCTCAAGGGTTTTCACATCACACACCACCTGCCTGACCACATGGATGTGCCTGTTCAGAGCAGGCTAAGTGGGCAAAGAACAGATCAGAGAAGACAGTAAGAAAGAGATACCTAGAGTGATGATGTATTTGAAAAGTGACTGTCACCATCTGTAGCCTTTCTGATCCTGGGAATGTAGATTCCTGGAAAGCAGCTGAAGATGATCCTGACTGCTGCCAATATATAGCTCTGTCATTACCAGCTGCCTTCAAACTTTGCCCTAAACTTTCTACTCAAATGCACCCTGTGTTTGTAATATTTAACTGGCAGGGTAGACCTGCTAGCTGAAATATTAAATTACTTAAATGCCAACACAGAAAAGTTAAATACAAATGAGAAAAGGAGGGAAAATTTGTTTGGTTCCTCTGATATTCTCAAGTATTCAATACTGCATCACTGTGACTCACAGGTCTTGTAGGTTGCTCTCTTCCCTTCAAGGGCAGAGAAGGGAAAGACGTCCTTTGCAGGGGTGTGTGAACTGACACATTTTGGTGAGGTGCTGGTCACAGTGGTTTCCTAGGGGAGAAATCTTCCTGGCCTTGGGACAGCAAATGTTGGCATTAGTTTCCATTAGTACGTATTCTGTGTGTAACACTGTACACTGTGTTTTGGACTAACAGGGACTACCTCCCTTTGCAGGGAGTAGAGCTGTGCGTCTGATAGTGGGGACTTTGCACTTGAAAAGCTTGGAGCTTGAATATGCTCCTGTTTCCTGGAAATTCAGGGAGCTCTGGGAGTTTACCTCTCTAAAGAGCCAAGAACAAAAGCCGGTAAGTCTGCTGCTTAACTGTAGTCTCTTATCTCTGGTGTCCTTGTGTTCTGCATAGCTCACTGATGTACTCCACACCCTGTGACTTTGCAGCAGATGGTCTTCTCATGCTGAAGCAACTTCAAGGTTACACATAGTGGTCTCTTTCACATGTGAGAATACCTTGATCTCTCCTCTACAGTGGTAGGTTTGAAAGACCACTCTAACTCCTCTTGATATTTATGAGCCTTTCAAGTGAAACTTTGGTTACTGCACTGGTGTCCCCACCTAACTTGTGAGATGCCTGAAGTTTTTATGCTAATACAACAGTATGAGACAGTGGGTGTAAACAAGATGGTGAGAATAGGAGTAGTTTCTGTAGTTTGTCCTTAAGAACCAGCAGACCTACTGATACCTCAAGTACCATTAATTCTTGATTGGGGCACACCAGGCTTGTCAGAGGAGCCATCTGCTACTTCATTCTGGGTGTATTTATTTATTCATTAGGAAGGTGAATCCTGATACCCTACATGGAAGAAACTGCAAGGAGAATGATGTTTTTTATTCAGCTTCCTGCAGAAGATCTTACCAGGAAGGAGGGTTTAGCTTTTGTTGTTGATTACATGTGATACTCTGCGTCATGATGTGTTTCTTTTTATATTGCGTTCACTGACTGGTTTCTGACTAATATGTCTTGATATTTGTTACTCGAAGTGACATACAAAGAAGCTGTCATCAGCAGCTGTGTTGAAGACATCTGAGAAAACCAACAGTAAGTGTTAAGAAGGAAACGAAAACGTCTCTGCTGCCCTGCTGAATTTGTCTTTCAGAACTGTTTTTTGCCATCTTTCTCACTTGGCTCAAAGTGCTTAAATAGTCAGAAAGAGAAACATTTTGCTGGCTGCCTCTTGCATGATCTCCAGGTGCACAGGCCAATGCCCAGTTTCCTGCGATGCAGAAATAAGTCAGTTGATTACACTTCTGATGCCTTTCTGAAACCTGTAATCTTCAGGCTCTATTAAGATTTAAGGCATATCAGGATAGGTTACTTCTGTGTGTTTAAATGGTATAGATTGGAAAATAAATGTTCAGCCCCGATCACGAGTAATTTACTGTTAAGAGGGAAGAATAGGAAGTAAGCTATTACCATGGAAAATTTCACTGCAATTTTCTTTTACATAAGCTTAAATTCTGAGTAGAGAGGTTGTCAATTAGTGTGCAGATTTTTTTAATTGGCTATAATAAAAAGCTAATTGGTGTTTTGCTTAAAGAGTGAATTAAGAAAGTGTTGCTATAGAAACTTTACATGTGTATAGTGCTGCTCTACATAACAGTGAATATAATAGTCTAATGACCTTTCTGAGCCAGCATTAAAGTCAAAGCAAAAGTGTTAAATTCAGGCTGGCTGCAGAGATCATTAAGGAAAGCGTCTCTGGCATTGTCTCCTAGAATGTTTCTCTTGACTCGTGTCAAGCCATATAACAAACGCTGGTCTCAAAAGACCTGAACTTTTGTAAAATCTGAGTACTCCAATTGTGAGTGTGTAAACTGATTTGTAATCTGTCAAGCATAAAATGTGCTACTGGGAAAAATTCGTTTTCACAATCTGAGAAAGTATGATGATGGATCGGAAGTGGCAACATCTAATCCATGAGCCGTTGTATCCCTCCTTCCTCTCCCTGCCTTCTCTACTCACTGAATTCTGAGCCTCCTATGAAACACAGGAATTACAATTTGAAGTGAAATGGGATTTCTGCTCTAATTTGCAATATTCTCTCCCAGCAAAAATACTCGTCTTCTCAAATATAAACTTTGCTGAGGAGCAAATAATTTCTTCGGGATTTGTGAACAAGAAATTTTTTTCCATTAGCCCTAGTAGGGCTAATGCTTCCCTACTAAGTTACTCCAGAGTAATTATCTGTGCCTTTGGTAGCTGCATAAAAGCTAGATACACATGGCATGAAAAAAAATTTTGAAACATATGATGAACATAATCATTCCTGCCCAGGAAGGTGCACAGTAATGAAGCAGATGACTCCATCTGGTAAAATGGAAAACTGAAAAATGACCTTATTTTTCAGTGTTCTGTTCTTGAATCTTATTGTTGTCCCTTTTTAACTATATACCTAGAAGATGCAGGGGTATGAGAGCCTGCAGTTGTTAGTTACAGTTGTTAGTGGCAGAAAAACCTTAAAATGTTCTGCATGTTTTAAATACTGCTTTCACTAAGTGCAAGAGACTGGATGAAACTATAATCTCTTGCTGTTGTGTGGAACTGTTCACTGTGTTCTTTTTCCCCCCTGGTTTTCAATTAAACGAACAAACAAAACGACCCCCACTCTGTGTCTTCTAAATTTACCCCTGTGCTTATTCTTCAAACTGATAAGGCACAAACATCTTTGGAATTTGTGTACAATTTGAGGGGTTTTTTTTCCCCTCCTTTTTTTCCTTTCAATAGATGCTTAGGAAAATCAGAGTCTTCTAAGTGGGTGAATTTAGGAGAATCTCTCAGATCTGTGGAATTATATCAATGGCTGCTTTCTGTACCTCTGGGTCACCACTGAGTAGTATCATATACTCTTCCCTTGATAGACATATGCAAGCCCTATTAGTGTTAATGTCTTTTTGAAATGCTTCCCTCATATATTCAGTATATACTATGATGTCCAAACTCTGAAATCTTATGAGTTGCATGGCATGTGGCTATCTCTAGAGCTTAATAGAAAGTAGGATATAATCTCATAGTTCATCTTCTGCGTAGTAAAACTGTAAGAAAGATAAAACGTTTTAACGTGAAGCTTTTATCTGAGACCTGTGAGAAAATAAGTCTTTTTTTCTGATCCAGGGAAGGGGCTGGTTTTTTTTTTTCGTTTTTTTTGACTTCCTTTTATCTTGCCCAGTAATACCATGCGTGCAATGTGTGCTTATAGGGTCATTATAGTCTAAATGTGTTGTTTTGCAGGAGGGCAGTATGATATTCTATTTATAATTGTCAAGGAAATGTGGTCTTGGGAACTCAGTAAATACATCATTTTAAATTTTTGCTGGTTTGCTACAGTTAATTTTCAGCTGTTTTCTGAAAAATGGGACTGGATTTTTGAAGGGGCAAACATGAATTCCCATGGTATTTTTCTCTTAATTTTACTTGACTGTACAAAGCTTTGAGCATCCTCATATAATGTCGATGTTATTCTTACTTGAACTGGGGGGGTTGGGCCAGGTCACTTCATAGGCTTCTCCTAACCCGAGTTACTTTATGCACCTCTGACAGGGTTCAGTTCTACAGTGGTAAAGGGATTGTCTTCCTATTGTTCCTCCATTTTTATGAACTGTGACTCTCAATTACAACAGCAACTAAAGTATGAATAGTTAAACTACCAACAGTTGGCTTCTGGTTTTGATTTGATGGCAAATTCAGAAATATCTTGAAAAATCTTCTTTTACAGCTTTTATTCCCCCCATTATTTAAAGGATAACTTTGATCAGACTTTTGAATGTGCACTTAGGAAAATGTGTAGAAGCCAGTTCATCCCTCACCCAAAGCCTGTCCATCTCCCAGCGACACTTTCTCACCTTACCTTCACAAGAGGAAGCTTGTTGCAACATGGCTGATACAGTAAAACTTGTATTAAAACCACATGTCTGGGACATGGAAACTACGAAAATTACATTCCTGCTGCTCCAGTGACTTATTTGTTTACTTGGAATAGTGCTGGCCATGGTCCTACAGAATTGGAGTATCGGAGGAGCTCACTGAGTTCTCCATCCTGGATGTTGAAAAGAAGTCAGAGAATCACAGAATTGGTTAAGTTAGAAAAGACTTCTGAGATCAAGTCCAGCCTATGACCAAACACCACCATATCAACTCAGCCGTGGCACTCAGTACCATATCCAGTCTTTTCTCAATCACAGTGCATTTCTCTTTCTGTTTTCTCTTTTGTATTTAGATTACTTCCTCACTGCCCTGATATGGTTGTGTTTACAGAAAGTTATGACAAAACTTGATTACTGTGGATCTTTTTTCCCTTTCTTTTTATAATTTATGTAGTGTAGCAATACAGTCTTGTTAGTGGAGTTATTTATGGAATCTTTTTAATAAGCTTTGATTAGTACTGAACTTCAGTGCTATACAGAGAAGCTCTTTAAATATGTACTGAGCTACCTTGTTTTGCTTGGTACCTTCTGAATTTCATTAAAGGAAGGAAGAAGATTTGTATGGACGATAATGAGAGTGCTAGTAAGAAATAGGTGAAAAATTGAAATGATCAGAGTATCAGGAATTTTTTTGTAATAAGAGCACTTCCAGTTTACTGATGGATAACTAAGGCAGTGGTTTATTGGCCAGTGTTTTGTAATAGAGCAGAAGAGCCACCACAAGTTGCCTGCATAGCATGAACCAGACCTTGTTAGTTGTAAGGACATTGATTTTAACATTTTAGGCAGTCATTTCATTTCTTTAAAAAAGAAAAATGCTTCATAAGTACCATCATGTTTAAAAAGATGTTTTACTTTGGTTTTTTTGGTTTTTTGGTTTGTTTTTTTTTTGCATCTTCTATTTATATTTACAAGTTATGTAATTGAAAATGGTTATTTTTCTGTTTCAATGAGTGGTATTTTAAAATGTGATGTGTTGCTTTTTTGCAGAGAATTTGTGTAGAGGCCAGATTGAAAATATGCCTTTGTGACAAAGTCTCTGGAAAGCTGATCCCATCTTGGCTTTAAGGTAAATGAAAAAAAACGTATCAAGCACCTCTTTTAACTGTTCTTTTTCTCAAAATTGTTATTGAGCTTGAAAGAAATATGAGGATATTATGTGCTCCAAAAAAAAGAAAGTACTTTAAGGAGTTAAGTTGCAAAGCTTGAAAAATAACAAAATAAAATATAAGCATATGTTATGCTTTAGTAATTAAAATGAGAGTGGCATGAGTGCTTATGTGTCTTACATACTGCCTTGGCAAGTGTCTGGTTTTGTCTAAAAACTGAATATGCATATGAAAGAGAGATCATTCTAATTGAATGGAAAATGTGAAATTACAAAGGCAATAAAGTATAAATAATTGAAAATCAGGTTGCAACTCTGAGCTTCTGTATGTCGTGAGCTCAGTTGCAAACAAAATTGCTAGAATGGGAATTAACATTTTTGTTGCTCTTAATTTTACTTTCATGGTACCATACTCCCGGTATAGAGAGCAAGGCAGTGAAAATGATGAAGGGGTAATTAAATATCTGTAGGAAAGTGTGAGCCAAACCAGAGACTAATTTTCAGCACTCTGCAGCTTTCATTATGTATGTATATTCTTTGATTTCTCATGTATATGGAAAATGTACCCTCTAACACTGCATCTTTTTAATCTTTCTCCTCCAGAATTGTTTCACTTACTCTTTTTCATGGTAAGATGTGGCAAGCTTGTTTTGTTTGGAAATTATTGCAGAAAGGAATTGTTTTAATAACTTTGTGAACAGTTACTTGCGAGTACAGCTAAGTATTCTTAGTCTCAACTAAGTAGTCCTTTATTTAGCCCTTTTTAACTGTTCAGTATCTCTTGTTTGTTTGGTGAAATCACCCAAATTGGATAATTTGCAGTGTCCTGAAACTTTTTGGATTCCCTTGCCCTGCAGTGTCTGTGGATGAAGACACGGTTGAGATTTCTGTACTCAAAAAGCATTATTTTCAAGCAGAAGTTTCTTCAAATTCAACCAATGCTGTTAGACATAACAGAAACCACATGCTACTTCATATCCCCGCAGTAGGGTTGTGATACGGGCATGTGCCACAAAACGAGGTTCCAGGAACACAATAATTTTGAAATATTCACTGTCAAAATACGTTCAGTTGTGTATTTGGTTTAAAGGCCCACGATTTGCCCTTAAGCATCAGGTACTTGTAGAATCAAATCAGATTCAATAGTTTTGCTGTTAAAGGGAGACCAAAATAAAAGTCTTTTAACATTTTCAAAAGGAGTGCTGGACTTGCAGTGAGCCTGTGGGGCTGAACAGCAACCCGCAGCTGGAAAAGAGTTATGTTTTGTTTTATAATTTTGTTCTGCTAATGACACTGTATTGTGGGCTTGATTTTTGTCCCCTTTAGGATAGGAGTTATGATCCTGTTAGGACTTTTTGAGAATTGGAAATTTTCTTATAGGATTATGGAGTTAGTTATCTAATTTACTATTAATATTTTTCTGATATGAACAGTATTTAAATGCACATATTACTAGAGTAAGACTCTGGGTAAATATGAATTAAAACTTAAATTTTAAGACACTTAAAACATAAAATGAGCTACATAAGATCCTTTTCCTTGTGCTATATACTTTGAGTTTCAAATTACAGAAGTTTGTCTCTAAATGAGAAGAGAATCATCAATTTTGACCTGTGTGGACACAACCTAAAGAAAATTTTAAGAAATGTGAGTCTGTAAAAACTTCTGTGCTGTAAGCAGCAGTATAGTAGTCAGGATATTTCCTTCTGTGCTGTAAAATTATCTCTATGATGCAATTTTTTGACATCAGATTTGCTTCTATGCATTGCATATGCTTTGCTAAATTTCATTCATTTTGATGTCTTGGTTCAGGAATTGGATAACAAAAGATCCAGGAGCCTTATTAGGGAGTTGTGGGAGGGTCATCATCTTGGGTGATAGCACAGTTCTTTTGTCAGTTCTTCATGTCAAATGCAACAGTGTTGTTGTGTGGTCTTTCCACTCTGGCAGATGCTGGAGCATCCAATGTGATTGTCCTGTCTGGAGGCAATGGGCTTTCCTTGGAATAATGTCTTCTGTGTGTTTGTGTTTAGTAGAAGTATTTAAAATAAAGCAAAAGCTTTCAATCCTGAAGATTCCAGTGATAGAAATTATTCCAGTGATGGAAGTTAATGATTCTTGGAAAATTGCCCAACAGATTATACTGTTGGAAAACATTTGCCCTGTTTATTTCTTCAATTTGTCTGAATCAACTTCAAGCATTGAAAATAGATGTTTTTTTTCTTGCTCACTTGTACAACCTTATGTTATCACATTTTGATCCTGGCGTAGTTATTTTGACTGCTACTTAATCACACCTGAGCTTCCACTTAAATACCAGTTTAAGCCGTTTTAGCCTTTTCTGTGTCCTTACATACATCCTTATGTTTTCCAGCCTTGTTCATGGCCCCATCCTAATAATCTCTAATCAAGCTTTTTCTCCATTGATGGTTAACAGACATGAAAACATGTTTGCATAGTAGTCTCAAAAATAAAGATAGACAAACCAGCTTTTCTCATGTCTGCTCAAGTGAGACCTCTGGGTTTCCCAGGTATAGAATTGTGGGGTTTACAATGTTTGATGTTGTTTTAGTGCTTTGAAATAAGTTTTAGTGCTTTGAAATAAGTTTTTCAATGTTTTAATACTTCATTTGATGAGTTCTATGAAACTTCAGTCTCATGGTAACTAGCAAGCTTACAAAATTTTGGAATAGCACGGATGTATTATAGGGTTATTTCATAGTAGTATTAATGTGATACAAGATGAACTTTGGCTGTAAGAGCAGTATCTTCCTCTCTGTCCTCAGTCATGGCCCCTGTGCCACTGTGGGTGCCATGTGAGGAGCTGGATGAGAGCTGGTAGGGGAGGAATTTTCATCTTCATTTGCATTGTCCAGCTCCCTTTATGGCTGCAGAACTTCCCTGCTAATGCCTGCAAATGGCTATGGCTTGAGAATGGGCAGCCAGGGAGACTTCTCCTTCAGGTGTTGGTATTAAGGACAGTGGACTGGCATTTCCAGTGGTTGAAGTACTGCTTTGTTTCCATGGAATACGTTAAAGATAACACATTTCTGCTTCTGAAATCAATTGATTTTTATTCATCTTGACAAGGTTTAGAATGACATTTCCTTGTGTTGAATGTTATTCTTATGGAGTTAAAAAGCTGCCATCTCTTGCTTTATTTTTTACAAACTCAAAGGGCACTCCAGTAGTCTCAGCTTGAGATCATCACTGTTTAATAGTAGACATTTTAGCAGGTTTCTATCAATGTTGACTTTGAACAGAGCCCTGTTCCTATTAGAACTGTACCTTACAATCATGCTGTATCTTTCACTACAAAACAATTATCTGAATTGTGTGAATTGGCTAAAATCTATTAGCTGTTAAAACTCAGAATGTTGCTTCTGCTTGGAAAGAAAGTCATCTTGTTTTAACTTCCCCCTCCCCTTCATACATCTATAAGAATGGGAGCTTGTGTGAGTGAGAAAAGAAAGGGAGTCTGATGGTGCTTAATGGCTGATGAATACAGCCAAGGATACAGGGATGGTTGCCTGGCAACATGGGAGGATGGGCTGAGGTCCCTTGTCAGTACATAGGAGTTGACATTGGCTTATCTCTTGAGCTCATGCAGACTGACTTATGCAGTTTGCATACTTTATTCTCAATACGTATCATAGCTGGGTTAGATTTGTATCTTACGTGTTTTGTCTGTATGTATTTCCTACTTTTAAAGAGAAACACAAGAAGAATGGAGGCAAATCAAGCGTTTTAGTTAGAGGAAGAAAATCTGTGCATCCTGTCCCTTGCAGTTATTGTGCTTTCGAGACAAGGGCCGTGTTTAGGAAGAGATTTACCTAAAATAGTGAGCTCTTAGACCTAATTCCAGGTAAAGTTATGTTTTCATTATCTGAGAGCCCTCTGAAAATTATCATCACTGCTGAAAGAAGATGATCTGAGGTTTGTGTTGTAATTGCAACCTTTTTGTGGTTAAACACAGCTATGACGTGACACATTTGATTCCCTTCTTACATGGAAATAACACCAGGCTGTGAACAAAGTGTGTATGACTGAAGAGTATAACAGACTTGACCTTGTACAAGCTGTTCTTAAACAGTTCAAATGGATTGTGAACACAAGTGTCAGTGTGAGCTGCAGATCTGTCTTTGTGCTGCTGTAGAGTTGTACATACCTGGTGCTTAGGGAGATGATGAAAAGCGTGTGTTAGTTTGGTGTTCTTTAGAAGACCTCTGTGGAAAAGTACATGGACATTAGCACCTGAAGATTGTGATCAGTAAGTGAATATTGATCCAGTACCTTTTTCTTCTTTTCTATGGAGATAATTATTAAGGAAGTTGCAACTGGCTTGCAGACCCAAGCTGTGCAGTCTGGTAGGCTGTGTATTTTGGATATTGCCAGAGGCAGTAATTTCCTTTGGCCATTTGGCTCTCAAAAACAATTTTTGTGCCTGATCTCAAGGTCAAAGCTGTGGAAAACAGGTTGGGATCTTGTTTTGTACTGTTGGACAGGAGCACTACCTAGCCACTTCATGCTCATCTCTTCCACCAGGCAAAAATGAGGTTAATCTATATACATCTGTAATTGTATTTTTTTGGGAATTATGAAAAGTAAAAGAAAAAAAACACACCTCTCTCTTACTAGAAAGACCATTTGTCATCTGCCAAATGCTTGCTTTTTGAGTTAAGTGCTTTTTGTTAATGGTTGTTGTTAATTCTGAAACTTGGCATACTGTGTAACCTGACCAGCTGTCAAAATACAGAGTGTTTGTATGGAAATGTATTGATGGAATTTTCAAAGAAATCCATTATGTTTACTGGGTGCTTTTTAATTATCAGACTTTGAATAATCTAAACAAAAATCAGAGTTTCTGTATCCTTTTTTTTTTTTTTAAGTACAGTCTATTCTCTCTTTCTGTCCTCATGCAAATACACAGAGGCCAAACAGCAGCAGCCAGCTGTGAGGAATTGCTTCCTTGTTACTGGAGATCCTTAGAAAGTCAGGTGAAATGTTTGAAATGTTTCAATTTGGATAGCCAAAGCCTTGAGGCAATTGTCATTAACAAAATGGCCTTTCTCCTTCATTCTTCCTGTTGTAAGCTGTAGCTTCTGACTTACTATTTATCTTTTTAATGGTTTATACTTACATTACAAGCCCCGAGTTTGCTACAGGGTATTGAGAAATGTTTTGTAGCTCGTGATGATTCATGGGAGAATTTGGGCTCTGGACTGTATCTCGTGGTAACTTGTATTCCTAAGGGCAGCCTTGGTCTGTAGGCAAGATTGCTCTTTCCCATCATCTGCACGTGTAAGTGTCTGTGGACAGGATTTTATTAATTCAAATGTAACTGCCGTGGTCGAAGAAACTGCAACTGCACCGATGTTACAGAAACTTTGGATACAAGTGTTTGAAGCTGTGTATCAAAAGCTGTTTGAACCTGATGTATCAATGAAGGAAAAGATTAAAATTTTAAAATTCTGTATTCATGTCCAAAGTGTCCAGATTGTTGCCTGTTTATGGCCCTGTAGTAGATTCTAACACAGAAAAGTACCTTAAATATAATTATAGCTGAACCAGGAAAATAGGTAGGGATCATTATGAATTTTGGGGTGGGTTTTTTGGGGGTTTTTTGTTTTTGTTTTTGTTTTTAAATTACAGTAGTTTCTCTATAAAATGCAGTGCTGTTGAAAAAAGCATAGCCAAATTCTGTAATGTTACCAGAAACGTTCTTTTATCTACAACCAAATTAAATTTTAAACTTAAAATAGTTGTTGTCCAGCTTTAGTAAGGAAGGTGAGTAGAATGTATGAAATACTTTTAGCATTCTTCTGAAACACCTGCCAGTGTCTTAGGAACTTTGAGTACTACTAATCTATTAAAACATTGGCTACATTGAAACATTGTTTATGGAAACGTAAACTGTGATACATTAAATCAGCCAGTTTTGACATTTTTGACTTATTTTTGCAAGGATTTTTAATTTTCTTCTACCGCCTCACACTTTAATAATTCCTGTTGGGCTTTTGCATGTCTTATGGATCAGAAAAAGGAAAAGATCAACCCAGAGCAGACAAGAGTTGAAAGATTCTATTTATTTTTTTTTTTGTACCAAGAGCACTGTATGAAAGTGAGATTCTGATTATTTTTCTTTACAGACACAGAATTAACTTCTCATTCCTCATTTTGGCTTCCATACTGTTTTATTTGTGATACATAATATCCCATCTGAGATATGGAGACAATTTATTGATTAAAGCACGTGAAACATGCAGGGGAAAAGGGTCACGGGTGAGTGATGCATTTTAAAACTCATTTCCTATGCTACTACTGTATTAAAAAATAAAAAATAAAAAAGAGAAAATATATTAAGCAGTGCAATAACTGCATACAAGTGATACCAAGGCAACAGCTGTGTTTTCCAAGAGTACACCACTGAAACTAGAATTGGGAAAAATAAAACTTTATTGCAAAGTTGGGGAGAAATGGAAAACAGTGCTAATCTAAAAATAATTTGTCTTTTTTTACTTTTTTTCTCAGTTGGGGAGAATAAACTATTGCTGCCTTTACTCTTTCTCCTTCTGTTTTCTAGGAGTACTGCATAGCTAATTCAGAGATGCAAACAACAATGAAGAGTGTTATTCCATACTAGAAAGGCTTTATACAGGGGGTTACTTGTGATAAATAATTGAACTAACAACTAGGTGGGAAAAAAGGAAGAATTTATTCAGTCTGAAACAACTCAGTTGTGGTTGTGCCCTGTTGTTAGAAAAGGTGTGATGGGCCAGAACCTTGTCCTGGGTGTGTGTAATCCCAGTGCACCCACCTGATTTTGCAGAGTATTTGTTAAAAGCTAAGGAAATGTGCTTTACTTCAGACTGAGGTGATATGTTTTATTTGCAGAGGGTTGTAAGCAGATGTGATATCAAAGGATCTCACTGCGGGGGAGGGGATGGTGAATTATGGGTGTTCTGAGCTTGGGCTGGCTGGGTATGTGTTCACTGCCGGGTCAGAGGCTCTGCTCACCTCACAGCCTGTAGCAGCAAAGAAAGCTGCCTTGTTCCCATGTGCCATGCTCCTTCACAGGCTGATTAAGTGGAAGAAAACAGAGATGTAATAGGAAATAGTGGGTAGCTTTCTGCTGTGAAACTGTGGGATTTGTAAACCGAATGGTTTACTGTCACTTCCGAAGGCACCCACACCTGGCAGAAGGAGGCAGCTAGTCTTTTGGCTATAAAAGTAATAAATAGATGTGGGAATATCAATTTATAGGCTTTTTTTGTCCACATGCCCCTTCATTTGTCCGTAGGTGTGTATGTAGCAAAAGCATTTGTGCGACTTGTTATGCAAAGACCTCCTGTTTAACCTGGGTGATGATGTGAAAGCAGTTGTGTTTTGCTTGATTCAAGAGGGAGCTGTTTCCCAGCTCATAGCATTTGATGGGATGTGTGGATTTCAACTCGTGGCATTGCACAAAATGACTGTCTTGCTGTATGTGGCAGTCCCACAAAGTGAGGTACTTTGTTGGCACAGTATCACTTCTCTATAAGATGGATATATCTTTATATATACAGATATTATACAGTTACTCTGTTGTAACCATCTTTAGCAATTGAAGATTCACACATAAGATCCTGGCTCTTCTGTATTTGCTAGGGTAGAAGATACTTCAGCATTCAAGTCTTCCGTGTCTTGGAAATCCACCTCCATATTACATCACACCCTTTTATACAGTAAATTTGTTATAAAAGCTTACATATGTGCCAGGAATGCAAGCTGACCTACTTAGACCACAACCTTTCCCAGCTGTGCTAGATGTATCTAGACATGTGTGTTCATCTTGCCAAAATGATAAGGTCACCCATTTTGCTGTTTTGAAGAGGTAGTTTCTCTAAAGGAGTAGAATAAGGATAAAATGGTGACATTTTTTATAAAGCTGATCAAGTTTTGATTTCCAGTATCAGATTTTTAGGCTCTGTACTTCCTTATGTGGTCTTAGAATAGTAAGATTTACTTCATAGTTGTGCAAGATAGAGTTCAGTATTAGTTAGCATTTCTAGCATTAACTCTCTTGCCAACAAACATTTTTCATTCCCTCACTCTTTCACTCTGCTTTTTTTAAGCTGGTTACTTTTGTCATGCAGTTTTTCCTTTGCTTTCAATTATAGCTACAAGATTCATCAAAAGTAAGGGTGGTAGAACTAAATCGTGCAGAGATTTTTAAATCAAACAAACAGCATCTTTAAAAAGCACTCATTTAATTCCACTGTTTTTATAAATAATCAAGTGGATCAACAGGCAATGAAATTGTTCATCTTTTTACTAGATTTTGTATGCTTCACATTGCTATAATTTACAGGTCAAAGTTTTAAAGTATCCTCTTCTCTGCATGTCACATGAAAGGAGGGGTTTGCCTGATCCTTTAAGGGGGGAGATTCTGTGAACCCTTAGTAATTGTTTGAACTTCAAAGCATGACCATCTTCCCTTCCCTGCAGGATGTTTGGGGAAGGCTGTGGTGCCCCTTTCCATTTCATCCCCTATAGCAGGTGTTTATCAGTGTTTGGGGAACCTTTGGGTCAAGCTGATGGTGTTCCAGCAGTAAACAGCAGATGCTGTTTACCCTCTAATTCTTCTCTAATTTTTAACCCTATTCATGATTCCACAATGCTCCACACCTTTATCCTTGTTTGAATAATATAATTTTGTTTAATACCAAAAAGACCGAATTAGATGGAAAAAGGAGGAACTAATTCTTTTTTCTACCTTCTACAAACCATCTTCGTAGTAATGTCTGTAGCTTTGGCTTCTGCTCTCATCCTTCAGCTGCTGAAGTCAGCTTGAGTTGTTATTTATTTTCTACAAGTTCATCTATATTTTCATTAGATAGGAAGTCTAGAAACACTAGAAGTGAATCAGGAGGCCATTGCCGATTTTGATTGCTAACTTTTCTTTTTGGTTGAGGTTTGGTTGCTAAAACTCTGGGAATGAAAACTGAGGAGCAAGAACTGATGAGAAAATGATATTTAAAGAAACTTCAGAAATGACATTTTGACAAAGCACCTGTGGAGGGAAATGTACCTCTGTGGGGAAAGCTGACAAAGTAGTCTTGTTTCAGGCTTCCAAATCAGGATTTCGAATGTGAAGGAGACACACTGAGTTTTCTTATGGTCATAGAGGTAAAACAGATCTTAAATTATGATATATTTGTCAACCATGTCAGAATTTATAGGTCTTGGGGAGACAGAAAAATTATCTATAATTCGAGTATTGTGACAATAATGTATTAAGTATTATTAACAAATGCATTATTAACAAAACAACAAAAATTAATGGATTCTGCTTTCTTCTGCATACTAATAAATTCCCTTGGGATGTGATTTTCTCATTCAGCAAAGGATTAGGGAGAGCTTGACCTCCATGTCAGTCATTTTGCTGGATGTGCTTTTGAAAAAGCACCAACAAAGTGGCCAAGGGGAAAACCCCCTCCTAAATCCTAATTCTGTTGAGTCCACATCAGTAAGTTGCAGGTCAGACTGGTGTTTTGCAGTCTCTGCATAGACACTAAAAGCCTGTTGCACTGTGGTCTTTGAGACTGGTTATTCTTGCTTTTGTGTTTAATTTATTTTAATTGTGGAAGAAAATATTTTTCCCTCCCATCTCCTGTTTAGCTGAGCATTGTAGGCTAAACAACTACTTGTAATTTGGAGGGTAACCAAACAATGCTGTTTCTTTTGCTGTACCATCTTCCATAGAGAAGTAAAATAGCCATGTGGCTCTTAAAATACAAACAAATAACCAACACTAACAAACAAGAAACCCCATGCACCAACAATATAAAAACTTGAACATCAGAATCTTTGCCTCTTTGGTTTAGTGAAGTGCTGTGTCTTTTCTTCCAGCACTCCTGCCATTGTTGAAGTTGAAATATTGTTGTTATTTGCTTGTAAAAACTCTCAGCCTGTAATGCCAAATAGGTCACTACAAGAAACCTTATTGGCTGCTTCTCTCCTGTGCTACACTTTAAAACACTTGGTTATCAACAGGCAAGTGTTCACAGTACCTGTATCACAGGGTCATCCTAGCAATTGTGTGAAAGAACTCTGCATATTCCTAGTTCTTATGTTTCAGGTCTAGATATGATTTGTATTAAAATCTATGCAATTTCACATGTCCCTCCTTACGGTTTTGAAACATTGGAATGATACTCTTTAGGGGAAAAAACCAAACCATCAACATCCAAAAGATGTATTTTTGTTCCCTTTTTAGGGTATGTAGATTAATATATTTGGGAATTTGAAACATGATACCAAGCAAGAGTGACAGCAACAATGTTATTGATATTTTGTTTGCATTAATTCTATAAAATAACTATTTTTGAGTAGAAATGAGAGTCCTGAAAGCAACCTGGCCTGCACTTAGAGGGAACCTTCGTTTTATTGAAGTCTTTCAGTTGTGAGGGCCTATTTCTAGCTTTGCAGAGCTATCCTAGGAATCTTGTAGCAAAATTCATATTCTCTGCCAAGTCTTAGCACTATTGATGTTGAGTACTCGGTTTCTAATGATGTGAAATTTAGGCTTGTGGTTGTATGTGGTGTCAGCAGTATGATGCAGTGATCTGTTTGGCATGGTTTTATGTACAGCATAATGACTTTTCCCTTTTTTATTCACTATAATTTGTTCATTGAATGTCAAATGAACTCTTCAGACTCAAGAAATATTGTATTTACTGTGAAGTAAAAATACGGAATCACTTTCACGTTTTTTCTTGAAGCAGAACCAAGCTACTGCATTTTCACACTTAGGTATTTCTGGAGAGAGTGAATGAATTAAGGGTCCCTCCTTTAGAAAGCACTCCATTTAAATCATTGCACACAACTGAGCACAACAAACAGTTTTAGGAGAACATAAAAGCAAGAAAGCCATTTCTCACCATCAGTCATTGTTGGAAGGGGGAGTGTGAAAAATCTTGAGTTTCCGTCCTTTTTGCGCTGTTCCCACTCGTGGGCTTTATTTCAAAGGAAGAAGTATTTATAGTGCTATCACTCTCATCTCTTGAATTCTTAAAAATATTTGAGAATTAACAGAAGGTGATGTGATAAAACACTAGAATTTAAACTACAAAATTCTTCTGTAGGTGCTAAAAGCCTAAAATCAGGATCCTACTCTTGAAGGGAAGTGCTGATGCTCAGTAGTTAAAGAGAGTAGTTATTTTTGTTGCCCTGACTTCTCTCTTTGGCATTAACTCTCTTTCTGGGGGGCTGGTGCTGGGATGAGCAGCTCATAGAATACCGTATTGAGGGTAAAATCTAATCATTATAATTTCTCCCATACTTGAAGTTATAATAATGTAGGGTAATTATGGACTTCTTTTTCAAGATATGAACAGTTTTAGTTTGGAGAAGACAGAAATGCTTTAGATGTGTCTGTCTCAACAGTTAATTATTAAATACGTTTTGATTTGTACTGCAGAACTTAATTGATAAATAAACTTTTAGGTCTTAATCGTATCTTTTAAAAATAGAGCAACTCAAGCTTGTTTGAATACAGCAACTCAGTGCTAAATCCTTGACTTCCCCAAGCTTTATGGTCAAGGAAGAGTTTCTGTATCCCAGGGAGGAATGGTGCAACATAAATGTTGTTCCAAAATCAAACTAGTAGTGAATGGTCTCCTTGCTGTAGTGGCCTTGTTTGAGAGCTGAGATAAAGAAAGATTAATGGCCAAATATTTTCCCTTCTCCCGTCTTAAGAGCATTTCATCAGCTTTGAGATTCAGGATGATCACACAGGTTCCTTTTCTTATTAATGACCTTGCTGGAAAGCAGGAATAGGCATAATCAGACCCTTTAATAAAGGCTCCATATCTGCTCTAGCACACTTGTTCCATTAACTATCCTACTGGATGCTTTCAGGAAAGGCCACTGTGGTTTGTCACTCTTGAAGTAATCACAAAGCCAGCGAAGCTCTTATTTATGCATTTCTCTGCACACAAAAATAACTTTAAGTCTCTGTCCTTAAGTAGAGGAAGCTGCATTAGAACTCAGCTGAAAAGGACCTCCACCCACTAAACAGATGTTTCAGTTGAATGTTTCACTGTTACTTTCAAGTGAAAACTCAGTAAATTGTTTGAAGATGATGTTCATCATTGGAACTGGAAGTCACAGACACAGCTAAGGAGATCCCTTAGGTGTCTGCTGGAGTCTCACCTCTTGCACTGATTCTGAACCAGCCAAGGGCAGCTCCAGTTCATGGACAGTAGGTTGTTATCCTAGGACGGATGAACCTGGTGAATTGTAGGAACCACTGACTGTAAATTTTGGTCCATGAGCTGAAATTGAGAATTTTTGGGGAAAACATGGCAGTCACTCAGCTAAGCTAACAGAAATAAAATAATAAAGGCTCCAGTTTCAAACCATAGTTCATGTTTCTTCTCTTTGCTTTCCTTGTAAATAGCCTTTTCTGGCTATGGAACAGTCAGTTTAACCCAAGTAATTTAATAATCAGGCAAGAATAAAACATGAGCATTTTATTGTAAATCCCTTAATTTCTTTGAACCAAGTGGGAAGTTCCTTTGGAATTCACTGTTCAGATGATTCAGGCTTGAGGAGATGTCTGATATAACTTCTAGAGCAAAACTCAGGAAATAAATATTTTTACTTCTGCCTAAGTGAGAAATGTTACTGTCTGTGGAGATATTCTAATTACTAAATGAGACTTTTGTTTGAATTGGCATGGCTTGTTTCAGAAATTTTACTTTGAAGATACATTTTACCTAGCCTAAATTATCTTGAGAAACTTAACTTACATTTTTTTCTGAGTTTCTGTTTCAGTAGTTTAAAAAAGAGAACAAAAAGACAGTATAATTTAGTTTTAAAAATAGACTTAGCTGCTTCTGCTATTGATTAGACCATTTTGAGTGTAATCCAGATGGAAATTAACATAGTGAGAGCTAATTACCTCTTTTAAGTTGTAATTGTTTGTTCCTTTAAAATAGTGCTGCATCTTCTCTTTGATTTTTGTCGTTGTCTGTGGGAAGTGTAAATGTTGAAATGAAACTAACTTTAAAGACAGAGAGGTGAGTGTACTTGTTCAACAAATTGATCACAAATGTATCAGACACCTGTTATTTGATTTACTTGGCAGAAAAGAGCAAATATTTTCTTGGAACTCACCTGGGAGTGTGGCTTGATAAGGTTATCTCCTTGTGCTGGAGAGGGAGGGTAAGAGAAGCACAACTTTTTGTTTTGTCTAGAAGCTTTAGAAACAACCTTGTTGTTTTCAACCTTATTGAAATTGCAGTGTTCAAGTAAAGCATTTTCCTTGGGGGTAATCCTCGGGAAAGGCAGGGGAAGGGTGGGTTGGGTTTTCAGGTTTTGGGTTCTTTGCAAAGATTTTGCCAAGGGGCACTGCACGGGCAACTATCATTGTCCTCTGTGGTGGAGTGCTGTGGCTGCCAAGTTCCCATCCCAGAGATTGACTTGATAGTTATCATTTAGTTTTCCTACAAAACGCAAATTCAGAGGTTCTTTAAAAGCAGTTGCAAACTTTCTGTGGGCTTTGGCATTTTGTCTAAAACACCTGCCATGAAACAGAGATATGCTTTATCTCATTCTTATGTGAAAGTGAAAGGAAAGGGTGGGGAATGAAGGAGCAGGAGAGTCCAAGAGAAGACAAAGCAGCCTTGCCCGAAGCACATGTTAATCAAACGAGATCAAAGGATTTGATGTCAGTTTATAGAGAAACAGGTCAGGCAAGCCCAGGTAGCTCAGGAAGCAGGATACTAATTATTCATAGAAGAAAGTCAGGTATACAGTTACCGCGCTACGGTTGAAAGTCAGGAGGTCAAAACTTGTACAGCAACCAAGTCCACTCGCTAAAACAGCTTGGCTCCTTTCAGGAGAGTTTATAACTTTCTGGAAATGGGAGAGAATGAGCCTACTGCACCAAGTCCAGCCCAGCAAGGTAAGCACCAGGGAGGTTTGGGGCATCGTTAGTCTCTGCGTGTGGGAGCCTGTTGCGCTGTTGGCTGTGCTGCATGTCCACGAGAGGGGATGTGTTTTTGCATGTGTTTTGGGGAAAGGAGGAAATCCACCTCACTCATCTCTGCAATGCACTGTTTAAAAAAAAAAAAAAAAAAAAGGCGGCATAAATTTAGGAGGGTAATGAAAGATCTGATAAGATCGTGGAAACATTTGGTACTGTGTCAACAAAGGTTGCTTTAAACTTAAGATGATCTATAAATGTTGAGGTTACTGTTCTGTAGCTTAGTTAAATCTTCTGCAAATGTTTTTTGGGCAGGAAATTCTTTGCAGTCATTTTGCACAAATTTCATGTCTGTTGCTTGTGAGCAGAGCATGGTAGATGCATGAGGATAAAGGATACTTTTTCTTTTAGCTTTCTTGAGTTATTCCATATTGTTGTCTTTATTTTTTTTCCTTCTGTGGGCTGTGCTGAGGTAGCACCAACACATGCATGCAAAATAGCCCTTGTGGGCACTTGTGTGACTAACTGTAAGAACAGAGTATTCTGTCCTAAGTATTTTAAATTTTCAGTAGAACCCTGAACACAACACTTCATAAATCTTGCTTAGTCCCCATTTTGCAACATTAATGTCAATTTTTTGCTTTGAGACAGAATGTTTCCCAGTAGCCTTTTTTTTTTTCTTTCTTTCAACGGGCTGTTTTAACATCTCAGGAAATATTATCTTCCTGAGGAATTATTCCATCATTTTGTCATCTTATCATTCAGTGGATCTTTTTCCCCTGACATTCAACCTATGCTTTTCTTTTGCTTGACTTTGCCAGTTTCTTCCTGATCTCTTTCACATGCTTTGCATTCCAGCAAGGGATAAAGCTTTATGTCTATTTTGTGTTTTGCAAGAATCCTCAAGCTATTGTACAATTTGCAAATGATTTTCCAAGAGCTGGAGTGATAACATTCTAGTCAGAGACAAGCTGTGTTACTATTTTTCCCTTGCAGTTATTCTTTATAGTCAAGCAAGTGTGTTACACTTGGGTACAAATGTGTATCTAGGAACTACGTTAATTGGGAATAACACCATTAATGCCAGAGCAGGTTTTGTTCATGGACACCTTCCCTTTCACTGTTTGTTTGGTTTTGTTTTTTTTTCTGTCAGTTAATAAATATGTAGATACAATCCAGAAAGTACATGGTGGCAAAGTCAGTTTTGATCCAGATTTTAATATTAAAAAACCTCAGCAGGAATATTCAGTAGTGTACATGTCTAAACACCATTTTAGGTGTGGTAGTGAAACAACTGATATAGTTTCTTTCTCTTTTTCATCATTCAGGACCAGATTAAGTTTACAGGGGTTTGCTGTTCAGAAAGTTTTCCACTACTGGAAATGGGAGAAGAACTAAGGCTGCACAGTAATGTTGTTTTTTAAATAAAAATGTACTGTGTGTACATATGCAAACACACACATACACCCTGTTCTCATTTTTTTCAGTTGCCATCAAGCTGATGTACTGGGTTATTTCCATGTGTGCTTGTTTTTAGAAACAGTGCCAAATAATTGGTGATTCAACTAGTATATTTTTTAAGGAAAGAAAAGTGGAAAAATTAACATTACTCAAGATACCTGTCAAAACCACTGGTAGTGAGAGAACTTGCATTTTGTTTCATGTTATTTATTTTTAGAGAACTTTGGGCTTGTGTGAATTACTAAAGGCGCCAGATTGACAGCCCTGGAGGCTGGCTTCACTTATTCATTAGCAAAAGAGATATGGCCTGGGCAGCAGGTGCACAAACCTCCTTGCTGTGTTATACCCATGGCTTTGGTTCTGCTGTGGAAAAACCCTTTTTGAGGATCTAAGGTTTTCAGTCCTGTTCACTCCTTGCCTTTCCCTGCAGCATTTTCTTCTAAGGGTGCAGCATAATGGTGTTGTGATGATTAGGTCTGAGCACTAAAGAGTACGCAGAGCCCTTTATTTGATTTCACCAAGCAGGCGTCAGATGGGGAAGGAGGCTCGGGGCTTACATAAGTCAGTAATTCTTGCCATCTGGTCAATCAGTAAATATAAGGTCACTCTGCCGTCACAGCATTTTTGTTTTGCACCAAGTACAGTAAGATTAGAAAATAAATTAACTCTTGATTTTGTTCTGTTGTTATTTTGCTACTTCTGGAATTAGTTCAGAGCTCCGTTTCTGTGAGGCTGCAGCCTGGGTGTGACAACTGAAAAGAGCAAAGCTCTGAACAATAGGGCTTTGACTGTCAGCCATAAATTGATTCCTCGTTCAGGCAAGCACACTGAGAGCCCTTCAAAAATGCACTGAAACTATCTGAGAATATCTTGTCTTTTTTTCCTTTAGAATCAAGAATAATTTTTTATATGAGTTGTTTTCAGTCTAAACAGGAATGAAGTACTGTTTACTGGAGAATGTGACAATACAAGCTCCCCCCCCAGATGCAATTAGTGTAAAATTTAATTTTATGATATTCCTACATGAGTAGAAATTGATTTTACACTATATGTTGTTGCTAGATGATCATAGCTTTGCTTGCTTGCTAAGTGTGTGTAATCCATGCTTGCCTTTGGCCCACAGAGGAGAGAGGTAAATTGACAAGTTCAAGGTAAAGAAGCTGGTTCTTTTGGTTCTCGAGAGGCACAAGTAAATGAGCAAGAATGAGAGGAGTCATAGGAGCATTATTAATATACCATCCTGAAAACACTGTGGGTTTTTTTTAGGGCTCCCTTAAATGCTGCTTATTAGCATATTTTCAGAATTTTTATAATTGCTTTCATTATGTATATCTTTAGTATAAATAACTGCCTTATTTCTTTAAAATAATTTCCAGCAAGTTTAGATTCCCTCTGTAATTAATCTGGGCTTTGGATCAACTCCAGAGTGTGTGTTCCTTAGGGTTTGTTCTTGTGTTTTGATGTTGATTTTTAGATCAATATGTACGTAGTCTCATGAAACATTTACAGACCAGGTCTAAAAGAAGCAACTGCCTCTTTTTGCTGAGAAAGGTGATAGGAAAATATGAAAAGCCTACATAAAGAACATGGCATGCTTTCATGGGGCAGTGGGGAATTAAGAAAGGAATGTCTCAGAAAGCAAATTTCAGTCTCAAGCTTCCCTTTCTTAATGAGAGGGCTTCTTGGCCACCAAGTCTACCCAGCTTCCCAAGCAATATGAAGAACAATTTTCTTTCAGGTTTGTGTTTTTGAGCTGGACTCTGAATAATGCAAATGAATGCTGTAATCAGCTGCAGTTATTAACTTTGGGGCTGTCTAACAAAAAGTGGTAATTCTGAAGGTCCATTGTAAAAGTGCTCCCTCCCCCCGTGGCATTCAGTCATCCGAGTCCTGTGAGTCAAGGGGCTGTTTGCTCGCTGGACACTTATTCACAGAACATCACTACGACCCTTTTTGGCTCTCTTTGAATGATAATAGCAAGGGTTTCCTGTGACAGCTTTTCTTGCACAGCTTGGCTCTATTCCCCAACCAGGTACAGTAACAATGGGTAATTTAAAATAATTCATTTTATTGCTGCCTCCTGTAGATTTTTGACTTTCATTTCAAAGTGGTGAATCTAGAGAGCTGGAGAAGTATGTTCTGATCACTATCTTGGTGCTGTGAAAAATACAAGATTTAAATAGTCCCGCAGAGCCATCAGCAGCTGGAACAGCACAGAGCGCTCTTTTGACTTGAGCTGAAGTCATTCTAACATTTTCTGGGTGCTTTTAACTCTTTTATCACAGGAATGCCTGGGTTTTTTAGCTTTCATTCCTCAGTTTCTATGTGATCACAAATCAGGATTTGGGATTTCACTTCTACAGAAATATATAAGCTGAAAAAACAGCATAAATTGAAGCATGGTAAGAGTGAATCTGTCTCCAGTGGTGAGAATGAACTGCAAAACTGGATATCAAGCCCAAGACTTTCAGCTCCCAATCTGCTTCATATTATTGTTGTTTTGCTGTTATAATCCTTTGCAGTTCTTAAAGGTATGTTGCAGATGATTGCATCCTAATACGCGTGCCTGAAAATGAAACAAGATAGCTCATCTTGCTGCAGTAAATTGAAAATGTAGTAGATGTACAGTAAAAGGATGATGTTTGCAAAGCATCTGAAAACTTTTTGTCATAATCTTGATCATAAAGCCACTTTAAACTTTGAAATTCTACCAAAAATAGAAATAAGCTCTTGTCAGCAGTAGTCTGTCAGATTCAGTGTTTGCCACTTAGGGAAGGGATCCAAGGGACATTGTTGGTTTTTCCCCCAATACATCATTTCTTCAGTGTGTGTGGTAAGGGTTATGTTTATTTTGGCTGCCCCTGTACCTCTTTTTCTCAAAGTAAGTCACTTACTGGAGAAAAGTAAAGAACGGAGGTTGTTGTGGAGGGAATATCAATGTGGTCTGAGTAGTTCAGGCTAAGGAAACCAAGTTTATGTAAACTTATTATGCAGATATGAACTAACTCATAAACTAAAGAATGCTCTGCATTCATAGCAGGTCCTGACAAAGTCTTTTTTTCCTTCTCGTTTCAAGTACTGGAAATTTTCTGGAAGTGCTGGTGATAGTGGCAGAGTTTCATTTGTCTTTCTTGAAAACCAGCATCTCCACTGATCACCACCACTAATGAGGTGGTGCAGTCCTGGAACAGTGTGCTAAATGGCATCCCTGTCTTGCAGTGAGTTGTTGAGATGTGCTTTATAAAAACAAACAAGGTTGGTTTTGATGCAATATCATTTTTACCCAGGTATTTACGATTTTTTCCCTAAGTGTTGGTTTTGTATCAGATGATTGGTGTGTTTGATGCAGTTTTTTTCCCCACAAGGCCTGATCTCTTAATTAGTCCCTTCAGAGTTAGGATATTCTTTATATTCCATGAGATTTATGGTATCACCTGACTAGAATGTAGTAATGGTACATTGTAATTCAGTATTCTTCAAGCAATGATGAAAATGTAATATGAATTCTTCTTTACAGGAGAATTTCTACTTTTCAGTGATCTTTTCTATACCATTGTCATTGTCAGATTCAAGCCAATGGGAAAAACATCAGTTCCTTAGGTCCTCTAGGCAAAAAAAAAAAAAAAAAAAAGAGTACTGGCAAAGTACTTCTGCACTAATGCTCCCATGGTGTATGTAGTGAATTTTGAAAAATTGGAAGTGGGTCATTGTAGATTTGTTCCAAATCTGAAGACTTTGTTTTCCTACTTCTCCTGCTATTCCTAGTAGTTCAGGGTGACTGTGCATTTCCGGATTGCCACGGTATATGTTTTATAATGTATTCTATGTCCTGAGGTGTCTGAAGCAACTCTGTATTAGCAGAAGGAAACATTAGCGACCATTTGAGTTATTTTCCATCTCACTCACCTGTTTCTAATCCTAAGGCCAAGCAGGTCTTGGATATTTCATATGTTCACCTGAAGTGCATTTTTCCAGATTTTATTGATGTTCATTTGATTTATGCAACAGTAATTGTACCTGAAGAGATGTCCATTTATAGGGGCTCAGGAGAAGCAAACAAATCTAATTGCCTTTTAGTGACTTCAGTTCTTCATATCCCAAGATTAACTTTGAATTACACAGAAGGCTGTGCAACCCTAAGGAAATGTGGATACTTACAGAACAAAATGCTGCCTGTTTTTTTGTTTTTTGTATTTATTATGTATTTTTTAATGTTTTTGTATTTATTATGTATTTATTATTGTATTTAATATCTGTATAATAGTTGGGAAAATTTTTAGGAATCTCATGGTTGTGGAATGTATAGAACTTGGAACAACAACTGCAAAACTGTTCATTTTGCATTTAGCAATCAGAAAGCAAGAAAGATTGACTTCATCTACAGCAAGCAAATAGCTAGAAACCATCAAAATCAGTTGTGAACTTCAAGAAGACTTGTCATCCTCTTCCCTCTCAAGAAGGCTATGCATTGTTCTGTGTAGTAGTCTGAAGCTTTTCACTCAGATTTTTCATTTCTGTGTTTTTTGAGAGTCCACTGTCATGTTTCAGTTGATGGAGAGCCACAGGGTACCTCTGTGCCTGCCCAGGACTAGGGGTCAGTTCTCACGAAGTGGTGCAGCTGCTTCTGCCTTTTTCCAGTTTCATGTTTCTGGTTATATTTTGATCATATCTTGAAGCTCTTCTTCACATTCAGGAGAACCAAAAAAGCTTAAGCTGAAGTTAACTAAATCCGTCCCTGTAGAAATAGTTACAGAAAATAGAGCTGAGGTTTTTAGCCTGACTGTTACTGTGAATCCATTTTCCTAGGCACACTTTCATAACAGCTGGCTTTGTCAACTTGTATATATATTCATCTTTTTTTTCAAATATTGCTTGTATGAAAGTGGCATTTCTGCTGTCTGTGTAAGCACAGATTTTCTGTGCCTTGGTAACACAATTAAGTTTACCACATTTTATTCCTGCTAGCATTGCAAAGAGGGGCTGAGTCAGAATGTATTTGTTCTTATGCTTTGTCAGCAGAATTGTTTACCAACTTTCTAGTTTTACTTTATTTGTGAAAATTCATTGAAAGTAACGGGTTTGCACTGTTGTCAAGAGGGTTTAATTTGGTTTGTGTTGTTATTAGCATGGATTGAGACATGAGCAAGAAATAATCCAGTTACACTTTCACTGCCCAGGGATGAGTTTTTAGGGCTGACAGGAAACAAATATACATCTTTTCACTTCTAAACTGAGTATATTTAACTGGAAAGTCTGAGAGTTGCATTAAATCCAAGTAATGGCAGTGATCATTGTGCAGCAGGATTGTTTTCTCTCCTGATAGAAGTGATATGTAGTTGTCTGTGATGTTTGCTCTCTGTGTGCTTGGGACTGTTTGGGTTATAAAGCCATTCCCATATGCCAGTAAATTAAACTTCAGATACCACATTACCCCAGCTCCTGGCAGCATTGGTGACTCTGGTTCCTGACATACCTTCCCTGAGTTGCAAAGGCATTCTGAGCTCCAAGAGGCTGTAAATTCAATTCTCTGTTAGTTCATGGGCATTCTGACCGCCCCTCTGTAAATTGTAATGTAGCTTAACGAGCAGATAATTATATAAACCCATGTTCTCTGTACACCTAAACACAAAATGTTTCTAACTGTTGCTTTCCTGATACAGAGGATTTTTCCGAGTTACTGTTTCTACACATACTGGATTACACGTAAAAACCATAAAATCCTTTATATTATAAACATAATAACAAATGCTATACTACATAACTTAGACTTAGTCAATAATTCTAGGCTTAGCCCGAGGGGTTGAAAAGAAAATTATTCCTGTTAGAAAATTTTAATTATGCCATAAACTTTGGGAAATAGCTATTGATCTTCAGCATCTGGCATCAGAAATGTTGCCTGCTTTTTCGGTTACTTAGTTTGTCAGTAGCATTGTCATATAGGATAAAAATAAAAAATGTCACAGGAGATGAAGATGTACCATATGCAAATGAGAATATTTTGGTTTGTTTATGTACTAAAAATATTGTATTGCTGAAGAGTTTTTTGTTTCTTACCAGATTCTTTTAGCTATCTTCAGAGAAATTTGCATTTGAGATGCAAGAAAGCAAATTCTAATTCTATCAAAGACCCTTTCTCACCATGGGATGCTGTAATGTGTACAGTGTGTTTCTTGTCTTAGAGGTACATTTAAAATTGGAATTCAATTAACTTCTCTGTTGCGGAGAAATTATAATTTCAAGGGCCAGATGAGACAAAGACTGGAACTTCATTTCTGTAATTTTTTTTCCTTAAACCAAGGCTGTTAGATGGTGGTTGTTTGTGTAAAAAAATTAAGTCTGGCTTAAAATAGTAACTTTGAAATTCTGATCTGCTATGAAATCAGCAGCAGAGCTAGCATGGCTCTTGAGCACAGTGAGCTCTTACTCAGATGTTGCAGAATAAAAGGAAAAGCTTTTTAACGAGTTTGAATTTCAGAGCAGCATGTAATGAGAGGAGCGTTAGAAATACAGACCACTTTTTCAATCATCGTAAGGCCTAGAGCCAAATGAGTTGTTTCATGGCATGTCTGCTTATGGCTCATGAGGTTTGCCTGTAGGTGAAAACTGAGGTGATCTCTGAAAACAGTCATTTTAGGTGACTGGAAATATACAGTCTATTTCTTGGTAAAACATGAGTTTCAGTGACCTTTTAGGCGGAGTTGGATAAAGCTCTCTTTCTTTTCCCACATCCAAAATGGTCTTTGAGCAGACACTGCTTAGCACCCTCCTTTTGAGGTAAATGGATGAAGATAGTCTTCCCTATCCAAGAGAACTGGAGCTACCTCGAGAAATATGGGTTGGAGAGCTTCGAAGAACTGGCCCTTGAAAGGATGACCTGCTATGACAAAGATAAGAGACCCTTTGAGCCCTGAGTAGGAGCCTGTGGGAACAAAAGCACTTGCTTTCTCTACAAATGTCTAAAGTATGGAGGTTATTTGTGTGCCCCTGAAGATGAGTGCTGTTTTATTTGCTTCAACACAAAGATACAGTGAACCTAGTCTTAGTGCCAAGCACTATGTTGATGCATCTGTGTTAAAAGGAAGTATATTTGTAAGGCTATAGTGTAGGAGTGGGCTGCTCTTTAAAGGAGACTCCCAGAACACCCTGGAGAAATGTCTTGTACTTTTCTTCTGATGTCAGCAAGGGATGGAAGAACCTCTGTCCCTTCCTGGTTGATAGTTGTACTTAGATTCCCATCTTTTTATCTTCATGCACCCTGTGATGAGCCACGTGATACTATGTGGAATCTGAAGTTTCTCAAACTTTGTGCACATGACAGCAATGCTATTGAACTGACCTCTTACTGAAGAAGTAAACTAAACAAAGTAGGACAAAGACGATTTCTGAGGGGCAGCTTGTGGTAACTGTTGCCAACTCTTCATCAGGAAATCTCCCCCTCCTAAGAATATCTGCCAGTGGTATATTTGCTTGAACCCTTCTGGCTGACTTTACTCAGTCTGGAGTGAGTAATAAAAGGGGTAGACAAAAAATATCATTGAAGCTTGCAGGCATTTGAGGTAGCCAAGCTGACAGGTTGCACTCCAGCAGGTAAACGGAAGCCTATTAAGAACACACAGAGACAAAATGTGTTGTGTGAGCATCAAGTGTTTTTTGGGATGGACCTCGGTGAGACAGATAGGTGTGGCTGTTTCAAGGACACAGAGCAATGATGCAGTTGCTGAAGGCTTTATTTAAGGCAAGTTCTGCCTTAAATATTTTCACGTAAGACTGTCTAAATTAAAGCTGGCATCTGCATTCATTTTACAGAACAGGGCCAAAGTGGAATGTGTATCTGACTGCAAAGCCCTCTCTATAAAATTTAAAACACCACACCACCCTCAATTTTGTCTTCTCTGAAGAGCCCTAGCACTACTTGAATAATACATTTTTGTCTGCTTTCGTTTTCTGAAAAAAGTTAAAAGTGTGAAATGTATGCAGTTTTCATAGGAAAAAATCCATTGAAACGCCCAGTTCTGTCTCTAAAAGCTTCCAACAGCTTGTGAACCCAGACCTACAGTTACCCTTTAGCCATTTAATTTAGGCCTTGTACTCAAGAAAAGTTCTGCCATTTAAGCATTGTACCATTTATTGTGGTGACAAAGGAAACCTGAATACCTTGAAAAATGTAAGGCCTAATTTTTATATACGTGGATTTTTTGTGTATTGTTTCTGGCTGGCAGGTCAGGTTTGTACTGCTGCTGTACACAGCAACTTAAAATTCATGTTGGTGTGTCACTGCAGTTACTACACTCTAGCCACCACACTAGAAAACTATTAATTTTCAGTTAATGATAACAGAAAGTGTTTTATAATAAACTGTGAAATAACCTAATCATCTGCAAAAAATGTAAAGATTTTATATTAAAAAGCAATTAACTTTGCTTTTTTTTGTTGTCATTTCTTTTTAACAAATGAGTTGTGTAAGACATGCAATTAATTGGCTTTTGCTTTGGAGGGAATATGTGTTTGCTGTAGCATGGTGTCTGGTCTAGTAATAGATGACTGCCAGTGAATTTTTGGATGCTTACATGCAGAGAAATAGGCTTTTTTGGTAGGAAGAGAGAGGAGAAAGCATCAGCTTACACTCAGTAAGGCTCAATGCTATGTTGGACTCTGAAGGCTCAAAGCCACAGAAGAACTTTTCTCAATTTTTAGTTGAATAGCAGGTTTTCTCTGTGTCCTTGGACTGCCCCTTGTCTTGCTTTGTGCAATTGACTTGCTTCACATTTTTACCTTTGACTCTCAGATAGGAACAGCCTGAGCTCTACAGGCATCATGGGGTTAAACTCTGTCAGTAATTCTCAAGTGCCTTTATCTTAGCAAAGGTAAATATAATAGCGGCAGGGACTACTGACTACTGTTTAAACCTCTGTGGTTTTAATTGTCTTACGTCTAAGAGTAGAAGAGAGAGTTTAAATGAAATGGAAAAAACCAAAATCTATATGAAAGGAAGCCGTTGGCAACTATGGAGTTTGCATCTGCTGAGCTAAAAAAATCAAGAGGATGAATAAAACTCTTACTATGAAGGATAGCAATTGAAAGGTTGGGAAAGAGTCAGGAACAAAATTAATATGATGAAAACACTTCTGCTGCAGTTGTGGTCAGTTAGGAAGCCTGGCTGCACCAGCCACCTTCCTTTGCATTGAAGGGAGCCTAAAGTTAGGGAGTAAGTTTCCGCCTTCCCAAGGGTGTTTCTTGTTTCAGGACAGACTTTTCCAACACCCAGTTGGCCATACATCCAAAACGCCATAGGCACTGCACTAATAACAGGGTTATAAAACAGGTTTCAATGTGAGTCTTGATGTAATTATTTATGTTACTTCTATCCTGTGTCATGTAGAAAATTCAGTACAGGTTTCTGAGTGAACGAGGGATTAGTTACTTCAGTGCCCTGTGTACAGCAGTTTAGTGAACACTCCTTTTATCTTGTGTGCTTTAAAGCTCACTGTCAGACTAAGTATCTCTAAGCACTCTCTAGAGATGATCTGGAAGCAAAAGGTTCCCTGTATATTACTTCAGTGTTGTTTCTTACTCAGCTTTATGATATTTCCAACTCGTTTTATAATGCAAATATCTACAAAAATGAATTCTCTAGTTTTTTGGTTTTTGTTTCTTTGGTTGGTTGGGTTTTTGTTTGTTTTTTGTTTGTTTTTTTGGGGGAGGGGTTGTTAAGGTTTTTTGGGGAGAGTTTTGTTTGGGTTTTTTTTTTTTTAAAGCAAAATAGAAATTTATCTAGCACGATGATTTGATATTTGGTTGACTATGGAAATGCTAAGTATTTTAAGATTTCAAACCTCTTGGGAAAAACATCTAGCCCCCTAAAATACACTCTTTCTTAAATGTGAAAGGTGAAATTTGTATCAGAAATGCAGTGTATTATTTTGTTTATTCTGATATAATTGCATTTTGTATTTTTAAGGGTAAACTATCCTCCAGTGTTGGCACGGATGTCTGGGAGTTAGAAAACAGCAGGTGCTGACATCTGGCTTTACTGAAGGTGTCTCTTCACATCGTTTAGGGAGGTCTCAAGGCTCCATAAGCCAATATTTTGCTTACCATTGCACTGTTCATTTGAAGGTTGGGGATTGCAGGTTGCATGTCTGTAAATCATGTCCCATAGTTGGATTCCTGTGCAAGCCCAGGAGTTAATTGATCTGTGACCTGAAATCCATCACACTTGGAGTCTTTGTGGTGGGTAGGCATGTGTGAGTACACGTGCAATACAGTGATCTTGTTTTGCCTACAGCCATTTTTCATAATCAATAGGAGCAAAACACATTTTCTGCCCACGCTGGGCCCTTCCCACAGGTCATGATGGAGACAAATGAGTAGATCGTTGAAGGAAGGTTGTACAACACCTTGTTTTATGTGTTCTGTGGTTACACACAAAAGAGCAGTGGTTAAAAGTTCATGATTGTTTACACATTGAGCTTGTTACTGAATTCAGCTTTAAAAAACTTAGGGGTTAGGTTTCTTACTTTTTCAATATGCAGTTCTGCTCCTAATTTAGGAAGTTAGTGATACATTCAGAGGCAATAGTCGTATTATTTCTCTAGTCATCTACCTTGGTCAAGAAACCTTTCCTGAAGAGAGTCTGCAAAAGTGGAAGAAGTGTTTTTTTCTTGAGATCTACCCAAAAGAAGAGAGACTAGATGTACCTCAGGATATTGTGTTCCCTGGTTTCTTTTATTTATGTAAAGAAGCGAGTCCATTGTAGCTTTATTTCCATCTATTGCTTTTTCTTGAATGCAGACCAAAGGAAAACATTTTACTGGATTTAGGATCTGTGTCCCAGTTCTGCAGCACATATGATTTCTGCTGCGCTCCCAATAGATGAAGATAAGATCCAATAAAACCTGGCTTTTGTCTGTGAGTTGTTGGGTTTAAGAAAGTTGGATTGTTCATTTTTTTTTCCCCCTAGTTTGGTGTCAGCTGCAGCCATTTGAACTGGATTGAAACTTTTATTGTAATTGCAACAAAGCTAAAAGATTCAGGAAAGAAAAATTGCCTTCATATTTTGAAAGACATTTTTAAAAGAAATTAAATGGGTTTTCTGTTGTCTCAAAAACAGATGTTTGCTTAAACCCAATCAAGAACTTGTACTCAGATTTAATTTATTGTTTAATTCTGTACCAATCTTTTGTAAATAAACTGCCTCGGGAGCAAGTGAATCAGAGTTTTCTATAGACTAAAGTCTTGGAATGGGGCTGCTTTTAGCAGAGTTAAGCATCACAGGAAAAGAAAATTGCTGATGAAGCAGGCTCATGTATATAGATATTTGTCAGGGTTTTAAAAATGCAGCAACCTCAGTTTGCAGCAGAACTCCAACAAAGTCTGAGTAATTGAGTTTGGTCCAAATCAAATCTCAGTCTTCAAAACTCTGGCTTCTAAAAAGAGGGGTTTGTGTTGTTTTCTCTTTTTGGGTGTGGTTATCTGGCCTTTGGCTGTGTTCAGGCATTTCTTATGCACTGAGTCTGAGTGCAGACAGGTCTTAAGTGAAGCCAATGAGATACAACTGGTATCTTTAAATTATTATTGACCAGATGTGAAATAGCCCACTAAAATTTTGTGATGGTCATCTTATTTTTTGTTACGGAAATTCTTAGCATGTCCAAGAACAAGGGTTTGAACTGAACTCAAACTTTATAAAATTTTTTGACTTGCAATCACATACTTCAACAGATTACAGGCATTTTAGGCACAAATATATGTGTGTTTTTGCTAAATCCAGTTAACTACTTTGTCCTACCAATCATAGTCTATTTGATTTTTTCTCTTAAAGACTACAGAAGAATCATCTGCATTTCATTTAATTCACTTTATCTTGTGTATATTTCTCATTCAGAGGAAGTATCCAGTCCACCCACTGACTCATGTCTGGCTTTCTAGGGAATTGAAAAAAATGAATAATTAATGGAGTTGACTGTTTCAATCCTAAAATAAATTATTTAATACAAAACTTAGGTCTGAAACATTCATTTGACATGGGCAAGTTACAGTTGATTGTATATGGTAAAAAAGTTTATTCTATTACCATGCATCTGTTTGACAGTCTGTTTATAGAAAGCATTTTTTCTTGTTTTCTGGCTTTTTGGGGCATTTATAGGCTAGAAGTTATAATTGACTATGTTTTTTGTTTTGTCTTGATTTTATTTCACTATTTGTTTCAGGAAGTTAATGTTTAGATCTTTGAATATGCACATCTGTTGTGAAGTTGAAAAACTGATAGAGGCGTTATTGCTTACTGGAATAGGAGAAAATTAAAATCCTATATTTCATGGAATAGAATAGGAGCAGAATGCTGAGATAGGCCATTTGAAAAAGCAGAATTTTAAATGTTCCTGTGTTGTTCAGTTATCATTTTTAACCCCGTAACCATGAGGCATTTCAGCCATTTTAAATTACTAGTGTATAAATGTTTAAATTATGCCAAGTATAAACATTTCTGTTATGCTTCAGAATTTGAAGATCATCACTAACTTCCTATTCTTCATAAAGTTCAATTTCATGCAACAGTAACTGATGTTTTCAGTTGCAGTCAGTGATGTTGGGGCTTTGCAGAGCTATTTGGTGGTGAAGGAGAAGGAATCAAAGAGAAATAATTTTGAATAATGGGTGGTTGATTTACTAAGGCCATTGTGACAGTGTATTCCATATCATGTTATTAAACAAACATCGTATTAGTCATTTTATGTATCATTATAATTGTGTAATTATTGTATTTCATATGCCCAGGTTTGTTCCCATTAGCTTCTAGTCTTAAATCATTAAAGGCAGATTTTAACTTTCACGTTCATAAGAATGCACTTTTTTTCTTAGTCAGGTCAGTTTTTGTAAAAACCTCCTGCAGATATTGACTTCACCCATTATGAGTTTCCCTTTCTCCAATCAAAACCCAATTTTTCTGAACAGTTTGTTGTCTTTTTATAATTAACTGAAATTAGGACATAGTGAAAATGTGGTTTTAACTACTTTAATAGTCTTATTTGAAAGTATTTTCTCTTTAATGTAATGAATCAAATTTATAATGATTCCTTCTTACTATTTTGCATTGCTCTCTGGCCTCTTTGCATTTAATCAGCAAGAGTAAACTGCTAATAGATTGCCAGGAATCTCAGGAATATCATTGTAGTGCTGTGACTGCTGACAGGGTATGGAAATTTGCTGGAAATGACGGGCTCAGTCCATTGGGGATTTCATCTCTTGTCAGAAACACAATGATTGGCATCTCAAAATCTTCAAGTAGAAGATGCAGTAACCCAGATCTGGTGTGGGGCATTGTGCTTATCTAGCAGACCACCTGCTTTGTGCCTGGCATAGCGTGCTGCTCTTGTTTTGTTGTCTACCAGTAAGGAGCAGAAATATGTTTATTTTGGTAGGAAGCATTTACAGAAATGTCTGGGTTTGTACTGTTGTGGGTTCACTTTCGCTGCGTTAACAGAAGATTATGAGTCGAGTTACTTTGCATGGTTAACTGCAAAATAAAAGATTTCAGTAGGTTCTGAAAAAAAACATCAAATGGAAATTGGACATATTTTTTAAATCTTTGTGATGGGAATGTTGGTGTGCCCGTTCTTTCCTAACTTCTGAGCTTGGCTATGTGTTGTGTTAGTGGGAGGGAAGAGTGAAGTGACATAGTCAAAGAAGAGCCGGAAGCTTGAAAACCTGATTATAAAATGATTATTGTACACTGCTGCATTAGGAAAACACTCATTAGGGCTCTGAAGTCTCAGTTATTATGAACCTGGCTGCAGTCAGCATGCAATTTTTATCTTGCGTGTTTTGATACATTAATAAAAGTGGAAATTAGAAATGGGAAGATCCCAAGGGCAAAAATAACAAGAAGAACAAAAAATCAGTATTTCACAGTTCTTTCCCAGGGCCAAGTTCTCTTTTCCTGCTAAGAGAGAGAAAGCTAATCCTACCCAAGACACTTTTTTAAGTGCTTGTAGAAGAAATAATTCCATAGGGACTCAGACCTGCAGTTACAGCTCAGAGTTAATATGACACCATATATTAAAGTGGTGAAGCTACACTGAGTCGCAGCCTAGTGGCGCATCTGTGGGAAGGACAGATAACGTGATTGAAAGGATTGTTTTCTAAACCTGAGCCTAAAGTGACATACCTGGATCCTAATGGGGATGTCAGTGATCTGTTGCCGTGTTAGTAATTCATCAGTGCACCAGGGCCCTGAAACCATGCTCCAGCAGGTCTGTGCAGAATCCCACAGTCCTCGGTCTCCCAGGATTTTGCACGTTTGTGACTGTATTGAAACCAAGCAAGTCTGTGAAAATCAAAATCCTTTTTTCACTTTTCTCCAATTTCCCCCCTTGAGTTGTGTTTTCTGTTGGGTTCAAAGTTATTGCAGGTTCTGTAAGTGCACTGTGAGGAGTGAACCATTCGTGTTACTTTGACAATGCACTGATCTATTAAGCCTCAGACTTGACATTGTAGATGCAAAGTTATAACAAACTCCAGCATCTCAAGCCTGTTCCTATTCTAACATCTACTTGACTGTTCAAAGGTCATTATGGACTGTGCCTCTCTTGAGGAATGTGCTGCACGCTGGGTACACAACATTACACAGAATTTTATTCAAGAGGTGCTGATAACAGACTTGATTTGCCAGTTTGCTGGATGCTGGACCATGTTTCCTGCTTTGCAGGCTCTTCAGCGTAGAAATTGGTCTCATTTACTTCAATTTAAATGTTAATGATTCCCCTTTTCTCAAAGCAAAGGGAAACATGAACAAGCACTCTGAAAATAAAGATATATTCTCCTGACAATCCTAGTAATAACTTTTTGTCTAGGAATCCCCTTTAAATATTTTATTATTTGGTATTATACTATTTTATATGTAAAAAAAATTTGAAAGGTATTGATGAGAAATTAAGATTCCAGTGTCTGTCTGACAATAGATGCACTTACTTGAAGACAGTAAAATGAACAAAAATTGTTTGCTTTTGGTGTTGTCAGGTTTTTTCCCAACATTGTAATACTTGTGGAAGCTTCAAAGTGCTTTACAAATTTTAGGTGCTGAAATGTCAGTATTTTACCAAACTTGAAGAGAAGTTTCTCACCTGAGTTTATACTTAAAATCTATGCCAAGCCTGCTTAAAAACCAATGTGCTATATAAAGGGTAGTAATTCTGAGCTTAATTTCCAAATAAGTGTTTATTTGGAATACAGCAGGATTGAGTGTATGTAGTATATAATAAGTAGTTATTTAAGATAAAGCAGAATCAGGTATATGTGATACAAACTAGTGGATGGAGAAAAAGAAATGTGTAGTTGAAAGAGCACAGGGACCTCAGGCATTGTGGTTGATTCCTCAGTGTCCCAACTGCAACATCCCTGGGGAGCCTGATGGGCTTAAAACCACTCTGGAAGGTACTGCCACTGTGAAAACATGATAGGGGCCTGAAGATTACTGTGTTCTGCCACCCTGTGAGCAAGGGATAGAGATTTTGACAGACTCTTCTGAATTATTGTGACTAGCAGGCTCTGTCTAGGTTGCAAAATTAGTGCTGGAAAGAAATGCTAACAAGCAGTAGTGAAGTTTTAAAATCTTTATAGCAGGCTGCACTGGCTCCACTAGTGGAGCCGATGAGACATTAACTATTGTATTCTTCAAAGTATTCAGAAAAGAGCTAGTTTTACATTACAAGTGGCTATCAATTCATCCACTCCTCCTTCCCCCTTTGTTTTCCACCTCTGTTCCCCAGAAAAAAAAGGGGTGAGGGTCAACTTGCAGTCTCCAAAGCTATATTCCCGGCATCTGTCTTTTCTTGTCACACTGTGTAATGAAGAACAGAAAAGATATACCCTACATGTGAAGGCATAATGTTGGACAAGCTGAGATGAATGTTAATATGAGTACAAATAATTTACCGTGTCAGGGTGCTCCTGTGCCTTTTATTTCTTTCCATGTGCCATGAAGATGGAGAGTCTTTCACAATTTTTGTTGCAACTTTATTTTGCAACACAGAGGGGAGTTTTTCCCACTATCTGTTGAAGTGATTTGTGCAGTTCAGTCATTTTCAGTTTTTCTAATTCTTCATTAAACAGTCTCATGTCTGCCATTGCACATACAATAGTGTAAAGAAAGTTGCTTCTGTAAATAAAGGTGATGTGGGCAATACAGGAAACACATTGTGCAGTCTGAACCTAAGAAAATGCATCTACTTTCTTTTAGAATGGAAGTACTGTTTCTGTTTATCAGCTGGTGTTGCCATTAGTTTTTATTTTGTTGTTCAAATATTCTTAATAGGCAAAGGTGCTAAAACAATTATAATTACATCACCACATTTGCTGCTTGGAATTTTTTTTATTGGCTTTGGATTAGGTGTTTTAATTACTTGATTGCTGTATTTTGAATTTGGGTAAATGTTTCTTCATTTTTGTGGCATTCCAAGTATGATTAATATCTGCAAAACATATTGAAGTCATTAGGCTTTAGTGTTCAAAATTGTTCTTTTTTTTTGTCAAGATGGAAGAAAGTGTCAATAAGAAAATAATTTTCATTTCAAATGAATGCTCATAAATATGTAAAAATTAAAAAGCGATGAATTGTTTTTATGAATTTTAATGGATAGTGTGGTGCAGCATTATGCCAAGGAAATGAGTGGCATAAATTACAGTAGTGTATTAATTCATATAATTTTTCTGTAGCTCTTTTCCTATGTGTTAGTCTTGTTGCAGACATTGTGACTCTCTTCCCACAACACTGAAACTCATCCATACTAAACTGGAATATGGTAGCATTTTTAATATTAATATGCTGATTAAAGCTGTAGCACTTTTTAGTAGAGATTGAGGAGGAGAGATTTGCTGTGTTTGCTAAGTGGTGTAAGAGAAAGAATGTAACAAGAAGCACTGATGCATTTTAATCCTGTGTTGACATCACTGTGATTTCCTGATACCTTTTAACTAAATCAAATTATTTAGTAAGTTAAATAAATGTTAATGTAGAAAGTAACTGAGTAAATTTATATGTTTCATTCTGCATCTCACTTGTTGGAAGAGACCTAAGTAAAGGATTAATTGCTTTATCACAGATGTAAATTAACTAACTATATAAGGATAGTGTTGCTTATGGTCACAGGGTGAATTAACAGGTAATAATACAAAGATATAGTACAGTTTATAATAGACACCAGTGGACAGGAATTTATAGCTTCTTCCTCTAAAATCCATGATAAGAGCAAATTCTGGTGTTCATGGCAGAACAGGATGATGGGTATAGACAGGCATGTGTTAAAATAGAAAGCTCACAGTTGTATCTGTTATTAAAAAAAATGTTATCATTGAAGTGTAGCTGTGGTTTCAGAAATAGTCAGAAGGCTACAGAAAGCCCTCTGTGCTGAACTGGGGAGGTAATTATGACTGGTCAGCTTCAGTGACTTTCTTCAGCACTGTAGAAGGAGCAGGTTCAAAGCAGAGTCATGCTGAGCTTCAGATGGAGAGGTGCTCATAGAGGAGCAAGTAGAAAGGGATAGAAGTTGAGATGAGGCAGTGACTTACAGCTAAGCAGAGGTATTTTCTACCTGGTGGCTGCAGAAAAAAGTCAGTGGACCCTTCCAGGGATTCATAAGGACAATAAAAAAATCCCAAAACTGTTCAAGCTGCCCTGAATTCACTCAACTGGAGTCTCAACTGACAATAGAAAACTTCAAAGGTCAATAAACTGGAAAACCACTGAGTAAGTGCCCAGATTCCATCCTCCTGCAGGAAGATTAATTAGTAATAATTCACTAGATAGTAGATTATTTCCCTACCAACTCTTTAATTAACTGCAACTAAAATTACCAATTTGGATTGAACTTTGCACTGATTGCTTCCCCCGAAGTTTTATCATTTCGTAAAGATGTTCCTTTTTTTTATTAAAAAAATTAACTTCCTTTTAAAAAAAAAAAAAAAAGACCAAAAAAAAAAAGACCAAAGAATTTCTCTGTCCAGCTACTTTTTATTTTAGCTATCTTTAATGGGAAAATTAGCCTTTGAAATGTATCCAAATTTTGCAAAAAGCAGAAGCTAGATTCTCTGGTGTATTCAAATATGCACAAATGGGCACTTTAGAGCAGGTAGCTGGAAATGAAACATTCTGTCAGAGCTATAAAAGGTTCTCACACAGTGTTATACAAGACCTTTTCAGAAGTTATTTCATTAAAGTATTAACTCAAGACAGTATTTAAGATCATTCCTAATTTCAAAGGTAGTTAAAATAATACATTATAAATTGAGTCTAAGCACTGATCTATGGATTTAAATCGGTAACTTGCTGAAATCAGAAGACTCAACAAGTTAAATAAGTTTAGTTACTCCTGAAGATAAACCTTAATAGTTTTTAACAGCTGCGATTTTCTGTTGATTTAAAATTATGTGTCCAAATGTATTCCTTTTGAAGAAAAAAACTTTTCATTTCCCTCCCATCCAGCCTGTGCAATGTAGCATTGGGTAGCAACACAGGAACAGTTCCAAGAAGTGGAAGTCACGTGTAGATCTGAGGCTGGTTCATCTTGTTGCTGGCAGTGTGAAGGTACCAGATTACTCAGTGTTTGTTTACATGTCTCCACACCATTTCACGTGACACGATGACAAATACACCTCTCAAAACAAATTTATTACACAGGAATACAAATTCAGGTATTGCAGGAAGCAGTGGTGCCTGGAAGAAAGGGTGGTACATAACCAACTGCAAGTATTTTCAAGTATATTTATTCTTTCTTCTAGATATGTTTATAGAGGAAACTATCTCTCATTTTGGAAAAATGTTCAGTATTCTGTTGATTTGTCACTTGAGTATAGGTGTGTTTTTATTCTAGATGTCCACTGAGCAAGGACACCTTGAGGTCAGTGGCCTTAAAGGCATTTGTTGCTTCTTGCATCAATTTTGACATATGTACTTGATTCTGTAATATATATTCTTCCCAGTTTCCAGCTCACTCCTTATATCAAAACCTGTCTTCCTCCTTGTCCTCTTAATTTCCTCTATGCAAATTGTAACCCATAAAAAGTCGCAAACATACAGAAGAGAAGAATAAAACAAATCTACAAAGAAAATCTGTTCATAAATGGAAAACTTAAATAGATTTTAATAAAGAAACTGTTATTTTTGTTACACTTGTGCCTATTTTGTTTTCTGAAATGGCTGGAACTAATATCAAAGGTTACATGCAGTATCAGTAGCCTTGTGAGGTTTGTTTTCATAAAAGAAAAAGCACTGCAGCTTGGTGATAAAACGTAATGTAGTAGTTGCTAAGGTAACTGCATGTTTTTGTGAATAGTGGAACAAATTAGGTGAGCAAAACATCTGTAAATTGTCAATATGTAGGTTAGAGCTGCCCTAAGCTTCCAAAGTTAGCCTCTTCGGACTGGTGAGTGAAGCCAAGGGATGATGAGGAGGAATGGTCGTGCTGGGCTCTCTGTAATGCTCATATTCCAGTGAAAGCTGTCGCCTCTCCATGGGAAGAAGAGGTTGGTTGGTAATGGTGGCTCTTCAAAGAGCCTGTGAGCAAGGATGATCTTGTCTTGTGTCTGAGAGTAAAAACTGACTGGTTTTCTTTCATTTGGAGCAGTAGAAGCGGTTTGTTTGCTGGTTGTGTTCAATGTGCTTGTCTTCTGCCTCTGGTGGTGACTGGTCTGTGGGTCCGGGGACAGCTCTGGAGAAAGATGAGCTGAGTGGTCCTGTTCCAAAGGATGGGACCGTGTGTCCTTGTCATACCTGGCTGCCTGAGGACTGGTCTGTGCCCTGAGTCCCACATAAGGAGTGATCAGTTCTCATTTTCAGTTTATACTGCAGGTCATTCTTGATTGAAGTCACCCCTAAAAAAGAAAGAGCTGGTCCCCTGTAGAGGCTGAGGATTCCCACCCCTGTATAGCCAATACTTTTCTGGGAACACAGAGCAGCTGAGTGTGGATGCAATTACCTTTGCTTAATCTCACACTTTGACAGCTCTAAGTAGATGAAGCCCAGGTGTTACTGTCATTGGCTTTCTGGACATAACCAGCTACTTCTTTGCCGACTGCTGGTGACCAGTATGGCATGTTTTGAAAAAGCCTAAAGCATAAATTATACAGGATGAAAGCCTGATGCTGTTATGTGATTACTTAAAAGAGTGATGTCTTGGGACTCCTGTCAAAATCTGGCCTGCATCTACAGAGAGGTAGATAAGATTTTATTCAGGAGGAGAAGCTTACTGAATTTTTTTCTGGCACACTGGAGGCTAAAGACTAAAAATGAGAGCAGCAAGAATAGCAAATACCTTAATGGTTTCAAATCCTTTAACAATAAAAATGATTGTCCTTATTGCCATTCAGAACAGGGATTATTTTCCCAGGAGAAAGTAAAAAAAGTCTGGATATGTCTAGATGCCAGTGATTTTATATGCCCATATTTGTGAGCATCTATCTCTGGGCTTAAAAAAGATTTATTTTTTTTCTACCCTTGACTTCCACAAATTGAACCAAGGTATCTTGGTAAGCAGGCAAGGTGATGTTGTTTGGGATTTGCTGAATGCAAAGAACCAACGGTTTTTAAGCAGATACGGAGTCAGGGTAATTTGAAATGTGGTAGCAAAGCTTTGTATGATTAGTTTCCAATGTTAGTCCTTTACAAGAACAAAAATTCATTATCATTATGTGGAATGGGAGGTGAGGGGAAAGACCTGAGTGTTGTGAACTGTGGCTCACTTGCTAGTTCTCAAAGGAAGGCACGACACATTCAGCTGCCTGCTTGGGAGGCAGAGGTACAGGGGGAGCTCAGCAGGCAGGTTTATCAAGACCATGTTCACTGAAGATCACTCAGACTGATCTGAGGGGAACTTAGACGTGCCATACTGGAAGCTTCTTCTGTCTTGTTTTACAGAACCACAGAATGGATCAGGTTGGAGGAATGGACCACAGTGGTCATCTGGTCCCACCTTTCTCCTCAAGCAGACACATCCTAGAGTTTTTGGCACAGGATGGTGTCAGATGGTTCTGGAATATCTCCTGTGAGGGAGATTCCACACATTCTCTGGGCAACCTCTTCCAGTGTGTGGTCACCCACACAATAAGTTCTTTCTCATGTTCAAATGGAACTTCCTGTGCATCAGTTTCTGCCCATTGCCTCTTGTCCTTTTGCTTGGTACCACAGAGCAAAGCCTGGTCCACTCTCTTGGCACTCCCACTTTTAGATATTTATGAACTGATGAGTTCCTCTCTCAGCCATTTTTTCTTGAGGCTGAACAGGGTTACAGTTCTGATTTGCAGTTGTGAAGATAAATACAGCTTCTAATTTTCTAAGGTTTTTAGTCGTTTGCCTTTTTTTCCCCTGAAAAACTCCATTGGTCTAAGTTGAATATTTTTAATGAGTATTTTTTTTTAGCACATGGATATTTTAACTATTAGGTTTTATGCTTAATAGTGCAAATTGACCTTCACAATAAGACTTTGTGTTGTAAGACATTATTTGCTAAATCTGCCTAATCAATTCAGGAGTTCGGAATAAATAAAATGAACTTTAAACTGGAAAATGAGGCTTAGGGAGCACTACGTGGCATTTGAGTTTGCTGGTCTGCACACAGGATGTAAAATACTCTGCAGAATGCAACTCCATAGACAGGAGGAAATATGTTTTGGAATTAGGCAGGTAGCATTTTATACAGAATTATTTGTTCTTCGAGTATAGGCTGTCCATATGAATGAAATCTATTTGTCCCAGCTCAGAAGTCTCCTCCATTTCATTCCTTCTAGCTCAGTGATTACCAGAATCTCATTTTGGAGACACTTTCCAATCCAACCACCTGTGCTCAGAATTGGACCAGGGGATTCTTAAAGATTTTATAAAAGTGACAATTAGGTTATTCTGACATTGCTTGCATCCATTTCCATGGTGTTTTCCACTTCACCTAACTAACTTTCCATGTCTGTTGAATCTAGTTGCAATTGGAGTTGCTTTTTACAGTGAGATTTGAGACCATATAAGAAGGAATAAGTTATTAGTGTGGGGCCTCATGCAGCCCCAACAATTTTCATCTTCACTTTCCCAAAAGTGAGAAGAGGAGATGCTGAGAGCTTTCCTTCAAAATGTAGGGCTTTGGGCACTATGTAAAAAATGCAGGCAGATAAAGAAACAAAACCCAGTTCCTGCAGCTCTCATGTTTTGGATTTTTAGGTGGTAAATGCTAATTATGTGCACTTCCAAACTGCACATCCCGTATGTCTGTGCTTTGTAGTGTACACTTTCAAACAGCATTATCAGAGTGGGGAGATAAATGTATTCATAAAATATGCATCTTTATAAATATATTATTGTTTGTTCTCTCCTTTAAAACACATTTATCTGGAGAATTTACTTTCATGACATTTCTCTTTTCCCAGTGAGAACATTTCTACTCTGTAGATCTCCCTCAACAGTGATGGTTTTCTTTCTTTTCAGTCCCTGCTTTGCTTCCCACAGTTGTTTTGCTTTTAAGAATTCCTCAGTTTCCTTCTGGAGATCTCTTAATTAAAAGCCACAAGCCTTTAATTATTCTACAATTCTAGCAAGGTCTCTTGAGAGGACTAATGGTGTCAGTTCATGGCAAACACTGACACCTGCATAATTTCTGCCACCTTTTGGATGAATGATGATTATTTCTTAGAAGAAATCTCAAAGCTTTATTGGAAAACTGTTCTTTTTCTTGGCCTTTACCAGAAAGATCTGTACTGCTAATAGCTGTCAATCTGGAACTTATTTGGGGCCTATCCAGGAAACACAATTTTGGCCCATTAAACAGAATGTGTGATTTTCCATATTAAAAAAAAATCCTCTCTGTAGACAGAAAATTTCATTCAGAAGAATTGGACCTAAAAGATTAAAATAAGAATCTCCTTTTTCTTCTTTTCAGACTTTATTTCTGATCTGTCAGTGGGAAAAATAGAGGAGTTGACCAAGCATTGGAATTTAGACATGACAGCTAAAACTAATATTCTGGCTTTCATCGACTTTATTGGGAAAAAAACAGGTGGAGCAAACCTATCTTCACTGAAAGTGTGACAGAAAGATCTCATACTGTGGTGATGAATATAAAATATGTGGGTGTATAGAAAAGTGATTCCATGCCTGATGAAAGGGGCTGTGATACTGAGAAGAAAGTGTGACAGAGGTGTATATCCCTCCATGCTGTGTGCAGTTCCTTAAACTGCAAGGTGTTGGCTCTGTATGGTTTGATTTTCCCATGTAGAAGGTCACAAATCCTGAAGTCTTTGACATTGTTTGGATCAGATTTTTTTGCTTGTAGGCAATAAAATAGAAGGGGGGGGGAATCCTGATTACCAGAGACATGATAATCATAGTGGAAAATATAATAATTAATAAGTACAATGCATTCGTTGGAATAATCAGATAATGGGAATAATTTGGCAGTACTGACTGATTTACAGTGTTCTCAGTCAGAGATATATTGCTGAGATGTATTTTAAAATGGGCAAATAACCTGTGGTAATAATGACTGACCTAACTGAAATCATTGTCCAGAAGATGCAAATGTTTGCAAACAGGGGTTAGCTCTCTTGTTTACTAGACCTTATGAATTTGGAACTAAGAATCTGAAGCTGGATTCAGGTTAAGGTGTGTTTTGAATGCAAGAGTTGAGTGTTTGAGAAAAAGCTCTTGTAGACTGATCATTATTGTGGGCACGTGCTGAAGATTTGTGATGCAAATATGTGGAGTGTGGGGTTGAGATTAGAATTAAACTGATGACTAAGAGGCCAAAAGCTGAGATACTGTTGATCTAAGGGTCATGATCCTACTGTCTTATGGGGCTTTATTTGCTTACAGTCCTGGTATTTTAAAGCTATTCTGATACCTCTGAATCACTAGCTGGAAAGCTAAAAGCATGGAGCTAAATGTAGAGCAGGAAAGGACTTTGGGGAGGCAGGGGTGACAGGTTTCAGATGTAACTCTGGTGCTGCTTGTTTTAATGTCAGTATATTGCTGATGTGGAGTGGTATGTACTGACTTCAGAGAGGTTTTGGTTGATAATAGAAGCCAAACAGACTTGATGGGCAGAGAGTATTAACTATTAGGACAAACACCACATACACATAAACCATATGGTTTAACGAAGGGAATAGCTTTTTTAAAGAAAAATGACTATAGATAATTTAAAAGCAAAAAGTCTTAATATCAAAGGCTATATTATTATTTAAAATGCAAAAATGTTTTATTAAATTCAGGATCTTCTATTATTTTAACCGCTGAAAATTCAGAGACGCCCTTCTGACCTTCCGCTGTTTAACAACTTTCAGTGGCAGAGCCATTATAGTCATAAGCAGCTTTGCAGTACATCTCACAATACCTCAACTATTTATATTGATGCCTTCCACTACCTGAATCACAGCTCTTTTCTGATCAAACATTCAGTTACGGGTGGCCAACAGAAAAGTTAATGAAATACAGATTTTATTAGCCACAGGAGAACATGTAATTTGACGAATGAAATTAATACTATTGCTAAACCCACATTTCTGACCACAGGAGTTGAATATGTTTGATCTCTGAGAGTGCTTCAAGAGGGTAATTGGCTGACACAGAGGACGGGAACATCCTGAGTTGGGTGGCACTGTGGGTACCAGGTGAGAGCAGCACTTGCCTGGGGACTCATATTCTTTCCTCTTTCTTCTGTGGTCCTTGGGCCAAGGTTACAAAGAAACATGGGATAGTTTGGGTTGGTAGGCAACTTAAAAGATTATCTCATTTCAGCCTCCCTGACATGAGCAGGTACACCTTCCACTAGACCAGGTTGCTCGAAACCCCATCCAGATGAAAGCTCATGTCAGACAACATCAGTGTTTGCTGATGGCACAGCAAGGCTGCACACTCAGCAAATGTCCACCTTGTGACACACAGTTATATGTTGGTCAGGTGAACACATGTGCTGCAAAACAGAATTCGAAGGGTTTAGGGGAAAAGTAAAGTCAGACAGGTTTTGTTTTTCCCTTACAAAATGTATAAGAATAACCTGACTATGGCCTTCTGCTAGGAAGAGCAATCGTTGGTTAAATACTGATCCAAGTAAGAAATAGTTGCATTGTAGCATAATTTTTTTTTTATTACTGTTCTCTGCACAATACAGATCTCTTTCAAAGATGCATCTAAGCCCATGTGGCAATCCTTGCTCATCTGTCTTTTATACTTCTATATCCCTGGGAAAAGAGGCTTAAGACATAAATCAGTGTTCTCTCTCCTCCTGACTTGCCTTCAGATTTGTGCATTTTTAGTCCATTTAGCCTTTTTTAATAAATCGAATTCGTGTGGTGAAGTTGTCTGTAGGTGCATGTTTTTGTGTTTAGCATTAGCAATAGAGAACATGCAGTTTGCAGAGGAGCCCAACAGCAGGTGGAGCAGTGAACTATTTACAGCACTGTATCCTGATATCACGAGTGGTTTTTTTTTCTTTGTACTTGCGCTCCTTCTCCTTTTCCTCAGTTTGTTCAGATCAATTGTCAAACANAAAAAAAAAAAAAGGTTGCCTTTCTATTTGGAAGATTAATTGGGTTATTTCAGTCACAGGAAAGTTGCCAGCTCTTGTAAAAATGGGAGGAGAGGGGACACAAATTCTAACAGCTATTGATTAATAACAGATGTATATTCAACAGGATGGAAGATAAACTGCTCTTTCCAGGGCTTTGATGGATAGGTGCTTGCTTCTCAGTTTCCTGGGGAACACTGCAGGTGCTTCTGTTAGGCTGCAAAAGGTGTTACCTAATAAACTTCTGTTGGTTGCACGATAACAAGCATTGATCAGATCTCTTCTGCCAGTCAAGTCCCTCCTCCTGCTGCTGCCTTTGCCAGACTACCTTCAGTAGCAAATAACAATTTCCAAGTTTCTTGTTTCTTCTCTTTTATGTTATTTCTTTGTGCTATTAAGGACTGACTTGAAATGATGTACATTCCTAGAAAAGATCAAATCCTAGAAAAATCAGCCCAAAGAGCATGCTGTCTTTATCAATTACTTTGTTTAATGTGTAAAGTGTCCAGCAGAGTGTATAATCCAGTGTTTTGGTCAATTAGTAAATCAATATAATCCAAAGCAGATTTATAAACTGCACACAGACAACCTGGGGAAACAGGGTCTTTAAAGCCGATATCATCAGCCAGCATGTCTGAAGTTATAATGACAAAGGGACTGGAAAGAGAGTAACTAAATGCTGGATTGCTTTGTAATGCCACTGTGAATAAAAGGCTGCTTTTATACACAACGTGAGCAAAAAGCATTGTTGGGTTGCCGTGGGGCTTTTGTGATGCTATGTGCGTTAGCTGTATGCGGATAGATAGCTACCTCTGCTAGAGAGAGTGGAGGACAAATATAAAGAAGCAAAAGAAGAGATTGATAGAGGAAGTAGTAGGGAACTTCATGAAACAGTAATTCCTAATCCACTTGCAGAGGTATCCTGAAGTGTTTCAGCTGCTCTCTGCACATTGTGCACCATAGGAGCGGTTCAGGTTTTTGTTCTCTTCTGTTGTTGGCATTGTGCTTTTTGTCTTGTAAAATTAATGATGAAGATTTTTGCATGGATTTGAGCTGTGTTGGTCTTTGGAGGAAAATGGATTTATTTTTAAAGATTCCCTGTCATCTTTTATCCCTGCAAGTGTCCTGCTATTTCTCTTGAATTTAACACTCAGGCTATATATGACTCCATTTCAGTCCTGCTGCAGACTTCCTCACGTGAAGGCCACATTACTTACTGTTTATTGAACTATCAAGAACTCTATGGGATCATCTAGCTGGATATTAATTCTTTGGTGTGTTGACAGGCATTTTCCTGGTTGTTATCAACAGCAGTCAAACTAACATGAAACATGAACATGACATGAACTAACATGAACGTAACCACAGAAAGTTCTGTGCTTTTTTGGCTTGGTCTTGTATCGTGCTAAGGATCACCAGCAATACCCAGTGGCCTAACCTTTTAGTTTAAAAAAAGTGTATAAAGGACAAATTTCATCCAGATGGCAAATAGCTATTTAAAATCCAGCTCTTTACTGTTTCGTGTGGTTTGTGTGTGGCATTTTTTGTTCATCCCTTTGGAGTTTTTTGTTGTTTTGTGCAGAAAAACTATCAAAGTTGTTTGACTCTGCTGCTGGGACAGTGCACCCCATAAGACAGACATTAAAAACGCACCTGTTCAACCTCTGATTCAATTTTTGACCAAAACCTACCCACTTCTAGAGGCTGTACTTCACCAGGTATCACTGAGGCAGCTGTAGATGAGAGAATTGCAATGCTCTTTAACCAAAGGGCGCTTGGATGAAGGGAAATGACCAGATGACTGTGTAAAAGCAATTCTGTTGTATGATAAATTATACTTTTTTCTTTTATCATGTCAGTCAAATTAAAATTGCATAAGCATTGGTATTAGTTTCTAAATTTTAGTGACTCTGCAGCTGAAAGAAATGCCTGGAAGCCGAGAGAAGTTAATTTAATGAAATATTTAAACATTCTCCTTAACCTCTTCATGATGCTTCTTAGATATATGCACTGGGCACTTGTTGCAGAGAGAAGTTGTCCGGGATACCAAGAACCATAATTTCCCTGAATATTTCCTGTGAAAGTCAGGAACTTCTCCTTAAATGTGGAAATTGTATATAGAAGTGTTTTAATTTATGACATATCACAACCTGCATGGGATATTTTTTTTTTCTTTCCCCTGAGCATAGAATCATAAAATCATTTAGGCTGGAAAAGCCCTCTAAGACCATCAGCACAGCCAAGTCCACCACTAAACCTTGTTCTTAAGTGCTACAATGCTGCCAAATACAGCAGAATACCATTTGAAAGAATCTTTGTATCTAGAAGCTGTGGAAATAGGGGTTATCAGAGTTTATTCACAGAGATAAATGTTAATTAAATATTTCATATAAGCTATTGTAAAATCTCCTTGGAAATTCAGTCACATCCATTTCCCTCCTTACCTGGGAGCTTGTTTGTCATTTGTGCAGTAACTTGCACTTCTGGAGGAAAGTAACTGTTTTTCAATGGAAATGCCAAGGATTCTTTGTGTCGTGTGTCCTGTCACTCATTTCATAAGGATACCTCTCTCAACCAATTCCCAGATTCTAAAATTACTTTAAGATGTATTAATCACAAATATTCATCATGTTTTAGAAAGCACTACAGATGAGTTAATTTCCAGGCATGTACAGAAAAGGAGCACTATTCATGTGAGAAAATAAGTGATTTACTCAGCTTGTGTTTTGGGGCTTGCCTGTGTTTGGATGCCTCCTGAGAGCTCTCCTGTAATAGCATCATCCTGGCCAGTGGCTCCAGCCTCTGCTGTATCTGCTGGTGGATGTTGAGGTTCCCTTCCCTGGTTTTCCTCCTCAGCACAACCATACCTGTACTTTGAAGTTACATTGTGTTAACTCAAGATGTTGTCCTCTGATGTCTTACAAAGAAATAATAATGCAAATACAAAGGCTTTCCTGATTCTAGCTCCTCAGGCTAAACCACCTGCTAGCTGCAGTTACCCGAGGCTTTCCATCACGAGTATTTTCCCATAACGCCAAACTTCAAAAGAAATATATTAAATGTTGCTCTGTATTAATGATTAATTGCAATGTTGTATAATGCAGTTTCTGGCTTTTCTTGTCTCACTTAGAGCTTCATGTAACTTTGCTCGTTAATTCATTTAGAAGGTTTTATTTGATTCCAGTTTTTCAGAAAATACCAAGGTACCAAAGGTCGAGAAAGTGTTTTCATGTGATTTGATACAAAAATCTGTCCTAAATTTGAGGTTTTTCTAAAGGGATTATTTTTTTTAATCCTGTGAGAAGTCTTCTGTATGCAACAAATAATTTGTGTATTTCTTCTGTAAGTAAACATGGAATAAGATACATAAAACAATACAGAGAGAAAGCAGGAGAAAAAATTACAAGTTAAAAAAAACCAACCCAAAACTGTCAGTGTTAGCAAGTAAAACCCCACTTCAAAAACTTTGTGGTGTTTTTACATCATAAAATCTCATTCTAAGAGGCTTAAGTTGAGATAAGATCAGCTATACTATAACTGTGTGCAAACTGGAATCCAACTGACTGCATTTGTAGCTTTCATTCACTCATCACCAAGAAACTGGTCCAACTTTCACTTAGTCATAACAAATTCAGATTTTAGAGATAATTTGTGCACCATTTGGGAGACAGGATTTACTGCTGAAGTGCAACAGGAAATCCAGACTTAAATTATAACCTGCCTTGCCGCCAAATGTCATAAATATTTGGACAAACGATAAATGTCCAACTTTTATAAATGTGCAGTGGAACTTTATCTCAAAAATAAAATAAGCCTGGAAGATGACTAACAGAGAACTGAAAAGCTGTTGGCTTTGTCTTTCTTGTGGTACTCATATTTTTGTTCTAAAACAAAATACTTTTTTTTCTGTTAGAAGAACCCCAAACTCAAATTTTTAATTGTTATTATAAAAGCTCTTTTGATTTAACAAATGCTTTTGTTGTGCAATATTTCTAAACAATTTATAACAATCTTAGTCATATACTGGAAAGTTTGCCTTTCTAAAAATGTGATTCAAGATGTCTTTTGTAGCTCTAAAATAGGGTGACTTTATTTTTTTAAAAGATCCATTTAAAAAAACCCTTCTGGAAATAGAGAACTTTTTCTAACAGTGATATATATATATATATGTTTTTCATTTACCTCTAGCTTTTAGTACTGATTTTGACAGCAGGAAACTAAACCCAAATATTTCTGCTAACACAGTGAATCCATGTAGAATTTTTCAGCATTATCACACTCAGTTCTGCCACTGTCCATTGCAGCAGCATTTTGCAGCACACAAAGCTTTCACTATAAATAAGGATTTTCCTCATGTAAAGTGCAAGCACTTTGGGGTGCTGTGTAGGGCTTTGTGTTTCCCAATATCTACATTCTGCCTCAGTCTCCTCTCTCTAGCCATTATGATAGAGGTTATCATCTCTGTGCAGATGATGTAAGACACGTGTACGTGGTTTTCTGTAGCAGTCACAACATTTAGAGAATAGCTTAGTTGTACCTTACTTCTAGAAGTTGGTCTTTAGGGTAATTTTTGTGTGTGTATATTTAAGTACTATTCCCCAGAGTTGGTCATGTAGGGACCTGATGCTTCAAAACCCACATAATTTCTCTTAGAAATAGTTTCCAGTATTACAGCTTGGAACTGTTGGTTTGGGGTTTACCCAGAGCTGTAGACGAGCAGTCCAGAAGCAAATACACCATAAATCAGGTCAAACTTGCAATTTGTTTCCAACCTGACGATACGTAGCAGCCTTAAAATATTGCAACAATGACACAGTGAACCTGAGCTGTCTGAGCCACGTTCACTGAGCAGCTTCTCAGTGGTCTTTCAGTGGTGTTTTTGTACTGTGACTTCATGAGCGTTCACTTTACCCTCTGTTTTTTTAAAGAGTGGAGTCTTTCTTGTTCGAGTATATTCATTACTCTCTTTGTGACAAATTAAATTAAGAATTTTTGCTAACACCAGGCTTCTAATGGTACCTAAAAATAATTCCAAGACCAACAGCATGATGTCTTTCAGTAATTGTTAAATACGAGTGAGCAGACAAGGCTAAAATAAGAATCAGGCCAATTAAACCTCTCTTTGATGATAGTGGAGCCTGTAATTAGAGATGCTCAGAAAATGTTTCTTCCTCACTCCCCACCAATCCCCAGGTTTTTTCTCCCACAGGATGACGTGGAAAGTGAAGGGAGAGAGCACCCACCTCAAGCATTATAGTGTTCACATGGGAATCTTCAGCAGTTTCCCCAGAATGTGAAACCTCCTAGTGAGGTTTTTTAGAATGCATTTCTGAGAAAGTTCTTCCTTTTTCCTCCTGAGAACCAGTGCTTTCTGAGAGAAAACAGCTTTTCTCAGAAAATTTCAATAATGCACTATTGATGGTGGTGGAGAGGGGATGTTAAGTGTCCTAGTCAGTGAATTGAAGACCTGTGATTAGCATGTGGGGCAGTAAGGATGCATCAGGACTTCTACTCCATTGTATCAGCAGTCTGGGAGCCTTACTTTAAAAATAAGATGAATTTACCTCTTTCAAAAACGTTTTGTCCTCACTGACTAGGTGAGAAATTACATTATGAACTTTGATGTGGTTGGAGTATAATCTTCACCTGCAGCTCCAGGTGGAACACAGTCTAACCTCGAGTGAGGAGGCTACTTCTGTAAACAGAGAACCCGAGAGTGCTGTGTGTGATGAGGGAGAAACATCTGCAAGGAAATTTTGTGTCTGTGTGATCCTCAGTTTGGCAACTTTTTCTAATAGGTAAAAAAACCTATTGGTTGCTATAAGGTGATTGTAAAAAAATTATTTCTTATTCTTCTAAAATATATTATTCTGTAATCTAGTTTCTCAAGAGAGCAGTCTTGTTTTAGGGAGTCTTAAAATGAATGTCTTTAAGAAATGTTCCTTTCATCCAAGGAATGTCTTAGAAAATGCAGGTTATGACCACCAAGATGATATTTCTTACTCTTTCTTTCAATCCTGCACTATTTGCATCCTTTGTCTCTTCAAAACTAAATTCCTACTTGTGAAGTGTTGAAGCTTGCACTGAGCATTTGTCAGTTCTCATTGTTCAGCAGTGGGCACGTGATACAGTTGTATAATGTAAATTTAGCAGGATAATTTTTTTATTTTAATGAAACTTTGCACTGACTTTTCTCAGTGTGAACAGATTCCGAAGTTTTCAAGGTTTTGTTGGTCCTAGACTTTGTGTGTCACAGCAGTTTCTAGTGTCTTGAATGTGGCTTAATTGGCTCCCAGATGTGAGAACAAAATGGACCCTTTTTTCACTTATCTGTAGAAAACATGGACATATGCAATTACATTGTTGGAGTGTATTGATTGGAAACCCTATAGACTGTCTCATTTTTTAAATCAGGGTTTTCTTTTTGCAATCAACGAGAATTTTGTATGGATTGTATGGAAGGTGTGGGGAATCCAGTGGGGCTGTGTATGTCCTATTCACTCAGAGGTCCAAAACCCAGCAGGATATTGTCTTTGCAGTAAATTGTATTTTCCCCGAATTCTCTGTATTACAGACTGGGGAGTCAGATCAAAACCTGGTGCTCACAGCAGCAATGCCTGTATGATATATTGTCATCTATTGATAATATTTTTAGCGTGTTACCTAAATAAGGACAACCCCTTACAAAAGATTTCAACATAAAAGGAAGGGGGTTTTGGTATTACTAAATTAGTAACTCTAAAATTTGTTGATCTCAATGGGTTTCTCAGAATTTGTATTTTTTTTTTTTCTTTAGACTCCTATTCTCAATCCCCTCAATTTAATTGCTAATGTGAAATTTAGCTCTGGGGACATTTTTAAACAGCCACCATTAGCAAGAATGTCATTCCAGAAGTGGTACCTGATATTATTGTCTTTTCATGTTGCCATTAGTAAAATAGTCTTTATGAGGCAAACATACTTGTAACTCAAGATCACCTTCATCCAATCAGCTACTACTAAAATTCTTCTTACATGTTTAAACCTTCTCCCCTTAATGAAGTTCACGGTAACAGAAGAAAGGTGAGTGGTGGTGATATAAAATATGTGTTGTAAGGCACGAATATGTTTTATGAACTTGTGTCACATGAAGCCTTAGGAGATCTTATACACGTGAATGCTTTCACAAATTATGTTTATCTTGTACTTGCACAGAAGCAAACTACAATTTTGTAGTCTTTAGGGTATCTGCAAGTGGGTCTATTCCTGCTGATGCAGTCTGAGCTAACAAATATATCAGTAAGGCCCTAGACTTTGCAAGGTCACTTCAGATGGATAGAGTTGTATGAAATTTCTTGTTGAGACATGAAAGCAGATGAAATTCAGGTAGTTTCACTCTTCAGTATGATGTGATTTTCCTACTAGTTCAGGAAAAGTAAGTGAAAATACTAGTTGGAGTGCCACAGAAGTGATTAAAATGTTCTTCCAGGTTCTGCTGTTACAGTAAGGGAAGGAAACCACAGTTTCAGAAAGAGGAAAGTAAGCCCAATTACCTCTGAGCAAAACTGGCAATTTCCTTTACCTCTTTCCCCAGAGAAAAATTGTTAGAATCATGTTCTGTAGAGTGGAACAGTCAAAATAAGAAATTTGAATATTTAGGTCAGTTATATGAGACGTAATTACAGCATTATATATTAGATGCTTTCCAGCATTAGGAGGAACATCCCCAAAGCCCCTTCTCACCTCTGCAACTCAGGAACCTGCAAAACTTGATATCACATCACTTTCAATTGCAGTTATATCTTCTAGTAATGGATATGGTGCAATTCTTTTACTTAAAGCAGTTTTTGTTCACTTTTCATCTTCACATTTCATTCCACAGAAGGGCGATCACAGTGTAATAATGTCTGGGGTGCACTTGGTAAGTTTTTCAAGTATCAAAAGTATTTTTGAGGTTTTTCTGGTTAGTTACAAGCTCTGGCATTTCAAGCAATGACAACAGAAGGAAAACCACGCAGCTATGAGTAATTTGCCATTTCCCAATAACCTTCCAAATAGAATTGAGTGGGTTTTGCATAGCTTTCACAATTGCTTTGAAGAGCATTCAAATATACCTCTCCTGTTGAAACAGTCTTATGCTTAGGTTTCCCACAAACCAGCCAGTAGTGTGTTCTAAGCAGTCTTCTGCAGGGCATTCCCAGACTCATATGTGAGAATTTAGTGGTTGAACCACTCCCGTTTCTTCCATGCAGCTGCCAAACCAGTTGCTTTAGCTGTTGACTTTCTCTTTTAATCTTTGCTGTGTTGGTTACTCACGTGTACTAAAGAATGAATATTATTAACTGGGATGATGACAGAAGTACTGAACACAAACTTGTTTAAACTGGGCATGTAATTTAAAATTTATAAGGGGAATTTTCAAGTGGGAGCAAGTTCTCCGCCAAGAGTTATAGGTTCTGTTAGCTTTTCAATCCATATTTGACAGTAAGACTTCTATATTTTCTTCTCAATCCTGTGTCAGAGAAAGTCTCTTCTGACTTAATATGAACTTACTACAAATTGGGTAACAGGACCTGTAGATACCATGAAATATATGGCACCTGCATTGGGAAAATCATATGGAGGGATGCAGTCAGTGTCTGGTCCAGGAAGATCTGCTGAATAGGTACTGCAAGTTTTCCCATGTGTCATAGCCCACAAAAATTTCCCAACAGAAATGTGAGATCTACAGTAGAAGATCAACCACCACAAGGGAATTGCACATTATATGAGAGCAGGAAAACTAAAAGCTAAAAGCTTGGTTATTTGCAATAGAAGCCATTATTTGCATGGAAAAATAATATTCCAGTGGCCCTAGGAATGGGCTGTGATGAGGAAGGACAAACCAGAAACATCAGTGGTCTTTGCCACTTTTAAGACAGATATTTCATTCCTGTGGCATTGACCATATCAATATAGTTTGAGGTCTAATTCTTAACGAACAATCCCTTAGGCTCCCTGCAGCTGTGGGGAAGTTTCTCATTGTGTTCTGCAGGGCTTAATTTTCCATGCAGGGCTGTTCATCTTATTAGTTTAAGGGGGAAAAAAAATAGCCTGATGAGAGATATTGAAGAAAAAAGACTGCTGGTGAAAAGACACTGAGCAAGAGCTATCAATCCTTTTTTAGGAGAGAAGACACTGAAGTTTCAGTGTGTCTCAGATGGCAAAAAAACCTGACATTTGTTGGAATGTTATTGAAAGGGTTTCTTTTCCTCTTAGCCCATATCACTGTGTCCTGATGCTTAATGGGGCATATTGTCTTCTTTGGAAATCAGTGTAGTAGATGTGGTCCTTACTAGATGCCTTGTGTTCATAGACTGGGAATTTTTTTATTGAGGCTGGTAAAAGATGAGCTTACCATTATTTTCTTATTTTCAGCTACTTTTCTCTAACCATACTTATGAGTTGATTTTGGCTCAGACCTGGCACCTGTCCTAAGAGATTTTTGGGTAGAACTGCCAATGTAGGAAACCACATCTAAGGGTATTAGAACTGAAAATACTTGATACTTTTGTTGTGAGTTTGATTAGACACGCCTTATAGTGTCTCTCTCTTGTAAATGGTATAATTAAGTTGCATGATTAGCTTGCTCTAATATTCTTTTAAAATCACTGTAAAGCAACAGGATTTTGAGTAGTAATCGCTGAAGTGATGAAGGAATACAGTAATTGCCAAAGTATTTTTGTTTTTTTGTTTTTGTTTTTTTTTGAATTTGTAATAAATTTTTGAAGTATTAGGATACTGTTTTGCAAAGCTTAGGGATAAAGTAGAGAACTTGTCCTTTGAAGATTAGTGTTGGTGAATAGTAAGAGTAGTGGTCAAAAAAAGATATAGTACAAGCTCTGGATATAGTGAGAAAAAGAATAAGGCCAAGGCACTTAGCTCTTGAAGATCTAGTTCTGCTGTATTAAAATAAGCATCAAAAAAAGTTTTAGTACAATTGAAAAATAATAAATCTTAAATAAATACATAGTGGCAGAATAATCGATGCAAATTTATGTAAATAGGTGGTCATGCTGAGTTAGAATGTAGTGCTACTGAATGGACTGTTCAAGTTTTCATTAAGTAAAAAGATTGAAGAACCTGGTTACTAAGAAAAATATCCTTTATCTTATACCAGTTGCTTTAGGTTGTTAATTTGAGAAGCTGATCGTTTTGGACCATTAATCATAATAATTAGAGACAGATTTAGTGAGCTTTAGTGCAGTTCTCAGCTAGATTAATAGTTATGTAATCCAGTGTTTATTAATATAAATGATGTAAATTAGAAGCATGACATTATAAAGAGAAGAAAGAAACTTCAGGAACTTTCCTGGATCATCCCAAAAATTCATTAATTCATGACGACAGGCTGATCTTCAGTAGTTTGCTTTTTTTGTTTCGGTCTTGTTTCCCTCCTGCACTAATAAAGCTGCTTGTGCTCCCCGCAGAGGAATGTATGCAATGCTCTCTAACCACGTTTACAGTTACTTAATATCCATAGATTTGGAGGTTTGGGTGGAGAAGGGAGTAGAGAACTTACCAGCCATGGGAAGTTCTGCATTTTCATTTAATACATATTCTTATCAATAAGATCATGTTCTTCATTCCCCTGGAGGCTCCAAGCCAGGATTGCCAACACATGCAGGATTTCATGCATCAGGAGACTCCCACCCCAGAGCTGTGGCAGCAGATTATCCGTGAGTGTTGCCATGCAGAAGTTTTAAACAAGAAATCCCGTGTACATTGATGTCTCCTTGCTGCTTCTCACAGGTAGGGAGGAGTGAATATTCATTCTGCTGGAGATGTTACTGCTGCATCTGTCTCTGTCTAGCTTTACTTCAGAGCAGACAGGGCATATGATGGAGTGTAGAGCTAAGAGGTTTTCCCCAACTCTGAATTTTTCATTCCTTTCCCGAGGCCAGACACCTTCAGGAGTCTGTGTTTTCCCACTCCGGTGTTCACACTGCAGATTAATGCTTGCTTGTAACAAAATGTTCCACTTCTGCTGACCCCTCTCTGGGGTTCTGGCATGTGGTCAGCAGGTCTGTGCGTGCTCCTGTGCCTGGGAAATGCAGATTTCCAGAAGCTGTATTCAACTTGTGTGCCGAAGTACCTTCCTTTTGAGCTGTGTGTTTAGTAAAGGGGAAAACCTCAGATTTCTTTAAGATTAGGATCAGTTTCTCATTATGGACCGAATGTTTCATCACTCTTAGAAATGAGAGGTTCTCCTGATGGCTTGCTTGAGGCTTGTTGATTCCAATTCTACCTTCTGTCTTCCAAAATTATTTTTTTAGAAATTAGGAAGAAAATAATAAGAGTTTCACAAGGTTAAAAGACTCCAGATAGCTGAAAATATCTATGAATTAAAGATCTCCCTGTGCATTTAGCAGCTGGAGGAAATCTGCATGTGTGTGCATGTCTTTTCTTATATCTCCAACGAAACCCACTAACCAAACTGATCCACAGATCCCCAAGAGCCTTAAGCAATTTTTCCTTTTAAAAGTAGCCCCCCTCCCCCCTGAAATGGGAGGCTTGTTTTTAACAGGGTAGTTCTTGACCTCCTTTCACCTTTTTGTTTTGGACACATAGGCTTAGCTTTGTATTGAAAATCACATTGCAAATCTAAATAGTAGTAGAAAACTTCAGAGCTTGCTCTGAGGAAGGCACCAATTGCTGTATTCCTGTATTTCGAATAGCAACTTCTTCTGATGCAAAACACCAGGCAGCAGTTGTAAAGAAGATAATTTCCTATCCAATCCAGGCTCCTGGTTACAAATCACCTGACGAAAATATCATGAAAAAGTAGTTGTGTGACATGTGCTCGGCCGTCACTCCGGTTATTCCACAGCAGCTTTCCAGCGAGCAAGTTGGGAAATAAGACCTGCTTTCCAGTGGAAGCTCCTTAGGGTAGGTGGTTTCAGTTTTGCCTCCCTTTATTTGAGTAAGGCAAGCCTGTTTGCAGTTGAGAATTCTTTTGGAGCGTGCCTTCACATGCAACTTCTCATACTTTTTGGATCATGTTAAAAGAAATCTATACCTGTAGTTGACCTACTTAATTTATGCAATTATTCCACTTTGCTTTGGGTGTATGCACATTATGTTCTCGTCTCCATTTTTGAGGGTTTTTTTGTTGTTGGTTTTTTTTTTCTTTTCCAGTTTGGCAGTTGCTTTATTCCTTGTTAAAAATACCATTATGTTGGTCATGGGAGCCTGAGTTTAGTATTTCTTTTGTTAAAATTACTGTCCAGAGGAACGGAGGCAGGAATCAGATTATTGCTTTGCAAAATCACAGCTCATTCACTGCTTTTTCAGAAATGCTGCTGGATTCATTTAGATGTATTTAATAATGATGAGTAAGGCAACTGAGTCCTCCTGAAAGCAAATTAAACAATAGGGATTGTTGATTCCAGTTAAAAATACACCCATTTCTCACCAGAGCTTGATGCTGCAACATCTCTATATCTATGATTCTGCTAACTTCCAAGAGCTGATGAGTATCTTCGTATCACCCATCTGATGGGTGCCCAATTGTTACCTTTGGTGTGATGCCAGATTTACTCTTATGTTCCTTCCTTCCTTGCTGTAAAGCTACAATATTCTTTAAAGCTCCAGAGTCTGCAACCTACGTAAATTAAGTGTTTCTGGGTCCAATTGCATCTGAATGGAGTGTATGTAGAGACAATTCAGCCCTTTGACAACCTGTATGCTCTGTGATTCAGCAGATGTTAATTACCAGCTAAAATTTACGTTTCTCAGGTGTTTTCCTGCAGACATTGAGTCATTTGATATTTCTGGTTTAGTACTGGTTCTCTTAACACACTGTATTAGTTGTTCCTTAATGAATATAATTAAAAATCAGCAAATCTCTTTAACTGCTAAATAGAAGGCTTATTTTTGGTTAAAACTTGCTCTTCTCAGTTGTGTTTAAATACTTACCAATATAGGAAAGAATGACACTTTCCTAGCCTATCAGGTTATTAAAGATAGATAGGTTACTAGGCATCTTTATGAAATACCAAAACCGTTTTCTAGATAAAATTAAATGTAGAAGTTTTTAACATATAGTAAATTTTTGGCAATATTAAGGTATGCAGAGGATGGACCAATGGCTACTGACTTCTTAGTTATGCAGATTACTATGCAGCGTCTGATACTATTTAGTGATTTGGTTATACTTCTGACCCTGATGTTTTGCTTTACATTTTTCTTCTAAATATTGCTTTTGTAGGGTTGCCCTAATAAATTCTTTTCTGTGTTTTCCAAAGTATGGCCTTGCCCCTTGCCTATCATAGGGAAACAGCTGTGATTTAAGACATCAGCTTTGCTATTAACATCAAGTGGCTGCATAACAGCTATGAATCATCTTTATGAATCTGTTCTGACTAAATCACAGGACTCATTAGGTGTGGATGGATGAGTGGATGGATATCTGAGAAAGTGATATAGGTAATAGGCTGTCTTCTAAGATAATGAAAAAGTTTTCACCTTCACTTTTCTTTATATGCTCGCCTTTGAAATGGTGGCTTCAATACAAGACTTGGAAACATGCAGCTGAAAATGAGTCTATCACAGTAAATCCAGTCATATCAAAGGACTGATTTATATGGTTGAATGGTCATTACTCACAATTGGGAATTCTGTAGCAGAATATTTTATCAGACAAGAACAAATTAAGTTTGAGGTGTGTTTTTCCAATTTGGAAGTTCTCTGGCACTGATGGCCAAGAAAAAAATCGTCCTTGCTGTTCTTGGAGGAAGGCAGAGGGGTTTATTGCAATGAATCGCACAGGAATGTGCAGAAAACAAATTTCCTGAATTTCTCTTTTGCCAAAACAGCTATTTAAATAGCAAGCATTCCTTCTACACTCTGTCTCTGTAGGAGAGTATTTAATCTTTTCTTTATAATTTATTTATTTCAAGGAAATTATTTTATTCTTCTGCAGAAGAAGCAGAGATATAAGAAAATTGCCTCTTGGCCAAGTCATATCTCTTAACCCAGCAAATACAATTCACCCCCAAACGAGCTAGGTTAATCTGCTCCTCTTGATAATGTTTTGCTATAATCAGATTTTTTGTAGTTGCTCTCTAAATACTTTTTTTTTTTTTTTGATCAAGCTTTCAGTTTATTTGCTGCAAAGAATGGTTATTTAACAACAAAAAAAACACACCAAAAAATAGCCTGAACATTAACTGCCCTAAGACATGAACTCATTAGAAGCACATACTCAGATTGATTGGGCTGATAGTGATGGTGATGATAGTAATAATAGCATTACAGAGGTGCCTTAGGATCCTAGCTATACATGAATTTCTCATTCTTGTATGTACAAAACTAAGATCTTCTCCAGGTCTGAAAAGCTGCAAAATGAGAAGTGAGAAGCAATGAAAGCTTAAATACAAATCTTCACTTTGTATTTTTCAAATTAAAAAAAAAATCACTTGTTTTGATCCCAACCAGACAGAGAATCATTTAAATTTGAAAAGACCTCTACAGTCAGTAAGTCTAGCCCTTAAGCCATCACTGCCAAGTCCACCAATATGCCAAATTCTGTTCTTCAGCACCTTCAAAAGAAGCAAAATACCTGTCAGAGCATTCATATGAAACACTGCTATGCAGGAATATAGCAAACTCTGTCCTCTGATTTTCAGTAAGCAGTAAATAAAGAAATTAAATAACGGACAATGCAGGTTCCAGCTGTAGTGATGCATGTAGTGGTAGTAATAAGCAGCGAGCAGATATCCCTGTTTGAAGGATGTTTGCTTTTACAGTGAAGCAGACGTCAGTGGCCTCGCTTTACAGAATATTATGATATATGAAACCAAAGGCTTTTGAGTAGTAAAAATTACTCCTGTCAATTTGTCTTTGTGTATGGCACTTTGATGTACCATTCACAGCTTAATTATATTGTCGTAGTTGAGAGATTAAAACAAAAGTCAGGTTGACTCTTGCTTAAACCTTTCTCTGAAATAATGCTTATAGGTGAAGGGGGAAAGAAATTCATAAGGTCTATATAAAATTTCATTATAATGTTTTGTGCCATCAATAACATGTTCCTTCTGTCCATGTTTCACACACTGTAGTTAGGGAGATATTCATCAGCTATCACTCACAGCACAGGAGCACAAACTAACACCAGACATATCCAAAGAAAAAAATGAGAGTGAGAATTGTCCTTTGTACAAGCCTTGGAGTGACTGGGGTGTGGGTTGTGCCAAAACCTATTGGAACTGGGTCAGTGGAACAAAGACAAGATCCATCCATGCCGGTTTGCGGGTCTGACTGTGAGAAGCATCTGATAAAGGCTTGGCTGTCACATTCAGACATGGAGATGGTCACTGTGTCCAGAGGAAACTGTTGGGCGGTGGGAAATGGGGCCCCTTCAGCTGCAATTACTGGCCAAGGGGACAGAAGAAGCTCCCCTTCCCATGTGGAGGGGAGAAAGTCTTTGTCGGATCTTGGGCTGGGCTCAGTTTGTTACCAAGGAGATGTGTGATTTTTGGGTTTGTCTGCTGAGCTATGTCACATGTACGTGACAAATCAAACTCTGTAATCATAATAAATTGAGTGTGTCATTTAGGCATGTAGGTTTTGAGGCTTATCAACTACATTGATAAAAATGAAACCAATTGAAACCCATGGGAGAATTTTCTGTGTTCTGAGACACTGTTATTCTATGCTTGACCTGCATCTAATAAGTTGCTTCTCTGTGAGGCTATTGGTTGAAGTGAATTGCTTATGGGTACCTAACAGAGGTCTTCATGGTATCCAAAAACTCTGTGCAGTTGAATTTTTCAAGATGTTGTGTTTTGCATATTGCTCCTGCAGCTTGTGTTTCTGGTTGATGCTGTAATGCATCTACAAATTAAATGTAATACTAATGCCAGATGCTGCATTAAAAAAAAAAGTTATTTTAAATATTAGAAAAGTAAATGTAAATTAAGGTAAAGGTGTTAATACAGTTCAGTATATTCTTTGTGGCACATGTTTTATATACATTGATTCAATTGATGGGTTGAGGCATGCACTTAATTAATTTAACAACTTCCTGCTGTACCTGTGATTTTGCCCATAGGTGGCTTTCAGAGTGACAGCTTGGAATGCAGAGAAAGGCTGTTTATCTTTTAACTTCAGAATGAGAAGTTAAAGGCGTGGACAGGCACAGGTGCTGGCAGTGATGCCAAGTGGTGTATGTTTGATAAAAATGGCTACTGAGGAATTCACCTGCCTGGGGATGTGGCACATGCTGACAGAACACTTCATAGATCTGTAAGCAAGTAAGTTAATGAAGCATCAGTAAGAAGTTCAGACATACAATCTTCTTTACATATTTTACCACTAAAAGATTAGATTGGCTGTCATAAATTATTAATCTGAGCCTTCTAACTGTACCAATTTGGTGTCTCTGCCTTTCAGTAGTTTAATGAAATTGTTTCCCTCACATATTGAAAAACCTCTGTAATTAAACAGTGGAAAAGTAAGAAAACCTTATATGATTCCCCAGATACCTGGAGGTAATGAAATGGATTGGAATCTCATGTCTTCAGATATTTACTTTGCTAAAACAAATTCTTTCCATGTATGCAAAATAATTGTATCATTTAGGTAAATACTTTTTTTACCAATTTTACATGTTTGGGAAAAAAAATCATTTAGTGTGCTATAATTTTGTAAGAATGCTGCAGTGAACTGGTAGATTGTCATCAATTGCTTGTAGAGTGTGTGGTACATCTATAGGTGAGAAGATTTCTGGATAGCTTCTGATCAAGTTAAAAAAACCCAAAACATTCAGCATTCAAAAAACAAAATTCCAACGTTCTAGGAAGGTGAGGATTTACTTTTATCCCCATGAATTACAGTTTGAATGAAGTTAGATCTGTGATCTGATACTTAATGTGTAATTTGAGGCCCTTGCCCTGGGTAGAAATCTTGTTATTTAGCAGTAACCTGCTGCCCCTGAGGCACCATGTCAATGTATTTAATGATGTGTTTTGGGTGCACTAAATAAGAATTTGATTTTTTTTTTCCATTAAAAACTTGTTGAGAACAGCTGTCTTTCTGAAGAGCTTTTCACATCTGTTCTTATCTTACCATTTTAATTGTCTAGTGCTGTATCTGTGTGCCAAGATTCCTTTTTCTTTCTGTACTAAATTTCTGTAACATGCTGCTGAATGCTGTTGTTAATGTGGAATTGCCTGGCTGAACTTGGTGGTACAAATGCCTTTTGGGTGAGCTCTGTCCCATCTGATTGAGACATAATAAAATTGGGTAAATTTTTCTCTTTTAGTGTGTGGGTAATTTGCTTTTTAAAAAAGGAAGAGGTGGAGTCCAATGCTGTGTAGTGATGGTTGGCATAGTAATATTGTTGTTCCTTTAGAAAAGCATTCACTGGGCAGGAGACCAGAAGTAAGAGTTTAGCTATTATTAATCTCAGGAATATTTAGTCTTCTCTTTTTGGCATGATTTGCTAGTAGTGTTTTGCCTGAGTAACCAATGTCTTCTGAAGGAAAAAATAAACAGATTTGTTTATCTGTAGCAGCTTGTTGTGATTTTTCACTTCCTTTCTCTGTACGTGTTTATTATCTTTTGTATGTAACCTATAAATATTGATATCTTAAGAGAATAATTTTTCCAAATAACTTTTTTTAATTAACTTGATGTTATCTGCGTCCATCTTTTTGGCCAAATGATATTTGGCTGTTTAGCACACATCCTCACATATTCCAGTTGCATTACAAACAAACATCACAGATATGCAATTTCAAAAATATTTTTTCCCCAAGCAGTTATGGATATTGTGTTCTTAGGGCAATGCAGGGAACCTGGAACTTTGCAAGATGATGAGAATGCAAGCATAGCCCTTATAGGTATCACTGAGTTAATGCTCCAGAGATCTGCTGTGTCAGAAAGGCCCACAGAGAGCTGATCCGCAAGATGGGGTGTGTGTACTGATTTCATTATCTTGTCCTTTGTTTTCCCTTGAGTATCCCAGTGGATGCTAATTGTGCCTGCCCTCCTGAAGCATAACTCGTGTCGCACCTTGGGCAGCTTTGCCAATCCTTGTGTGCTCGTTGGGGAGGGGAGGATCCACACGTGTGGATCTCCTTGACACTCGTCTCAGCTCTTCCCAGGAGTGAACAGTAGGAAGCTGGAAGGATTTGGGTAGGTGGGGCGTTATATGAGCCATAGGTGAAGTAATTTTGAGGCTAATGTACCCTGGAAGAAGTGATCTAATCTGCCCCTGCTATGCTGAGTTCTGCATGTTTGGCTGGTCCTGTGTGTGAAAATCACTTTAAATGTCTTCACATATGTAAGTTACTAATTAAGTCTCTAAAATGTTTCCATTCCTATACTGCATTGAGGATTTTTTGTCGTTGCTGGTTTTTTTTGGTTAGTTCATTGTAAATAATCACGTTGAGTTACTTAGGGAAAGTCTTACTGCTTTTATTTCCTAATAGCTCTAAATTTTAGAGTTAATCTTTTCGAGCTCATTTCTCTGCAGATCCATGGTTTTTTGTTCAGGTAACTGTAAGATAAATGCCGTAATTAATGAGTTAATGTTACTGTCTAGTAGTGTATTTGGCTTTTTTGACAATGATGAATGAAGTATTTCTCCTGTAAATGATTTCAGCAGAAAAATTTAGAACTGGACTAAACCATAAGCCTATGCTGTTAAATGTGTCTGTGGAGTTATTGCAGGTTCTTACTTGCTGATTTATTTGATAGGGAATCTGGACTCATTCCTGAGCTTGCCTCAAAAGTTTCCTGTGAGCTAATAGCCTCTCTCTATTTCCTGTTCTAGAGAAAATAGAAATAATAATCTTCTCTTGGATCAAATCTGGTATTTAGCAATATTTTCAAACATTGACAAGAAAAGCAGATTTTTGTTGTCTGCATACACTTTTAAATTACTGTGCTTGTAAATTACTGTGGAATTGCTACAGTAAATTACTGCACTGTAAAATACTGCTTCTTGGTGGCTTGGGAAAATTTTTAGGTACCTGCCTCACTTAAAGGATACTGTAACATTAATCAAATTTATTTGAAAGGTATTATTAGATTTTGTGTACTCTGTACTGAATAGCAGCATATCCTTAGCAGTGATTACTCATAAATCCCACAATTATTCAAAGAATAGCCTCATGATTAGAGTAGCATTGACTGTGTTATCCTGTGTTATTACAACAGTATGGAAGCATTTTCATAATAACAAGGGATTTAATTGGTACAAAGGCTTATTTGCAGAATGCTGAACACGTTGGTAAGCAAGGCATTTGAATTGTTCATTACAGGCACCCAGAGTATTTTCACCTAATTAGGTATTGGAAGGGCATATGTAGCGTTAGCAAAGGCTGCTCAACTTCTGAACACAGTTGTTATTCAATATTAAAATGGCTGGAACAATGATTATAAGTTTTATGTGACTTTAAGTATGGTTTATTGCCTTCTGTGAACAGTTTCTAAAACATACTTTTGAGCAGTTTTCAGAGAACAGTGCACGATTAGGTTGTGCAATGAAGGTACTGATCTACAGCTAAAAAATTATGTGGCTGTGTTTACATCTGTAATGGAATGGCATAAATATTTAATTTGTTTCTAGGAAAAGCTGTTTGTTTACCAGCAGATGTATTTTGTCAGGTGGTGGGAACATATGAATGTGTGTTGATTGGTCCAGGTAAAGGAGGAGAGGCATTAATGGGAGTTGGATACCCTGGGGAGTTCTTTGTTATTAACCTGCCAGTTTTAAATTCCATCTGTAGCATGCTAATCAAACTCTTGTGACAGTTTAAGCTTTAATGTCACCCTTAAACCTCTACAGAAGGAGGATTTCCTCTGAAATCTGGCTGTTTCTTACCCAGCTGTTAATTATTCCTAGTGACATACTCTGTTAGTTTTTCCTTCCTTCCAGTCTCTGTTGTCTGCAGGCTTCTTTTGCTTCAAGGCCAGGGTATTTTACCCTCTCTCTTTGCTGTTCCTTACTTTACATTGAAACTCTCGGCAGAACTGGTGGCCCACACAAGTATTTTACCTTTTGTCCGAACCTTTGGTTGTTGATGGCCAATCAGCTGTCAAAACCCTGTGTCTGCTGCTGTGCTACAAAGTTATCCTGACTGCAGGCTGAGCTGATTTTTTTGAGGAATTAAATATGTTATAGGTGTAGTGTTGAAAGTAGATAAAAATATATTATTAATGCTTCACAGAGGAAGAAAAGCATTGCTAAGCAGGCCAGGGTGGATTGTGATTTTGTGAATGTATGCCTTTTTCTTTGTGAGAGGCTCAGAGGTGACTGTCCTCACTCAGGGCAGCACAACGCAACAAGGAGTCCTTGCACTTTCAGGGATGCAGAAGGGACACTTGTTGAATGAACTGTCTGGAGAAACGGTCCCACTCTCCTTTCCACTCAGGACTAGATCCAGCTACCTAAAACCAGGGATGGCTGATAAACCAGCTGCACCACAGCAGCTTTGCCCAGAGGCGTGGTTGTTAAGGAGGCAGCAGAGTCACAGCAACAGAGGGGAGAGCGTGTATCCCTTCTGCTGCTTCACAGACTAGACTTGGCCTTTTGGGAAAGTCCCCAGAATCCATCAGGGTCTGAAAAGCTGTAGCATTGTACCAGCTGATATCTGAGGTTGAAATGCTTTGGTTGTTTGGGGGATTTTTTTGACAAGGTAGACTTTCTCTCACAGGGCCTGTGCAATAGCCGTGCCTCAGGACTTGCCATGGTGCTTAAGCCATGTCATCTCATTAAATTTACTCTCAATTAAGTAGATATTAAAGTAACAGACCAATTTTGTCCTCTAACATGCTTATTGTACCTTTACACCAAACAAATGAACTCAGAATGGAAGAGCTCGCTCTTGTGCTGCTGGCAGGTTATTATTTACTGGTTTGTCTGAGAGCAGCGTTGGGACCTCCTGAATTCCCCTTGCCTCGTCCAAAAAGTCTTTCACCTATTAGACCGGGTAGGAATGCATAAAGTGCTTTTGGGGGGGATGTATTTCACAAGTACAGCTGAAGGTAAAGAACTAACAGTATTATGTTGTGAAATCATGCTGCTGGCAGATCTGGCAGGGAAAGGATCTCACTCATTTAATGATTTTTTTTTGCTCTTTCAGCTGTTGGTGTGCCAGCCTTTCAGGCCATTGGGATACAATCTGCTTATCTAATATCTGTAATTAATGTGTGAGCACAATATCATTGTAAAGATGGAAAATGATGAACAGCAATAAGGCATTTTATTTCTGTTATGTATAGTTCTCTTCTGCCATATTAGTGTTAACCCTAGATGTTTTATGACCTTTTTTATAATAGCACAGGGTATTTTATTCTTGTTATTAGTTGAAGTTAGACCTTATAACATAAAAATTCATTCTGTCCTTCATTAAATAAGTTAAAATTGCACTATTTGGCAGTTTATGATTCTAACAGTTCTTTGTTTTTCAAGAATTGTATACAGGGAAATTCAAATTTATGTCTTATACGTTGCTAGTCTGGGACAGACAGAATTAGAGGGGAGGAAGCATCACAATCTCACACCTCAGCATATAGCTAGAAAATAACTCCAAAAGCAGTGAATTATTCCTGTTTTGGTTTAAGAAGCTATTGACTAGTAGTCCATGAGAGAGTTTTAAAATAAATTGATTTCCTTACTAACAATGTTTTCTTGCCTGAATAAAAGTTTAATCATATTGGTGGGAAATAAAATTGATGAACTTTTAACATCAGATGGTACAGAAATAGTGATTAGAAACCGTATGCCTACAGTTTAGAAGACAAAAATTTAGATTAAGCACAACTGAAACATTAATTTAATCTAATTCTGTTGAAGTCATGGAGAAAATATGCTGCTGTAAAATTAATCTTACTCCTCATTTCCAGTTATGAAAAAAGTGAAGTCATGTCATTATAATTCTAGTCTAAAAGTCATCAGTATACATTCTTCTTTGTACCTGATACAAGCATGCTCCTCATTTAGGAAACATCCTCCTCCTCCTGCCATGTTGCTTGTTTTCTGCCATTCCCTATCAGCAAAACTCTCTAGATTTAGCTTCCCAAAGCCAAGGAGGTGAGATCCCACAGTCAAAAGCCAGCTTAGAACAGAATTTCACAAAAAAATGAAACGTCTCCCTCAGTTGCTCTATAGGCTTGGTCAGCAAATACAGAGCAACTGTGATCTTCAAGATGTTTCCTGAAAGAAATGCAAAAAAGCTCAAATTGTGCATGGTCACTTTACTCTCCAGCCAGGATTCTGGACTGGGCATTCAAATTGTTTGGACTAAAATTACTCAGGTTGCCTTTTCCTCTTGTCCTTTTCTTACTGAGTTCCATAAACCATGGCTAAAGGGATCATTTGGGTAGTATGTCTCCTGCTGATGCTCTTGAGTGTTGTACAATTGCTTTTGTATTTATTGTGCTGTTAAAAGAAGTGTTTGGGGGTTTTATTTGGAGGGGGGGGATCCTTTTGAGAGGCTCTTTCCCGTTCTATCAAATGCTTACTAGATAGGAAGGGCACTCTCAAATTAATCATTTCTGATTCTGGTTTTGGCTTCCAAAAACAACATCACATTAATTAATTTAGTCTCTGAGCTCAAATTCTATTACTGCCTCCTTCATTATGCAACACCAAAATGGGAACAGCTGGCAGATTCCAATACCATCCTTCCCAAACCTCTGCCACTGAGCCTGTTAGAGGAACCCTGAAACAGTCTGGCCAATAATTAGAGTGACCTTTTCTAGCAGAAGTCCAAGGAGATGTGGTATCTAATAAAGTCCATCAAACTGGACTACCATTTCCTGCTAGCAGCAAGACCAAATGTTACAGTTAAATCTTTGTACTTAACATGCTTCTGTCTTTTCCTTCTGTCAGGACCAGGGCATCAGGCTGGTTGGTTGGTCCCTCTTCCCAACTTATAATTAGAGAGCAATAAACTGCTTCCATTTAGGCCAGATTCTGTGAGGTAGGCAGGTTTTCACTTCTGTTTCAACTCCCCAGTTCAGTTCAGCACCTGCACACTTGTGTGCATCTGGGCCGAGCCTCTTGCAGTTGTTATCAGAATTGCTGATTTGCTGAGAAAAATATCATCTGCTGGGGTTTTAGAAACTTTATCATCTAACTGCAGCAGTGTATCATCCTTCTAACACCTTATTTGTATTCAATTATGAGCCTGTTCTAGGGTGTTCTGGGTATTGCCACGGAGGCTTGAAATAAGAGGCCCGATATTGTGAAAACTTTGCGACAGATGGGGTGAGAGCTGGAGTGTCATTGTAAGATACACCCAAGGCAAATAAGGCTTGGTGTAGACTCTCAAAGGACTGTCCATTGTCTGTGCAAGACCCTTCTGGTACCATGGGAAGGGAGTACTGACTGATTCAGCTCTTACTTAGTTTAGGATGTTCCTGAGGTGACAGCAGTGAGTCTGATGGGTTATACACATGACAAGCACACCAAGACTTGTTTAGTTCCTGTGGCTTCACAGGATGCAGTAACTGGCCATGTTTCCACAATTGGAGAGTTATTTGACTTGGCTTAACCTGGAGTGAAGGAGGGCTCACTGACACACCCCACCGGGTTACCTCGCATTTCATGAGCTCAGACTGGGTGACTGGAGAGTTACTGTGGCTCAGTTGATGTGGGTAATAGATTCATCTGCGACAACTCTGCCGTGTGTTGGAGGTCTGACTGCACTGTCTAAATGTCTTCATTATCGTTTAGAGTGTGTGATACTTCCATACTAATGTGTGGTTTTGAAGGTCAGACCAGTGAAAGACTGTTATGTCTGTGTTCACAGAAACCAGTACGAGTAAAAGCTAAGCAGCACGAGTGGTTTAAACAGTCCTGGCTTTTTACAAGCTCAACGCTTTTGTATTTGTGTGGAAGTTGCATTACAGTAACAATGACACACAGGCAGTAATGTGGATCTGAGATGTGCTATAGCCCACTAATGCCAAGGCTTTGTGTTGATGACATCTGTCATCATGTTAAATAGGAGACCTTTCTTATGTATGTGGTTTGGTGATTTAAATCCATGAGGGACTTGCTGCCTGGAAAAGCTGTGCCACATGATACTTTTGGATAACTTGTCCAAATGGATGTGGGTTATTTTTTTTGAGATTCATTTTTAAACATAAAACAATACTATTACTATAAGTGAGCAGTGCAGTTATTCATCTTTAGATTGCATTTATTACAGAATTCTTTTAAAGGAAAACCAATTATTTGATTGTTCTCATCTACCAAAAAATATCAATTAGTATGCCAAATTAATTAATCTTATAAAAACTACAGTGAAATACAATGCACTTTCTCCCAAAGGAACAGACAGTACTTCTAAAGGTCACCATTTAGCTGTGCACCTCCTTTTATTGCACTTTCTCAGAAAAAAAAAAAAGGGGGGGTGGGGGGGAAGGAGGGGTTGAGTGATGAGAACTCAGTTCTCTCTAATGCTTAATAAACTTAACCTTTATCATGGTATTGAATTTGATGATCCTGCATGAAAGAGGAGTGCATGCTGCTTTAGAGGCATTTGTGCTGACTGTTAGTTAATCATTTTTATTTGCTTTATGGATACGACATGGAATATTTATTAAAATTCTTCAGAGCATAGTAAATATGAAGAGAGATTAAAGCAGCAGAGTAGGAAAGATGGTTCTTCTGCAAGGAGGGGGTGTGTGGATACAAGTAACTGTAGTGGATGCATGTTGCCTCCAACAAGATGTCTTTCTGAGCAGTCATCCTGTTGTCTAATTCTGGACATACTTAATTTCTTAAGGTGCAGATAGTTGTAGATATGTGATTTATACTGTGGGTTGTTTTTTGTTTTTTTTTTTTTTGGCTGGATTTCTGCACTTTCATAAATGGTTAAAGAAATTTGTCATTACTGAAAAAAAATACTGAATATTTTCTGCTCGTATGCTCATATTAGAAAGTCTTTTTCTGGAAAAACAATCATTTTGAAAAGAAAAAAGAATAAAAATATAATACTTTACGTAGGGGTATTCTCAAAGCCCATCAAACTCAAAGCTTTCAAATTTCATCTCCAATCAGGCATCTTTTATTGCTGCATTGTAAGGAGTTAAGTATCTTTTCTCAAATAGACTATAATTCTTCATCCTACATGGTATGCTAAGTTGCTTTAGGAGGTAACTAGAGAATGAATTTTTTTTATTACTGATCCCGAAGTGGTGCCCAGAAATTCATAGGTTCCATAAGCGTTTCTAAAGATCCATTAAAATCATCCTAACCATGATAGATGGTAGGATGCTCTGCTTTACCTCATGCTCCTCATCTGTACTAAAATTAGGCTCTTGTTTCCCTAATTGAATATTAAATTTATTCCTTGGTGGACTAGATTTTTATCAAGTATAAATCTCACTTCTATTTGCAGCAGGTGCTAATCTTGCTCAAAATACACACCCTTGCTATGGCCCTTTTTTAAGAATGCAAGCACTTTTGCCTCACGGTACAATGCCACATGACTGTACAATAAATGGCATCTCTCTATAGATGGAACTGAAATGTGGAAAACCTGAGTTCCTGCTGGCAGGTGTTGTGAAATGGTGCTGCCTGTGCAACATTAGGGATTGGGGTTCTGCAGACAACTGCTCAGTGTTGGACCATCACTTGAAACTGGATGGAATGTAAAAAGTACCTAATAATTTCTCCTCATCTCTTGATGGAGTGTTTTTATCAGAGAAGGCAAAGCCAAGTGCTGCTCAGAAAGTGAAGAAGAGGCACTGGAGGTGACAAGTGTGTGTTTACCAGGCAGGAATGGAAATAAGGCATGAGAAAGATAACAAATCCCCTACTATATCTTGCTTTTTCTATTCTGCCTGTTTTCACACCAATTGTTATCTTTTTGCAACTTTTTTTTCCCCCCTTAGTCCTAGCATGTATAGCAAGCAACATCCTAGATCAAGACTGTCTGTTCACTGCTTCAGAGATCCCAGCATCACTATTTTTGATCTGCTACGGCTGACAAGTGAGGGCAGGGCTGGTGCCAGCAGTGGAGGAGACCAGGCAAAGAACCAATTGTCCCCTTAGCTGCAGCAAAGCTGGTCACTGCTACCAGCAGCAGCTGTGATTTCTCTTTGAAGACACCCCCTCAGGATTTGTTTTAGGGATGTCAGTCATTTATAATATTTGATTTGCTTGTCAGTTAGTGCCAGTCTTCCTAGATAACGTGAAGTGGGATTGGAAAGGCTCCTTCATGTTAAAGCCTCTTTTGTCACTGTCAGTTTTGGTGCAGAAAACATCCATCAGCATCACTAGTGGGAGGAAGCTGTGCTGTCTCTGTCAAATTCCAGTGCTCCTGGATAATAGTGGATTTTTTTTGTTGTCTTTGTATACTCCCCCAGGAAACCCACAGGATCACTTGTCTAACACTGTATTGGCTTCCAGGGACATAATATATCGCTTATTCCCAAAGCTGTAAAGCCTGATGTTTGCTCTCCGTGAACAGCAAGTGTCCTCAGAAGTCAGAAAGCTGCTTTCTGGCTGAGTTTATTTCCCTGAGAAATATATGTACAAAACTTCTTGCTACCTTGTGCACCTTTATAGATGAAGTAAAATGTGCTGGAAATTGCTGCTTTAATTTTCATGTGGGCAGCTCTTTCATTTATATAAGTATTACTCCTTTTGAGAAATTGCTGGAAGATATAAAAGTTGAAGTTCTCTGCTGGAACATAATTCTGGTGTTCATAAAAGCCTTGTATCTCCCAGCCCCTCTCAGTGTGCTTTGCCTCTCACATGCTTGAACATGTCTCACTGCTCTACTTACAAATCTAACTCTTCTGCAGGCACCAGCTGACAGCAAGGAGTCAATTGCTAACAACATAAATTTAAAATAAAATAAAAATGCAATTGAGCCTTTTCCTGACAACCAGGGACAACAAATGGTAATGATTGTGTCTTCAATGAGGTCATCTGTCTAATCCCAAACAAGCAGTTAAACTTAATATTTCTGGCCAGAGGAATAAAAGGAAACATGGTAATGTCTCAATTTGGGATGTTTGAATGTGAGCAAGACTGCCAGCCCTGAGGGGTGCCCTGTGGCTATGAGGGACTGCCTGAGGTAGCTACCAACTCTCCTTCCCTGCACAAAACTCCCTTTCTTGTAGTTTGGAGCCTGTTTGATGGGCTGTAATATGCCTATTTCTCTGCAGACCATCCACACTGTCTAGTTGCTGGGAAAACTCTTCTCCGCTGACACAGCTCAGTGTCAGTGAGCTACACTCAGCTGCTGACCTACAAGGTTGGTCTGGATTCCGTGTAAGCAGATCTGCTGGGAGCTATTCCAATTCACACCATGTGCTAAGGCTTGCCCAGACTCTCTTCTTGTGTCAGTCTGCCAATTCCCTGCTTTAGGCCTGGGCAGTCTCTGTGAACATGTCTTCTCCTGCAGAACCTAAACCATGCTCCTCAAGGCTCCCCTCACAAAGTAGTAGCTTATTGAATATTTACTTGGCTTGTTGTTTTTGAGCCAAGTCAATGGAAGTCCTTTACAGAATCCCATTTTCTACCATCTTTATATGCTGAAGAGGCGTGTTTTAAGGACATTGCCATGGTAGCGTTTGCTTACTTCTATTTCCCACATAACACTACTAAAATACTGCCCACCTTCCTTGACTGTTTCAGGCATTTTCCAGATAATTTCCAGAAATCAGGGGAAACTGCATTGCTCTCTACAACTGCCTGAAAGAGGTTATAGCCAGGTGGAGGTTGGGGTCTTCTCCAGGGTAGTAAGTGACAGAACCAGAGTACATGGCCTCACGTTGTGCCAAGGGAGGTTTAGGTTGGATATTGGGAAAAATTTCTTTGCTGAAGGTGTTACCAGGCACTGCAACAGGCTGTCCAGGGAAGTGGTGGAATCACAATCCCTGGAAGTGTTCAAAAATGGTGTGGATGTGGCACTTTGAAATATGGTTTAGTGGTGAACATGATGGTGCCAGAGTAATGATTGATCTGATGACCTTGGAGATCTTTCCTAACCTTGAGGATTCTATGGTCTATGATTGTATGAATTCATTAAGAGTAAATGCAAATAAATAATTTGGGCCAGATACAGCTGTATAAATTCTTGTCCTCTAGTGTACTCTAGGAGAGACTGCTGTTTGCACACATCAAGGCACAAGATTTCTGTAAACCTTGTTCATTGTGATGTCTAAAGCAACTTTGTTTAGACTTTCTGAATGACAAAAGTATATGACTTCTTGTGTATGCATTAAGTGTGACAAACACTCTGTATTAAAAGCAGATTTAGAGGCTTAGTTTTGAGATTGCCTTCTTATTGCCTTAGTTAATGAAGGCAATTTTATTGAATGTAAGAGTTAAACTGGTAGTTGTGATGCTTGAATTATGTTTTGGGGTTTTTTCCTATTAGATACTTGGCTATCCAGTTAAGTTTCTGTATAGTAAATATTTAAGGGATGTTGCTATACTAGCCTTAACTCACTGTGTTCAGGCTTAGTATAAAAGGTCTCATGTTTTTGCTGGAAAAGGGACATATTTATCCGGGGAAAACTGTAAAGTATGAAGAATTTTTTTGTGACTTGGTAATAAGGGAAGTTGAAGCTGTTTGCATGCAGGATATCCTTTTTCATCTACTGCAAGTATTTCATACACCTCTGGCTGTAAGATATCAACAAATACCTTTCCATGACTTGCTACTTATGTGAATAATCAGTGAACAGTCTCTTTTGCAGTGGGTTTGATTTGAGAAAATTTGGTACTGGAATAGTATTACAGCTTGCAAATATTTCAGTCAGCTTTAATAGAAATTTTTATACTATGCTAGAGTGAAGCCAAGGTCTGAAATAATTTTACATCAAATGTGGTTCTAAATGAAAGTACTTGCAGATTATTTCCATCAGTGTGGAGGAAAGAATCTATTTCTGACTAAATAAATATTTAAGTCCATTACCTTAGGAGGAAACATTCATTTCAAGCTTTTAGGACCCGAGTGGTGCTGAACTTCGGTGGTGATGATAGGCAGGTAAAGGTGCTGCCTTCTCATGAGAAACCTCTCTCCAAACAAACCTTGTAAGTCTCATTAAGAAGTCCTGGATAGGCAAAGTCCAAGGCATTGGTGCAGCATCTTGATTTACCCAATTTTTGGAAGCTTATATAATATTTTTTTTAATGTATTTGATATGTATATGTGTGCTCACACTTATCTGTTTCTCGTGTATATTTGTAAAATTTATAAACATGTAATATGCATTCTTAGAAAGGTGGCCACAGTGTTTTGAAATTAAAATTGCTCCCTTGGAGGAACCAGTTATCTGGGAGCTTCCTTTCTCCACATGCTGCTTCTGCCAAGGGAAACGGATATTCTCCATTTGGAATGTCTTTCCTGAGTGTTATCTTGAAAATGAGATGTGTTTAGTTTTTAGACCTGGCACAATTTGTGAATGAAAGAAGTGCTGAGCAGATATCAATCCTTCAAATATCCTAGGATTGATTCTGCCAGTGGTCAGAGGAAGTTGATTGAATCATGATTATAATTTTTGGGAAAATGAGCAAACAATACAGCCCTAGTTATAAAATTTTCTGAATTAATGTGAATGTGTCTGAGTTGAGGAGAGAAAAGATAATATTTGTGTGTTTGCTTAATTTTTTTATTGCAGTGACATGAAATAAGGTTCTTGACCTCAGGATCTTGGGTTCATATTGAGCCACCTATGGCTGAATTTTGAGACTGGAGTTTTTGCTTGAGTAGGTCAAGGAAAATAAAGATCTGTTTACAGTTATAAATTTTAAATGTCATTTGATTTATGTAACTATTACTGGGAGAAAAACAATACTTGTTTCTTAGAGTTATTTTCGTGTTTGTTTTCTTTGGTGGAAATTGAATGCTTAGAAAAAACTCAACATAAAGCAATAAGAATATTCTGTTTTCCAGGCTCTTTCTTTTAACATCTATTGTTGGCTTCTGTGGGAATATTTCATCGTGTTCTGGAAAGTTGCCTTTGAACTTTCTGTACCACTGAAAGGATTTAGTGTGGTGCAGAGCTGCTGGACAGCTTGGGCTGCCAACCCTCAACTGCAGCATGAATAAATTGCATCCGTTTTTCCAAGGCTTCCCTTCTGTGGGGTTATTACTAGTACAAGAGCTGAGCAAGTCTTAAGTCATGTCAGGTGTGGGGAAACATAATTTGGGAGAGCGGTTTTGATTTGAGAGTTAGCTTTGGAAATTTTTTTTTAGTCTTAAATTTACTCTTTTACTAAATCTTTGGGCCGGATCTTCAGATGGAAGTCTATATGCTAAGGCATGCTCAGTAAATAGTGGGAAATGTAGCAGATCTTTGGTGGGTTTAAGATCCAGGTGGTGTGAGGGTGTCTCTCTGCACCTTTCCGTATCCATGCTCTTAAGATCCTCACTTTTGCAAGTTAAAAACCTGTGAGTTGCTGTGGGTCTGCCTGCGTAATACACCATCACCCACCTAGGTGTTGTGGCTCGGCTCTAGCAGCTCAATATATGGCTGCATAAACGTGATTTAGCATCACACTATGGGCTCATGAGGCATCACCTTGGTGCTGTAGCTCTCCACGGAGCCCCAGGGACAGCAGTAGCTCTTCCCAAAACACTTAGCTGCTTTTCACATTTTGACATAAAACCAGAGCTTTCATTTCACTGAAGCTTTTGTATATCTGAGCTGTTTGCATTTTAAAAATCTGAGATACAGATGTACCCAGAGCATTTATGTTGTTAACAGTTTCTTTATGGTACCTAAACCCAGCCATGGTTTCAGTACTAACATGGAGAGATAAACACTGATTTTCCCTCATACTTATTCTTGACCTCTGGCTGTGTTAAATTCAATCTATTGAGTCTCATTTTCCTGCAGAACAGATATTAGTAAAATAGGAAAAAATACCTACAAGTGTCTGCCAGCATGTAAATTTACCTGTCAGAGTAATACACATATATATGTGTGTTTTATCAAGATATAGTAGGTGCACATGAAATCTGAGAACAAACCTGTGTATTTAGTATGTTTAACTTTTTGTCCCTCACTAGAGATGGATATGGAGCCGTTTGAGAGTTGTATTTATCATATATGTTTGGCAATATTAAAGTATGGAAGTTTTATGAAACTATCAACAATATTTTTTTTAAAAGAAGTCATACTTCTGTTCTACACCAAAGTTTATGGGAATTCTTGGACTTCCATTAATGACCCCTGTATTTTGCAGTGCTTTCAAATTAGATTTTATGTGCCAAAATGTACTTATTTGAAGTCCTAAGCCAAAGTAGCCTTTACTTTTTCAGAATTCATTAGAGTGGTATTAACTACTCAGCAATATTGGTTACTCAGCTTCCATGTTAAAAAAATAAACTCAAGAAAAACAACAACCAAAAAGGGTTTGTTACTGACTTGAACATTCCCTGACGTATTCAAAGCTAAAAGTATTTTTTCTCGTATTTCTCTTATCTTGAAAACATAGTTTTACTGTGAAGTTGCAAACAACTCTGTAATACTATTGTACATCAAAATTTCCTTGAGCTGTCTTCTCAATTCATGCCAGATGAACAAAAAAATGTTATTTTAATAACAAAATGGCAGGTATATAAGATCTATCTTTTTGTTCGGGTTTTTTTTTTTTTTTTTTGTTGAAACTCATTTTAGTGAGTTATTTGGGCCATTTTTCAGTAAGCCAAGGTTAGGAGAAAATGATGTGATGGTGTGTTTAAGTAGAGGCAAAAGCAGTCCTGTTTTTCTAAGGCAGCAGTGAAAGCAGAGCAGGTATTAATACAAGCTTATACATTTTGACTTTAGGAGCCTGTGTTGTTCATAGAAAACGTGTGGAATTTTTAAATCCTGAATAAAAGTGTTGACAAAGGATTGACTAGTCAGACATTAAGTAATCTCAGATCTTTCAGGAGTCTTTGTGAATACTGAATGTTTGAGCATGTTGTTTTCTTGTGAAATCTCAGGCCTGTAAATTTCTTCTTGGGCTAGTGACAGATATCACACTGGGCTTGGAGAGGGAGAATGGTTTTGTTTTGTTTGTACAGGAGCATAGTGCTTTATGAAATCCATCTGCTGTCTCAGCAAAAATTTGAAGCTTTGGATCTGTAGACATACTGCCAAAAATTGCAACTCGTGTTGTTGAAATATTCCCTTTCATGAAAGTGGATTTAGGTTTACTACTCCAACAGCTCTTTTGAAGAGGATCGGTCAGAACTGAAAAATGTCAGCTTAGAGTTGGAAAGGCACAAGCCGGTGTATAAATCTCATGTTTTCGTGTGGTTTCTTTTAATCCTTCCACTCCTAATTAATAAATTGGGGGAGTAATGAAGTGTTCAATATTTCAGCAGGTTCTGTTTGCTGGTTCAGTGTTAACCTGGATGATGTAGGTATCATTATAATGGAATTATTGGATCATGAGATGCAGAAAAGTCATAGCTTTCCTCCTGGGACCGTGCAGGAATTGCTGTATGAACATGAGACTTTTAAGACTACATGGTGTAGCCACAGTTCCTATTTGCATAAGTTACAAATGAAGTTGTTTCTGCTCCTACTCGCCTGCTAAAAACCCCAAAGTTTTCTGTTTTTCAGCAGTGTAAGAAGGGAAACCAGGGAAGATCTAATAATCTAGTCTGAACATTTGAACTGCTAAAATGTCAAACACTATCCAGGCGTGTTCTGCAGGAATATGGCATTTTTGGATATTTGTGTTACTGCATTGTAAATGTTAGCAATTTTTGCTTTTATGCAACAACAACAACAACCAAAGAACACAAATAATGAGAATAATTTTTTAAAAAATACTATTTTCAATTTTAGCAAGTTTTTTAAATGTTTAAAGTAAGTGTCCCTTTACATTACACTGTGTTTAAATTCTGAGGCTCTCCATTGGGGTAATGCTCCTTCTCCTTGTAAGCATGGTGCAGCCTTCATCGTGCTTTATCTCAGTGTGCCACCTCTGACCATTAATGCAAATTGGAGGCCAGAAAAGAGTTGCTCTGGATTTAAATTGGTGCAACTCACAGCAGAATCTGTCTCCAGTTCATATTAATGACTGCAAGTGGGACAAGCTGCCTGAATGGTTCTAATGAGACCATGTTTCTTCACCCGTAGCCATATCTGTGCCACCTAATCTCTTTTCTAGACTGTCGAATCAAGTTAATTTAATTGTATTTTCAGTTAAATTCTGCAGCGTGCAAATATGGGAATAAACAAGGAATCATGTTTGCATGTTCAAATGTCTTGGTTTTTAAATTCCATGGTTAGGTTTTTCTTTTTAATTGCACTGAAATTGCTATGTGGCACACATGGCTGCTCTTGGGGACAGAGGAAGGGACTGTCTTTTTAGTCTTGCTTCTTGGAGCACTTGAGGGACTGCAATAGCCTACACTTGCTTGGGCCTTTTTCTTTAGAGGAAGTTCAAATAAACACCATGAGAATATTTGTATGCCCATGCTGCTGTTGGTAATAGAGTGAGATTTCTGTGCAAAGGCATTGTCTGTCAGCAAAGCAAATACAGCATATTGTGATGTTTGTATGCCTGACTGAGGGCAGTGTTTATTTCATCCTTTGAGAGCTTCCATGAAGGACAGTACTCCCACTGTATCAAAAAGGATCTGCAGCAGATACCCCAAGCTCCCTCCTTTGATAAAGTACCTTTTGTCAGCAAGTGTGTGTATGTTGAAAATTAGCAGTTCCTTCAGCGTGAAAACCTTGACATTGAATATAATTGAGGAGGTTAGTGTCGGCATGTTCATAAGTATTACCTGTCATTTGAAATATGACACTGCTATAACTGCAGGACCTTGGGGACTTGAGTGTGCTGGCACTGCCATCTGACTGCCTTGGAGTCTCTGAGACAGCTTCCGAGTGACTTCGACCCTGAGATAATTAACATGGCCCTGGAGGCTTCTGCCTTTTGCTTTTCTGTGCTTGTTGTTTAATAAGATGTTTGTTGCCCTGCTTGTCTCTGATGCAGCAGTGTGCCATTAGGGACACGAGGTCCTTCACATGCTGTCACAGTAGGTTTAGGTAATGCTCTGTGTGCATCCATTCCTTTCAATTCCAGCAAATTAAAATATTATCATCAATTAGCCAGCTATGCTGGGTGGCTCACTCCATTTCTGAGGGGCTGCATGTGTTTATGGTGTATGAAAGCAAGGTGACTGGAGAGAAGGTTTAAAGCCTGACCTTTTTTCTGACAATTGAGTTGTATAATAATATCAAATGATAAAATGACATCATAGGATGCAGAAATGAAAGGCAGCACGCAAGGCTTCAGGGGAGGGAGGGGTTGTTGCTGTGTGGGAGGTGCAGCCTTGGAATGGAAGGTTATGAGGTGTCTTCAGACAGTTACGGGTCCCTTCTGACTCTGAAGATTCTGATTCTTCCACATTCTGGAGCAGCAAATAGTTGTAGTAAAATTGTAGAGGTCCTGTACTTGAGTGTATTTCTTCAGAGCTGTATTTGAAAAGCTCTCATGCAGTTAACAGTAGCTTCCTCAAGGTAAATAAAGCAAAGGCAGTTGTTTGAATCACTTGCAGTGGTCAGGATAATGGTGGTTTAGTCCATATAATCTTTTTGGTGTGTTACTGAAAGCAAAATGTGTTTTTAATGAGATAGGAGAGGAGGGAAAAAAGAGCTGAAAAGTTTGAAGTGTCCTTGTGTAGACAAGCTGAATACAACTGGTTTTATTTTTCTGCTCTGTGAAACAGTGTTTTAAAAGGTTTTGAAAAATTCAACTGAGTTGCTCCAAAGAGATTTTTGCTAATACTCTGACTCACATGGCTGAGCCTCTTTTTGAATGCTGTAAGAACTCAAAGCTACACTAAATCTAAATAATCAGCTCCAGTGGATGGCAGGATTGAACCAAGGTGCTTCCACAAAAGGGTATTTTTGGCCCTAACAAAAGCTTCACGAAGTCATCTTGTTTCTAGAGAATTGTCTAATTCAAGGGAAAAAAGCCCTTAAAATATTCTATTTCAGGTTGTGGGTTTTTTTAACAGCTGGCCTTTTTTTGGGTGTTTATTTCTGAATTAAAGAAAAAATTAGCATAACTTGGTGTGTGCAACCTCAAATGACTGTGGTTATAGCATTTAACTTTTCATTGCATCATGTAAGAATAAATGGAACTGGAAAGATGTCTCATTACACCCACTTAGTTTGAAATACTTCTAATCTGTCTTGCTTGTGGAAAGTATCATTCATAATTAGAACTGGGAATCATTGCCAGATAATACTGAATAGAGAGTTTGGCTGTTTTAGAGAAATGCCTTGAATGGAGAAGCTTGGAAAATGCTATCAGATAGAGTTGTTAATATTGAAAATATTAACATATACGCCACAATCCACCCAGGAGGACTCACAGTGTAGTAACAATTTCAAGTTCCTTAGTGTATTATTTCCACTGTTGTGGTAACACAGACTGAAAGAGGGAAATACAGCAGTTTTCCTCTAATAATCCACTATTAATTCGGGGGTTAAAGCCAAGATGACTGAAAGCTATAATATTCTAAAGACTCATTCTTCAGTTTTTATATTATGGATATAAATATCTTTTCAGTTATAGACATTAGGCTTTCATTGTATAGCCCACCATTAGGCATAAAACATAAGAAAAAGCTGTCTGCATTAGGCTATTGAAATTACACTGATTTACAGCTCTTCTGTACCCTCACTTGGCAATTATTAAGGGAAAAGTAAAGGGAAAGGGTACTGAGAATTTTACATAAATACATTAATCTTTGACTTTCATTTAGAAGTTTGGCAGACACAAACTTTTTCTTTAAAGCATGAGTCCAACATTTGTTGTTTAGTTGCAACCCGACTCCAAAAATACGTGAGTATTCAAACAATTTCTTTTTACTGAAAAAGATATCAGTGGAGTGAAAGCATAATTTTCTCAATAAAGGTAATTAAGTGCAAGATGTTGATCAACTCTGGCTTATATTGCATTAATTATTTTTAGGATTTCAGTCAGCAGTGACAGAAGACTTAAGCAAGAGAATATGCAAACTCAAGATGTGATCCAAAACATAATTGGAAGTGGGGGGACTGTTTTTTGCATCACAGCCATTTGAGCCTCTCAAGTCACAGCTGCTTTCATTCTGCATTGGCCTGTGCTCTGAGGCTGCAGGATTTTTTAGGGGAAATACTAGATAAAGATTGTGGAATGTCAGAGGGCTTCTAGTGATGGAAAGAAGCATACTGTACAGATAAATATCCTTTTTCCAAAGCCATTTAACTTTTATTTATCAGAAAACTATGAAGTTCTGTCTATTTTCCCGGTAAATGGTACAAAATACTCACAGAATTGAGTGAGTAAAATTAACAGTGATAAAGTTAGGGAAGCATGAAATGAGAACAAGTGATTGCAGTAATAAAGTATGAAACTTTTTCAGAAAATAATAATACCCTCTTGATTTGGTGAAAACCAGTATTAGTACTACTTGTTAAAAAGGAATAAATTTATATTATCGGTATCTCATAAGTGAGGTCTACATACTTTTTGGCTTTATCTACTCTGTCCTATTAGATTATCTCAAATTAATGTATTTTATAACTGCTAATCAATTTGTTCTTCTCATTTTAATGATAGGTAGGCATTACTATCTTCTGAAAAAAGAAGATTGAAGCTGTGGCTTATAAATGGCAAGAATCCAATAAAAAAGAGCTTTAGTTTTAGGTGCTCAAAGTTACATAGCTCAACAAAAGGCATAGAGTTTGGTGTGTGCAATTTTATACTGTGAAAACTCAATGCACAATATGTAAGCAACCCTCAAAACAGCAGCTCATCCCTCTGAGGGAGAGCGTGCCTCCAAATATAGAGGAAAAGATTACTTTTGCTTTTTCCCTTTTTTGCCCCATAACTTCTCGTGTGCTCTGCACAAAGCCAAATAACTGTAGCAACGGAATGGAAGATGAGTGAGTGTGAAGGAATATGAGTCAGGAGCAAGATTGAGGTTACACATTGCAGTATCATCATCATCATTATTCTAAGAGAGAGGGTTGGATTTGGATTGCCTCAGGAATGGAGGCTCCATAGAAAATGCTGGACATCATGAGCTTGTACTTAGGCCAGGAGAGAAGCAGACAGACGGAGGTAGATCAACTTCATCAGTCCTAGAGCTCTTCTGTATAACATCTGGCATAGCTCACTTTTCTCTTTAGAGGCTCTTGCATGTGAATCCTGCCCTACCAGATTTATCTCCTCTCCCTCCAAAAATTTTTGTATTTGACAAGTGGAAGGATCAATGTAGCCCAGTAAAATTTTAGGCTGAGCAGCAGAACAGCAAGAAAATAGTGTTTGTGTTATGCAATCACAATGTTATGGAGTGTTAGTTTTCTTGCACACAGTCGTGATTAATACTATTTCACCAGTATAATGTATTTGCATAACTGTTTAGCTTCTTTCTCCCGAAGGTCTGCATTAAAATGCAGATAGAAAGATCATAATAAACTTAAGGGACAGGAGATACTCAAAGAAGAGTGATTTTAATACACTGTTTTCATGAAAATAAGATTTCCTGGCAAATTGGTAATTAAGTCTCTGTGAGATGCTCTGCTTACAGTTCTCCATTTGGCTGGTTTGTTTGGTGTTAAACAGTTCTAACAGACCTGGATAAGTTGAAAAGCTTGATAAGGTCAGAATAGTGAGTGACTGCTGGAGACACATCTTATTCACAAAACACGCATTTAGTTCTCTGGATTCTTTTCTATTCATCTTTTTATCTCTGTGTTAGAGTTTCACATCTTATATAGAAATGTCAGCACATTATTGTATTTTTTTTAATATTGAGCTCTGCAGAACTGATCTTTATTGTTTTCGTGATTCTTGCCCTTTTAATAACCTTTAAATATAAGTCTACTTCTTGCTGGCAGACCAGCTACTTTGCCATGAGGGTTTGAAAAGGGACTCTTGTAGAAAGAATAGTGTGTTCCGGGAAGCGTTAAATTTCTCTGTGTGTTATTGTCTGAGTCGCATCAGCTCAGTGGCACATTAAGTAATAGGCTGTCATGGTCTGTTGTTATGGAACAGTTCCCATGAACTAGCATTGGGTGTATCTTATGTAACAAGCCTATCTTTAGGCTGATGTACAGGATTTCACATTCAGAGCCAGGCAGGGATGTAGCTGATGTTTCACTTCTACCATTATGTCCATTTTTTAATGCACGTAAGTAGCACTTGGAAAGTGGAGGTTGTTGCTTTTTGAGCCTGCTAAAAGGAGATAATGTTGCTTCAAACTAATATGTTCTGGAAAGAATAAAAGATTCTGGATCTGTAACTGAAAAACAATAGCCTGATGCCTTGCACGAGGTCGAGAGTATGTCCTGTGGTGCGGAAAATGCAGTCTGGGGAGAGGTTGTTTCAGATTTGGTGACATTTTTAAGACTTCAGGGCCCAGATCAGATGTTTCTTAGATACCCACTGTCATTTAAAGATGAGGCATTTGCCATAGAATTGTTTAGGTTGGAAAAGACCTTTTAACTTTATCTAGTCCAACCATGAGCTCAGCACTGCCACTTAAAACATTAAGCCATGTCCCCAAGTGTTACATCTACATATCTTTTAAATCCCTCTGGCATTGGTGACTCCACCACTTCCCAGGGCAGGCTGTTCCAAGGATTAACAACCCTTTCCATGAAGAAATGTTTCCAATATCTCATCTAAACCTCCCCTGGCACAACTTGAGGCCATGTCTTCTTTTTTTATTGCTTGTTACTTGAGAAGCAAGAAGACACTAATGCCCACCTGGCTACAACTTCCTTTCAGAAAGTTGCAGGGAGTGATAAAGGCTCCTCTGAGCCCTTGTTTCTTCAGGCTAAACACCTCCATCTCCCTCAGCCACTTCTTATGACTTGTGCTTCAGATTCTTTGCCAGCTCTGTTGCCCTTCTCTGGACATGCTCCAGCCCCTCACTGTCTTTCTTGTCATGAGGGACCCAGAATTGGACACGGGATTTGAGATGTGACCTCAACCAGTGCCAAATAAAGGGGGATTGTCACTGCCCTAGTTCTGCTGGCCACATCACTCCTGACACAGGCCAAGTGTCACTGGCCTTTTTGGCCACCTTGGCGCACACTAGCTCATGTTCAGTTGTTGGCCAATGCCCTCAGCTCCTCTTCCACGGGTGGATGCCATTGCGCCCCGGTCAGTCTGGCAGGGCTTCAGTCCCTAACGTGCTATGCAAAATGCCACTCAAGGCCCTGTTTTCTTGCCTTGTTGGCCAAACTCCTGGTCACTAGCGCTTCATAAGGGCTTCTCTTGTATGTGGTGATGGCTTGGACATCATTGCTCCTGCCCCTGCTCAGGTCCCTTCAGTTACTGTCATATGAGCCGGGGGTTCCTGGTGGCTCTTTGGTCTCCACTTGCGGTTCCCCCAGTTTAAGATCCCTCATTTACAGAGCTGCAGTCATGTGCACCAGAACCGCTCACCTCAGCATCTGAGAAGTATCCTACTCACTGGGTGACCTTTGTGGAAAGTCACTAATTTCTTTGTTTAGAGTGCAGAGGGCACAGAGCAGTTCCTGATAAATGATGTATATTATTTCTGTATCACTGTCATACGGTCAGAAAGCAGCACTTTGTTAAGATAATGTGACCTTTAGAATCATCTTCCAGTTCTTTATTCTTTTTCTGGTACTGTGAATCTCGGCTTTTAATTCTTAATGCTTTTCAATGAAGTAGAAGTAACATAAAATTGAGGTATTCATGTTATTTCCTTTCAGCTATAATAGATGTTTTTTTAATAAATGGCACATGTGTCATTCTGTCCAGGAAGAGCTTCTGTTTGCTGACTGCAAAATGTACATCGGTTCTAAAATGTAAGTTGCTAAGTTTGGTAAGCATTTATGTATTTTATAAAGGAAAGAAAGTGATATAAAAATGGGTATCAGCTGCTTTCCAGTGGCTTGTATCACTGAAAAGTGGACAAAAAAAATGCCCTGTGAGCTTTGTGCTAGGTTGTCTGTGGCAGGCACAGAAAGCCACAGTGCTGGAGCAATTATGATTTAAAAGGGAGAATATGAGAGCAGACCTGGGTTGGATAATAACAATTTGATTTAAATATTAGCAATACTACCTGCTAGTGGTTTTTTGCATTAAGTTCTCAACATATTTTTATGGGAGAGATGCCCCAGTTTCAAAATTTTTATTCTTGGTCTGATAATCTTTATTAAGCACTTGATGAATCAGAGGTTCAGCTCGGTCTCTTTCCCACTTCTCTTGGATCCGCTGTATTTAATATGAGTCATGCAATACAGTTTGGGTGAAGGAAACAGGCTTCTGTACTTCCATAAATATGTTTCAGTTTTGGGAATAAAGTTTGGCGATTTCTTTTGTTTGGTTGGTTTTTAGCTACCAAAAATGTAGCTGAAGACTTTCTGTCCTTCTGGGTTTCAGACCTGGTTTGAATGAGATGTAAGGTGAGCAATGAGACCTATGGTGATAGAAAAAAGGTCCTGTTACTCAGAATTTGACCTGGAGGTCTGCTTGATGATTTTAAATCTCACTGTTGTGATATGAGGCCAAATGGAGTAGAAACACAGTAGGAAAATACAACTCAATATCTTTATATGCTTTTTTTTTTTTTTTTAGCAAAATTGAAGAAATGTTGACATTTCCCTGGAAACAAAGGCATTTTTCACATAGAAGCTACCTGTTGAAAAAAACCCTCATGTATTTTCAGGTAGCAGTGTTACAGTGATTTGTTTGTTCTATTTGTACAAAAGTCATAAGTTTTAAATATTTATAAGTGTGTGTAACCATAGACTTAAATACCGTTGTGACTTATCCTTGAATCCCCATATAAAATCTCAGCACTGTTGCTGTACTTGGGTAACTGAATAAAAATGTGTTCTGAGATATGAAAAATGTAACATACATTAAAATTTCTGACAGAAAGAAGGAAATATTATTTTGTATGTACCTAAAATTTAGAAATTTGAGCCTGTGTTTAACAGCAGCTGTTTAAGTCTTGTGTTACTTGAAAGAGAAAAAAAACCTCTGAGAGATAGGAGCTTATTTTCCAAATCACAGTCAGTTTTCAAACCATGAAAGGTCACAAAAAAGCCAGTCTTTTGGAGATTATTTTTGATCTCATTTTTGAGACTGATTTTTTTATCATTTCTGGAATCGGAAACCTGGATTTTTATTTTTTCCCAAAAAGGAAAGATTGTCATATAATCCAAGTGGAATAAACCCCAATTTTTCCTAAAGCTTTTATATGACTATTGCTCTTAGCAAATTTTCAGGCCTTCCAAACTGTCAAAAAAATCTATTAGCTGCCAATGTTTCCTCCTATGGATGTGTTACAGGACCTTGAAAAGTGCTGGTGAAGAATGAAACACAAATAGCGATAGCTTATTCCCATAAACCTTTTAATAGTGTTTTAAACAGATACTAGACAGATTGTAGATGTGTCAAGTTTGTTAAAGCTAGTACTTCAGCTCAGGGAACCCATTTGGCACTTCAAGTGAATCTCCCAGATGGAACAATATCATTAAAAATTAATTGTATAACCACTGGACCTGCCTTTAAAGACTTTTGAACTGCTGAGGCTTTCTAATCAGATATTGTTGCTCTAGTTCACCAGTGAAGCGAATCCAATGACTTTTTGGGCGTATGGCCTACTTCTGTTAATGAAAGTACAATTTATTCACTTCAACATATAGGTTGTAAAACTAATCTACTAGTTGACACATTATTCTCTTCTGCATGTTTAACTTCTCTTCGCTGAACCAAAAAAAGTGTACACTAAATCAGAAGGGACGTATTGATCAACTTGGCATCATTTGAAAGCCAATTAGAGTTTGGGATTGTGGTTGCTGGATGCTGAGCATAGCTCTTCTCTGTCTTGCCCTGGATGGCCTAAGGGGAATTACATCAGGTAAGTGTCTGGCCTGTTATGCTTTGTAGGGTTCTTTAGCATTCAATGGAGCTTTAAAAAGAACCTTACTGCTAACTTGTTGGTTTGGGTTTTGTTTTTTTTTTTTAGAAGCTTGTATAGTATTTTCATCATTCCTCAATATTTTTTCCTTAAGCATTGATATTTCAAGACAGATATTACCTGTACCTTGCAGTCAGTCCTTCTAGTCCTCTCCGATGTGGCTTTCATTATCATATTGGCCTCTCTCATTATTTTATCATGAGAAATAAAGTGACTTCTAAGTGAATTATCAAATAATGGACTCAGTCGGGACATGCCCAATATCTTGTTTGTCAGGATTGGCTCATTGGACTATTGCAGCTGGAGAGGAGACTGAAGTTTGAATCACAGAATTTGTTGTCAAGCAATAGTGATGAGTGTATTAGGGGAAAATATTACAGGTTGAGTAATAGGATATGCTTTTATGTTATTTCTTATTATTTATTACTCAGTGCTATGGCCTAGTTGACAACATGCTGATTGGATTCGATGATCTTGGAGGTATTTTCCAACTTAAATGAATCTGTACTTTGTTTAGGGATAGTATTGCTACTTCATTCCCATTTCATTCACTGTCTGGGCTTTTTAATTTATACTTGCCACTGTTCACTATTGTGAAATAGCTTTCACACTTGGTGTCTGAAACAGCCCTTATATTTGTACTGGATCTGTCACTGGTGAGGATGCCTTGAGCCACTGCTGCCAGTCCTGTTCAGGATGCTGTTGAGATGGCCATGCCCTAGTAGATACCTGCATCTACCATGTCTGTCTTTATATTCTTTAAACATGAACATCTCCTTTATGTAAGATTCTTCACAGATTTTTTTTTTTTCTGGAGGACACAAGTAGGTTGCTTTTCAGCTTACTTCCCTTCTAGCAAGTGGTTCCCTTAGCCCATTCCTCAGATGTCCAGCTACAGCAGCTTTTAAGGCTGTTTGGAATAATTTTAATAGTCAGGAGCCTAATACTCTGTCACTAAATATTTAAACATGACAGCTCTTACTGTCACTTTTATTTTCTAATGAGGTGTTTGTTGCCACAAAAATAGTTCAGTGGTTGTGTAATTTTGTAAGTAAATACCAGATAATAATACTTCATTTATTCTGTATATAGCTAGAGAAAAATACATGCACATATATAGTTGTATGTATATATTTTTGTGTATACTTAGTAAAATGAATCTTTTCTGTACAAAATATCAGCCATTCCTTAAAAAAAAACACAAAACCAAAAACCCCCAAACAACAGCATAGGTGCAGTAGAACATGAACAGGATTTTAATTAGACTCTGACTTCAGATTTTCTTTCAAAATATTCTGTTGTAGGCAGTCTGAAAGGTAAGGTAAAGCTTCATTAAACAGCATTCAATTAAAAAAATGTAATTGTCTTATGTGGTAAATGAACCATTACACTCTGAACTAGTATGTCATATTTATTAAAATTTGATTTGCACTTCCTTTTCAAGTGACAAGCACAGTGCAGAACTATATGGTCTTTATATATTGTTTTCTTTATGAGGTTTACTTTAATATATTTTTTGCAGTTTATCTAGCATTTCAAGCTACACATCATAAACCTACTTGGAGTGATGCTGGGGTTTTTGATGTTTCTACATCAATGTGACCTTTTGTGATGTTTCTGTTTTGTTAACTTCTAGGGGAATAAATTGTGAGAATCAAAAAAGAAAATTATGGGAAACAGTTGTAAATACTTCATCTCTCTTCTTTTATGCCATTTACTTACTCAATAAAAACTATGAAAAAGTAAGTCTGTTACAAAGGCAAGGTGACACTCTAGTCAGCTGTGATGCTGTTTTTCTTTTGCAGTGTATTCTAAGATAGAAGTTGATCTTAAGTTGGAACTGAGTGGGTGTACAGTTTGGAGAGGGCTTATCTTATTTGTCTACAAAATTTAACATTAAATAATATTTCATATGTTATTTAATAGTAAAAGCCACAACCCAACATCCATAATACATTGCTGTATTGGAATTTGCTGAGAAATTGACCTAATAAAAAAGTAATACTGTGGAAGTTTGCATTACAAGCTGCCTAAATCATAAACCTGGGTTTTTTACTTCTAATTAGGTGCCAATTATGGCATTTACAGTCAGAATTAAAGTAACCCAATAGATTCAACTACTGGTTCCTATGACACTTCTTTTATACATATTTTTATGCACATTTATATAAACTACTATTTTGTGACTCAGATATAGTGCCTCTCCAAGCTATTTGACCTTTGTCATAGAATAGTATATTTTGTCTTTATGTAAAATTAAAATTTTATGTAAAAACTCGTATTATTTTGGGATAAATATTTCACAACCATTAATTCTAGCCTACACCCAACCCTCCTGTTTTCTGCCCATATCGCACTAGAAGATATCCCATAATGCCAACAGGAGCTGGTCCTCTCTGAGTCTCACGTTGACAATTTGCTGATGATTCCAATTCAGTTACATTTGTTTCCTTATATTTTTATGCCTTAATTTATGCATATAATGCAAAAGGTGATACATCTCTGAAGTAATTCCACATTCCTTAGGCTGAGATGACTCAGCACCACTGATTTAGCGGAATGCCAATCAAACCTTGTGAACTTGAATATTCATCTTGGCATTGTTGATTTCTTTGTAGGTAGCAGCTCCTTGTCTAACACAGCTTAGTTGCTGTAATAGCATTCAAGAGAGAGCCTTTTCTCTCTTTCAGCCCTCATTGGCATAGGTGGTGTGTTAAGTAGACCATCATAATATTGGTTGTTTTCACATTTTAGTGGTATCAAAATTCTGTGTAGAAGCAAGACAGATGTGTATGTATCTTCTGACCTCTGTACCTGCAAATCTAGAGATAAATTTTCTTTTTCAGTGTTATATAAATGCAATTATTTTCTTGTCTAGGGCAACTTGTAGTTTATCCATGCTAGTTTTTACTTTTTTAAATTTTTAAATGTTGTGTTAGGAATAAAACATGGTGCAGAACTTGTTTATTACTCTTTCCAACTGTGGAATAGATGGGTGGAAAATCACCAACAATTAAACCAAAGCTATTGCACTGCAATTAAAAGATCAAACTGGACATTGTTTATTCCCTCCCTCTTTTTTTGGGGGGGGGAAACATGTTCTAGGAGTTATGTAATTAAATTATTACCTGCTGTATCACCATCTGCTTACACGGTTTTGAAACATTTCTAACCTCTGTGTGTATGTTCACTTCATGACTTCAAGGAAGTGCCAAAAAAAGCAGTGAACGTACTCAGCAGATGGACTGTGGGACTCACACCCTCTAAGCAGTCAGTCTTGATTGTTCTGAGTATAATTAAGCATATTTTCTCTAAATCTAATTATTTAGTTTCAAAACATGGCAAAGACGTTTATATTTGCAGTAGTAGAATATTCCTTCTGGGGTGAAGGTCTATTTCAGATTGTGTCTGTGGATAAACATTACAATTAGAAAATTCTTGGTAAGGTCATCTCCATTTTTAATTTACCTCAATATTTGTATTGTTTCCTTTTAATTAAAAAGTGTTTCAGCTTAATCCTTGCAGTAGAGTATGCTTCAGGTAAGTCTTAAAAATTAGGAAATAGATCTGGAAGCTCATAGTAGGCCTGCCAAAAAATGGGATTTAGAATTCAATGCCTAAAGCTTCAGGTATATGCTTCTTTTCAACCCTAATGGCATTTCATTCAATACAATTAGAATATTCAGAGGCTTAAAGTTGGAGCACATTGTTCAACAAAAAGCAACGTCTAAGCTGAATTTAAAGAAGAAATCTGCAGATGTGAAATTTGCATGGAAGAGGGTCAATAAAATCTGGCTCCAATGAAGTAGCAGACAAGCATCCACCCCAGTCTGAGTAAGATTATTTGAGTGTTTATAGGGGTCATGGATATCTTTGAAAATGTCAAATCCTTTTCTGATAATGAATTACGGTTTGTTGGGGTGTTGTTCTATTGCCAGCCAACACTACCAGGAAGCTGGATCCCTGCTTAATTGGGTGAGTTTACTGCTCATTGCTTTCAAAATGCAGAGCTTACTGCCAACAAGCTGGCTTTGTTTGTTACATCTCATCCCAGTCTTGTGTTGCACTTTATCTTTTATTAAAACAGTGAAAGTCAATAGTGAGACATCTTGGTGATCATTGTCTTAAACAAACAAAGAAGCAAACCAGAAAACAATATACAATAATATACAATATGCAATAATACAAGGTGTGTTGTATGATGGAAATCTGCTGAATCAGTTCAGCTGGATTCATGGTGTAGTTTGGAGGAAACGATCCAAGTGATTTCCTTTAACACTGGTGAGAGTTCAGGAGCCTCTGCAGTCCACAGGGAGGAGTTCATTGTGTCAAAATGAAGAAGTGATGATCCTCTCAAACACATAGAGTGAGAATTCCATAGATTGTTGATGTCTAATAATAATCTTATGACTTCCAGTTTGTGACTGAGGTCTAATGGGTTGATTAAATGAGAGGCTAACTTTTTTTCAGCTGTGTAGAGTCTAGTTTGCAATAGGGCTGTAAGAAGATTTAATTTACTACCATGTTATGTGACTTGTCCAATTTCTTACTCATTTTACAGTCATTTTGACCTTGGTGAACCAGATTAAAATTATCTGCAAAGGCATTTAAGTACCTTTTTTCAGGTCTGTATTCAAAAAACTCAGAAGTTAATATCCTGTCTACATTCCATACCCTATATATTTATTTTTCTGATTCTCATTAATTTAATTAGATTGCAGTCCTCCTTTGCACTTTACTTGAGAGATCATTCTGCAAGATAAATGCATTTTAACTTTGATGCCTCATACTAGAGGTGTGTACTCATAGATATCTACTCAAATAAATGACCCTAAAGTATTCTCCTTTCCTGTGTACGAAGTTCCCAGTACAGTCAGTAAAACTGCTAGTTTTTGATAATCTGCATCTATAATGAGAAAGTCATCTCTTTATTTCAATGGTAACTACTTCAATGATATATAAAAGTGCTTTAGAACAGTGCTGATTTTGTTCTTGAGATCACTCAGCAGCTTAATAACCAGCCTGTTTATAAAATTCAAACCTCCAGTTCTTTGTAGTAGTCTTCACTAGGTAGCAAAGTTTATGGGCATTTAGCCAACAGGGTTTTTTATGCGTTGCATCCGCCTATTTTGAAATTAATCTATAAACTTAAATTCCATATGTAGCCCAAACGCTGGTCTTCATGGGTCCCAAGTTACAATAGCAATAATTAAAATGTTTACTTTCATGTCCCAGATGGTGACTGTGGTAGATAATTGTGTGCACTGCAATTATTTTGGACTAAGTTTAGCAGAGGAAGATAAAAATCCATTATGGTTTTGTAACAGCACACAATATTTAATTGGTTTCACTATGGGTTTAATCATTTCCAGGATCTAAAAGTAAAGGAAAAATGAAAACACGTTACAGGTCCAAACAGATTTATGGGGTGCTTACATGTTACTTACATACAGATGTGGCACAATGGTGACTTTGGGGTTATTGTCTTTGCATTTAATCTCATAGGTTTGGGGCATGGCCTTATAATGGTTATATGAGAATTAAAAAAAAGAATTATGAAAATATGAGAGTTAAGAAAAAGAATTATGAAGATAGGTGATAGAACTCACTACTTTTGCATGCATTCAGACCATACCATTTGTAATTTCTAGCAGGGCAGAAATCACCTTTGTATGTGGGTGAAGCAGAGTCACAACATGAAACTTTTTAAAAGAAATAGAACAATTGAGTATTTAACTAATGTAACAATAGCCCATGAAATGTATTGCAATTGTAATGATTTTGTGTTATTATAATAAACCTAGTTGTTTCAGGCTTTGGTTTGGTATTATAAATATTTTGTGATAGAGCACTGTTTGTGACTTAGTTTTATCTTTTCATGCCATTTGCCTGACATTTGGTCTCACACAGCATTACTTTTAAGTGCTATTGAAGATCATTTATTTTTAATAATGCTCCTGTTCATAAATAAATTATAAAAGCTATGAGACATGCTTAATATAGTTCACTTGTTTCTAAATACCCATAATACATAAAGAAATTAACAGGTATTTGTTTTATCTAAAATATCAGGAAATCTGTGTGTTCACTGTTGGGAAAAAGAATAACATTCAGATTTTCAGTCTTGAATTTTTGTTAATGTACAAACTGTTTTCTCATGTCATTTCTTGATTCATCTTAATTATAAATTTAGTCACTCTAAATTTTTCATGAGCTTGGGTGACTTTTCGCTAGAGACTGATTTGCCTCTTTCCTTGCTGTACCTCTTGAAAAGCTTTGTACTATGAAGCTCAGTAGAAGACATTTTCCTGTAAAAAAGCAGGAGAGATGAAGAAAATGCTGCTGCTTTTTTAATTTGCAGGGCCTGATCCTGTTCCTCATGGGTATCTTCTGACTTTTTTTTTTATTTTTCTTTTCTGAGCTTGAAATTAGGTCATGTATAAATAAAACTGATTAAGTTGTTTTGTGAGGGAAGTATTCCCACTAAAAACCTAAATGTGATCAAAATGCACATTTTTAGTGAGGAAATGTTTATTTCTAAGAGTAATAATTAACATGTAAAATAAACCAAAGGATGTTCAGATTTGAATGACATTTCTGGGGAAACTGAAAAATTGGTTTTCCGTTTTTTGATGTTGAAGAAAATACATATCCTCATGGAGTTCAGGATCTGTATCCCTCTTTCTGTACTTTTTTTTTATTGGTATTTTAAAAGGAGAGATAGGCAGGAGAGATCAGGGCCATACTGATAGTCAACTTAGCAATTTACACAATTTTCCAGAGGCCTGCTGAAGCATCACATGAATGATGGTCACTTATACATTTGTTTATTTTATGAAGTCTTTTCTTCCTTCAGGAGAAGGAAGTATTGTGGTTGTAAAAAAGGCAGGCAAAAGGACTGGAGTTCATATTTTGATCAAAATATCTTTACAATGTTGAAAACACACAGTATTGTGCGTGATTTAATAGTTGGATTGTATTATTCAGACTTACTAATGGTGTGTTTCTTGGGAGCCCCCTCAGAGTCAGCTATGGATAATATTTTCATGAGAATTATCAAATTGTATTTGTTGGAAATTAACTGATTGATTCGCTTGATTTGGTGAGTGAATTTTTGAGAACACTAATGGCTCCTAGCTCTCAGTGAGATGGGTGACAGAGACTAAAGTTGGGAATAAAATCAATGTAAAGCTGTACAGATCTAGTAATTTCAAAATTTCCATGAAGCTCTCAAATGTTTTTAAACTGAAGTTGTATGAAGTAGCATCAATTTCCGTTTGTTTCTGTCACTGGGAAAATGCAGCAGATAAAGCCCAGGATGGGAAGCATTTAAATGTATTAACTGCCAGGTGAAGGAAGGAAAGCCTAAATCTTGATTCTTTTCCTCCTTCAGGCTGAAGGATTCATATAATAGGACCTCTTAAAGAGGAAAAGTCTGCTTGGTCAAGACCAGGTCCTGCTGTCTTGTTAGGTCTTGCCATAAACCCGCATGTTTTCCACATTCAAATTTACAGAGCTTCTGCAGTGAGTCCTCATGGGAACACTTGAGTTTTCATCCCTCTCCAGCCCAGCTGCAGTTACTGATAGGAGTTTTTTTGAGATGCAGGATAGAAATAGCAAGGCATTGTGAGGGAAGTGCGTGCAACCAAAGCTGAACTGAGACAGGTCTTACTTGTGTTTATTCTGAACTTTCTTACTCAAAGGTGCTGCTGAAAAGGAAGTTTTGTCCTCATTTTGGTGATGTGGAAATGGCATCAAAGGCTGCAATGAATATGAGATGTGTACATGAAATGCTTAATTTCTCAGTGATTCAGGAAACCTGCACGATTCCTGCGCATCAAGGGTTACAACTCAAGCAGTTTTTAGCAAGCTGCTAATCTGCAGTGCTTGCTCTATAGTTGCTTGCTATCCCAGGAGTTTCTGGCAAATGCTCATACAATCTGATTAACATGGTTCACATACAAAGGGCGCTGGCCTGGGGACTACCACATCTCATTAATGGAAATGAATTTTTCATGCCATGGCTGCTATGTCTCTGTGTTAAGACTTTCATTTCTTTTTCTAATTCTGTCTGTTTTCGGTGTTGATTTTTTGGGGGTTTTTGTGTGTTTTTTTTAAGCAGAAATGGCTGTATGAATTTTAACAACTGGTTATGTTACAGGTCCGAGGGTTTTTATTTTTGCATACTGATGTTATTTTTACTAGGAAACAGATGAATCAGCAGCAGACAAATAAAAGGAGTGAAATGGCATATACTTGTGTTCATATTGAACCCTTTATGTCTGATTGAATGCTTGATGGGTTCAGTTTAAGGATGAGGTGACTTGATCTGTTCTTGGCAGCAGTCCTGCTTTGCATAGGAGGCTGGAGCAGGTGACCCTGTGAGAGCCCTGCCAGCCAATTTCGGTGGTTCTGTGAATTGTCAACTTTCCAGTGTAACTTTCCAGAATTGAGAGTTTTGAAATTGATGTGTTTTGCATCTTTTTAAGAGGTTGTAAGGTGTTCTACTGTGACATGAATACTGTCCTGGTTTGGTGCTGAAAGCAGGGAGGAGAGGGCTTAGTCTTCTCTCAGTGTTGTTTCTTGGGGTATTTTGGATTAATGTTGCTTATTAAAGGACATTGGAGATGAAGTAATAATACTTATTAAACCAGTATGCAAAGTCTGCCCAGGCACTGGTCATCCACAGCTGCTGTACTGTGGCACTTGGTATTTAACATTTTTGATGTCAGCAAATTGTCATTTTCTTGTTAACGTTACTCTGTTGAAAAGTTCCCAAACATCAATAGCTGTCTTATACCGGGTGTGTACCTGAACATGGGGATCCAGAATCTTACAAGACCATCAGTCCATGTGTAGGTGATGGTATAGAGCTGAATTAGCAGCAACTACTTTCAATGTGAATAGCTGAAATACCTCTAAGTATTAATTACATAGTTTATAGCCTTCTTTAACTCAGTGTACTAAGCTATATGCTTCTTGAATATGTCCTTTGCTCTTGTCCTAATGCACGTTTTGCTTATCTTCAACTGCTAATGTCTCTAAATCAACAAGTTCTACAGCATTAACAATTTAATAGCTATGCACAACCCTGGCCGAATCTAAAAGGTTTATGAGTTTTTCCTCTAAAGAAGCTGATGTGTTAGTTTTAGATTGTGAGATGTGTATCACACTCTTCTCTAAGGCTTCTTTGCTTGGGGTCGTGAAATATTAGGGTTAGTTTTTTAAGAAATTATTCCTTAAGAAATGTGTACAGACTAACAGTATTAAGAAGTTCAGTCTACTGGCAGTCTGTGATAAATTCTGTCTATATGAAAGTTTGATTGTCAACTTTTGTATGTCAAAAGTGACTAGAGCAGGCTAAGGTAGATAACTGAGAATTGAGGTAGTCTTTAGGAAAATGGACTTGTCCAGTTTCTTTTTTTCCTATACCTCAGCAAGGTTGAGAGATGTCCCTAAATGATGATTGGAACATCATCAAAGAGAGGCTGAAGATAAAACCATAGACTAAGCAGCTATGCCTCTTTTCCCAAGGATGTGGTCACAGTTTGGTAAGATTTGGCTGAAAACAGCATTAGTCCTGGCTGGTTTTTTTTAACCTTCTTCCAGAAGGGCTAAAATCAAAGTGTAAACTTCTGAAAAGGTACTGAAAGTATATATATTACTGATGTATGGAGTTTTACATGTAGATGTACTTTATCACAGATCTTAAATCTGTGTGCAGAGTGAGTGATGACTGAAGGAACAAATCAGTTTTGAATTTAAGATGCTTCCACACTGAACTCAGTGCTGGCCAGTGTGGAAAGGAAGTTTCAAGAGTGGCAGAAGTGCTAGCAGATAGGTATGCAAAGGACATAGCAGAAGGAAAGGATGCTTCCTTTAATTTTTATCCTTAGAAATCCACTGAGTATTCCTTTTTTGACCTGAACTAACACACTTTGGATTTTCTTTTTAGGAGAAATCATAAACTCATTTCAGTGTGTAGACATTGCTGAATTCAGGATGCTGAATGTCACACCATGTTGACTATGTGTGAAAAAAACATGTTCTGATAAATTCACAGGAATTGTACACCATGCAAAATTACACCTCCAGGCAGACTTGAATGACCAAACTCTGACATTTCTCAAACTTGACAGCTTATTTCAGTGGAGATTTAGGAAAGAAAGGTCAAAGGACACCAAACATATTACTGCTCCACTCTGCCTATAGCTATAGCAACACTAAATCTTCTAATATTACATCTTAGGGCAAATGAAGGTTTTCTCATTTAGGTCCTAGAAACAGGAGTAAACAAGTCTTATGAGGAGTGGATGAGGGAACTAGGGTTGTTTAGCCTGGAGAAAAGGAAGCTCAGGGGAGACCTTATTACTCTCTACACCTACCTGAAAGAAGGTTGTAGCCAGGTATGGTCAGTCTGTTGTCTCAAGTAACTAAAGGTGAAACAAAAAGACATGGCCTCAGGCTGCACCAGAGGACGTTTGGATTAGCTATTAGGAAAAATTTTGTCACTGAAACAGCTGTCAAGCCCTGGCACAGTCTGTGCAGGGCAGAGGTGGAGTCACCACCCCTAGAGGTACTTAAAAGATGTGTAGATGTGGCACTTGGGGACATGGTTTCATGGTGGCCTTGGCAGTGCTAGAGGAGCCTTTTCCAACCTAAGAAATTCTATGATTCTGTGATTTTATGTGTCAGATGTAGGGTTGTTGCAGCTTAATGGCTTCAGCAAATGTCCTCTTGCCTTGCCAGGAGCAGCATCGGGGTTGATCATGCACGAATAGCTCGATTGCCTTCTGACAGGAGCCTGGAGTGTCGGTGAGCGCAGGCGTGTGTGCACGGGCATAGAAGTGTGCTTTCATAAACATGGGCCCATCTTGGGTTGCAGTAGCAGTTGCCATGGCAACATCACTCTGTGTACTTGAGCTTTAACATTTGAGAGTTCACCCAGAAAATAAATTTGGCGTGGTTATGAAGTACACTTGCTTGTTTTCTGAATTCTTTTGGATACAGATCGTTGAAAAAAAAAAAAGCAGAATATTATGTTACTGCCTTTGCTCTGTTTCCTGACATAAACCATGCACAGAATCATTAAAGCTGTCATCTATCAAAATATAGTAAAACTCCAATAAAGCTAAATTGTAAATGTTGCCATCTTCAGCTCCATAATATATTATTTCTAAGGGCTCTCCATCACTGTTGAACTTGATAAAACTCAGTAAAACACTGCTGAGCAAGAAATGAGAAAAAAAACATCTAGAAGATATACTCTGAAGTAAGGATTTAATTTTTTTGTGTAAGTACTAACCTATTTTTCTACAGCAAGTTAGACTATCATAAGATGGTGTCAGCGGGAACATTTTTGTGCGTATATCAGTATTTTAAATATATTATTTATAATATAGTTATATTTTAAATATATTATTTTTATCCAAAAAATTAACTTGACATCTCTGATTTCCATATGCAGTGTTACTAATAGGAAGATTTGTCTTCTTTAACCAGCTAAGTTTGTGAAGTTGATCCTAAGCTCTGAAAATTGGAGCACTGGAACAGATTGCTCAGAGAGGTTGTGGAGTCTCCCTCACTGGAGATAGTCAAGAACCATCTGCATGCAATCCTGTGCAATGTGCTCTGGTATGACCCTGCTGGAGCAGGAGGTTGGACCAGGTGACGCATTGTGGTCCCTTCCAGCCTCATACATTGTGTGATTCTGTGAAAACCAGGTTAGATCGTCTGATCTTGTAGACCAGTGGCAGTACCAGGGAGTTTGCAGGTGACGGGATATTCTGCCCTCCCCCATGCCACTGTCAGATCTGGCCTTCTCAACAGAAGCCCTAAAAACAGAGATCTGAGATCATTCTGCTTGGGGAAATCTGAATTGCTTAAGAGCTGCTTTCCTCTGAGAAGAGGTGTGAGTGCAGTGTATTCGGTATATTTTTACCGAAACTAGGTCTGAGGTCCTGAGTGTGTCTCATGTCTCATGCTTACAGGTCCCCTGTTAACAGGGGGCAGATCCTTGATAGTTCCAGGCTGACTCATGTCCCTCCATCTTTGGACTAAGTTTTAGATAATATCGTATCCCAAGTGTTCTAGAGTCATCAATTTGCTAATAGATTTTGTTTTTTTTGTTTGGTGTGGGTTTTTCTTCCTCCAATAGAATGTGTTTTTATTGCTAGATTTTTGTCCATGATTGTTAAAAATCATGAATGGAGTTGATGTTCATAATGAGGCCAGATTCCTGTTACTGCTGTTTGTACCTCATCCATAAAAGTGACCTTTTGGATTTGTTTGATTTTTATTTTTTGTTGTTGTTGGTTGGTTATGCTGGTGATGTTTTTTGCTGGTTTGTTTTGTTTTTTTTCCTTTTTAAGACATAGGTTGAAATCACATAGTGTTTTTACAGTGTTGGTTTCCGCCTTTTGAAGTAGCATTAGCATACTTTCTTACCATGTAGTAGCTTGCAAGTGTATGGCTTTTGAATTTTCCTAGTTAAAATGACTTAATTTTTTCATAATAATTTAAATATAATTGACTGTAATTAAAGAGAGAAAAGAGATTGAAAAAATCAAACTGAAATGTGCCTAAGCTGAAGACTGGCAGTGTAAAAGTTTCTGAAGCAAAAATGAGTCATATAAAATTAACTTTCTTAAGAACTGCTATGGCCTGTTACTACAGCTACTGCTGTCAGCATTTTCTAGTTAAACACCGTTTACAATAATTTTATTTTGCATCAAATTCAACTATAAGCTTAAATGCAAATACTCCAATGATAGTTTCAGTCCTGGTAAAGTTTTCTGTTTTATTTCTTTCAGAAGCAATTATAATGTCTGCAGAAATGTAATACAAATTATATTATCGATGAAGCTTTGAACTTGGAAAAAAAATACATGCCGCCAAACTGAATATTAGGTTACTGTACAGGCAGTTGATGTGAGGAGAAAAGGGACCTGAAATCTGAAGCAGAAATAAGACCTCCTATGCTCTTTTGCTGAGGGGTCCTTGGTGTCAGGTGTGCTTCCCCCCCTATCAGCTGCTGTGGTTTCTTGGGGACACCAAGGAAGAGATGCTGGAGCAGGGAAGGAGGAGTGAGGGGCTTTGGAAGGGATGGGAAAGGACAAGGTCACTCTGTAGGAGCAGGGTCCAGCAGGATGGGGATGGGCAGGAGTTCAGGCAGAGGTGTGGGAATGTAAATTGTAAGGAGGTGGTTGGGGCAACAAGAGCCAGGTGGTGGGGTTGGGTCTAGCGCGAATGAACAAAGATGTAGAGAGCAATCTCTACCCCTTACACCTAGTTAAAGAACAGTGTGTAAATGCATGTGTACAAGACATCCCTCCCAGTGCAGAAAGTCCTGTTTCTTCATCCTCTTCTTTGCTTTTAGAAACACTGCAATCCTATCCAGTGCCCTTCCCAAGAAAAACAGCAGTGTTGAGCCCAAAGAAAAGACGAGAGATCAATTAATGGACTAAGGAAGTGGAGTGCGTATGTAGTTGGGGCTTCTCTCTCTTGTTTGGGGATCATTGTTCTGATGTTTGCAAATGTGTTTGGTAAAGAGTGAACAGCAAGAAAACTGAACTGGTACCCACCTTAATGGGAGGGAAAAGCTGTTCTGGAAACAAAGCCAAGGCAGCAGCACAGCACGTACCACAAGAGATGCACAGACTCTATAACAGAGCCATTTATACTGATCAGATTATGCTGCAGTTTTAATAAACCTCCTAGGTAGGCTCTGCATATATCACAGATGCTGTTGGCTCCTATAAGTTTAGGGAGTATTTCTGACTTTTGTTTCAGGCAAATAGGTATTTGCAAAGTAAACAGGTCTGAGAATGGAAAAGATCTATGTTAGTAATACATGCACAGAAGACTAGAGACTAGCTAAGGCTGCCTCATCTTCACATGATAGGTGTCTGCTGGGGAAGAAGGATCTTCCCAGAAATTCTTCTTTCTCCAAGTTCTGGGAATTCAGAAGTTCTGAAAAGGCATCAGGCAAATTTATCCATGAACCTATGGACATCTAGATGGTTCAGGATATAACAGCTCGAGTGGCTGCTATTTTTAATCACAGGCATGTTAACTCTTGTTCCAGTGGACATTATCATGCACAAGTCTTATCAGTTAGGATGCTCTGTAGACCTTGTTTATGTCAATAGGTCATCCTTTGTGTTGGTATTAATAGCATCCTGGTCCACATGGCTGTTTGTGATACAATAAAATGGGTGAGAGATTTTGAAGAAGTTAAATATTCTACATCATTCACGTGTGCTAAAAAGTACTTATTAATGAAGAGACAGCTTAGGCTCAGTTTAGCTGAGTTATAGAGACCTTCTTTCTCCAATCTGATCTCTTTTCTGTCTTCTGCTGCCACAGTGCTTGGTCTTTCAGGTTGGGTTCATCTTCAGTGAAATATGAACATTGGATAAGTTTTTATATGATTGCTGTGTTTAGTGATGAAGTACTTAATTGTCCTACCGTTAACTGAACTGGTTGCCAAGCCCATATCCCAAACATGAAGGAAGGGAGAAATCATTACTGCAGGAAATTAAGGCAGTGGTGATGGAAAGATCACATTATTTTCTGAATTACAGGGTAGTGTAACCTTGCTGTTGACAAGGGTATCATAATCTCTTCTGCAAAAAACTTTTGTCAGGGATTTACAGCTCTGAAGAAATTTGTCTAGGCCTGAAACTTGGCATCATCTCATTTAACAAAGTACTAAATTGTTGTCATATGTACTTTAAAGACTTGTGAGTGCAGTGGGTGTTGACTTCCACAGTAAGTACAGCTATTGGGTCTTTTAAACAGGTGATATTATATCTGCTTTAGGGATTCACCTAGACACAGAAAGATTAGAAGGGCTTAAAGCCTTCTATACTCTGTATAGAAGATACTGAGAAGAAAATAAAAATGAAAGAACCCTTAAAATGAGGTGACCCAACAACCCTGGATTTCTGGTTTTATGACTACACAAAGAGACTACAATGCCTTAAAGTACAATTTCTGAGTGAAGTTTGCCTTTTCAGTAATGAACACTAAGTGGCTCGGGAAGGACTTGCTCTGAGCAGCACGTTGACACTTGCCATGTTTCCTGCTGTGCATGAGCCTGCTAATTGTCTCAGCTGTTTATGAACTGGATTTAACAACTGCAGCACCAGTCACAAAGAATTTACTCTTTCCATGTTGCTTTCATAAAATGTTTGTATAAATTGACCTTTCTGTTGTGGAAGTATTGGAGAGGGTCAGTGGTGCAGATGCAGGACCTTTCATGTCGACCTTATTCTGTAGTTTTTCAAAGGCTTCACTGGTAATGGATTGAAGCAGGAAAGCTATCAAGAAAGAAGTTTCTGGTGGTTTCATAACAGGATGTACATACCAGGCATGATGTGTGTTATTTTTAAGGTAGATAGTTTTCAAAGGAGCTTATAAAGGCAGTAATGACCCAATAAAGCTGACTCTCCTGATTTCTTGGGTACAGTTAATTGAAAGGATATTTAGGTTTGGTTTGATATCTCTTGATAAACATTCTCCCTACAAATCAGTGGAAATGTAGAAATGCACATCAGCTTTATTGGTAATCAGCTTGACTCTGTCCAGTATTCCAAAGTTTATAATCCCCTTTTCTGTCTCTACAGAATGGCTTTAAAGCTCACTTGGTGCATATTCAGACTTCTGGCATTTTGCAGTTGCTCTTTTATCTTTATAATAAAACATGTATTTAACAACAATTAAATGTTGAAACAGCTTGCTGGCAGATGGGCTGAATTTTCTATCTCCTGAAGTTTTCAAAAATGTCTTTCAAAAATATGTTCATTTTATGGTCTGTGTTATAGAGAAGAATGAACTAAAGTATTGTAGTGTTTTTTTCTTGACTTCTAATTTTTCCATATCTCTCTATTGTAATTTTTTTTCACTTCTGGATACAGTGAGGTTTCTGTCTTTCTATTTCCTACCAAAAACTACATTTAGTGCATAATCTTTAAAATATACCTACTTCCTTAGCCAGCTAAATATCAAATGCTAAATAGAAGATATCGATTACATGGCACAAATTATTTGTGCCTTTAGAATCAGGAGTTCACTTTGTAATATTACTGTTTGAATGGTTAAATGTCCTGATCTCAGATACTTCTAAATAAGTTGTGCTGTGGCCTTATACTCAAATAATAAGCTTAGAAATACTAGTAGAAAAAGTGAAGTTAACAGCTGCAGCTACTCTTGCATTCTTTGCATTCTTTAACTAAAGGACATGCGTTGCTAATAAGATCCCATACTCCAAAGGCTGACTTCAAATATAAAACTGAATTGAATATTGATTTTTTTATTTTAGTTCATTTAGTTGCTTGGAGTTTTTTCCTGAAGTGAGGTAACTGGTTTTAGTGCTTTGAATGAAAATTGAATTGCTGAGATGCTAAGCTTTGGAATGTGGTTACTACTTATCTGCATTAACAGCCATTTCAAGAAATTTCATTTGATTTTTTATTATGTACTTATATGTAGATTTAAATAACCTTTATTAATACACCCCATTGAACAATAACATACATTTTTAAAATGTCATAAATACAAGGAAAACTTAACTACCACAGTTAGGCAATGGTCAACATTTATAAACTCAGCAAGATTAATATTTGCCATGAAACTGCATCTGAAAAACTGCCTTAATTCCAGTTTTATGGCTATTACTGTAGTAATCTGCTAAGGATTTACTTATTTGGCTGAAACAGTTTGTTAAATTACTTTAGGAATTCTAGAGTCAAAAATGCATATTTATGGAATGCAGTAATAATTTGTTCTGCTTTAAAGCACAAAACACTGGTCCTTAATTTCTAATAAAAAGCATTATGAAATGGAGTTGAAATGATGAGGTTGTTGTGCAGTTTATATTATCTAATAGTGATCTCTCAGTGATTTTCAAATTAATCCCTCCACTAACAAAAGAGAAGGCAGAGTGAAAGGGCAGATAAATACCTTGAAAGTTAGTTAGCTCAATTTTCCAAAGAATATTAATACATCACTTGATGTCCAGGTTGTGTTTGGCAAGAAGCTTAGTGCACCAGGGATCTGTTCTGGGGCTGGCATTATTAAATCTCTTCCCTAGCAACCTGGATGAGGAGACAGAGCGCTCCCTTGGGAAATCTCGGAGATGCACAACTGTGGGGATTGTATTGTAGTGCTGTAGTTCAGAGGATCCTTCTCAAACCTGAGGATTGGGCTAACAAAGTCTGCAAAGGTCAGCCGCAAAGGCTTTGCAGGTGTAAGCCATTTGTTGATTCAGCTGGAATTTAAAGACTAAATTTATTTTCATTATTTATATAAATAATCCAGACCTTCACACTAATTTAAGAGGCTTTAAAGTTCAGCTCACTCTCAAGTCTGTTGCTTCCACTGCATATAGAAGAGTTTGGACTGCAGGTAGAGAATTGATTTGCAAAGTTACTGCAAGAGCTACACTTGGAATGTGTGGGTTCTCTTGGCTATTCTGGGGCTGCCTGACAGTTATAGGCAAGGGATATTTATATGGCTGTATGGGGAAAATAGGATCTGTAAATTGGTATTGTATAGAGCCAGATAGCCTTTCAGTGGACAATAGGCAGTTTCATTTTATCAGAGCTTGTTAACAGTTTGCTGTCTGCAGAGAGCTTCGAAAAGCTGAATTCTACATTGCTATTAGAGTGGGTTCATCTATTACATGGCCTCAGTAATGTATTTGGAGGTGAGTCTTGGAGAGTGAGAATGCCTTAAAACATTAAAATGGAGGTGTAATGTAGTGCTGTAGGTGTCAGTCTAGCATTCCTCACTGTGAGAGGTTTAATATCTTAATCTTCATTTTATTCTAATTGAGAAGTGAGTTTGATATCTGAAAAGCACTAAATTACAGATGCTTATGCGTTGGAATGGCTATTGTCAAACTATGGAGGAAAAGGTGCCCTGTTGTTGCACTCTGTTAAAAATGATTTATTGAAAATTGACTTTGAGTGTTTGTACTGGAGGTCAGAGTTCCCTTCAGAGGGCATCCACTTCCATAGAAATATCTAGAAGTGCCACAGTTATGCCTTGCTATTAAAAGAATGATTTTGTTACAAATACTTACCTGGCAGTGCTTTTGATTCATTAAAATGGGAAAAATAAGTGGAGCAAAACAGCTGGGACGATTTCTAAGTAAATTCATCAGTCATTCAGGAACTATGCATTTAAAATAGCTATAAATAATAGAATACTCCATCTAAATGGAAGGCTTTTATTGATATGTAAGTACAGTGTCACCCTGAAATTTCTTTTTAACTTATCATTTCCTTGTGTTTAGAATCACATCAGGCAATTTATATTATTTCTAGTTTTTCAACTTTATTTTAGCAGCATTATTTTGTGTAGTGTGTGAAATTAAATTGATACACACAGTTGTTAGGCTTTAAAATTACTTTCAGGTAGCAAATAATTGTTTTGGAAACTCTGTGCCTTCACTCAACTTTTTAATATCTTGAGGACTGACAAAATAATTGGATAAATTCTGTGGTTTGCCATCAACATTTGGAAATTCCTTTTACTCATATTCTGACAATATATTCCCTTAAATATTATCTTTCCTTTCTGGTAATGTTCATGGGACTGGTGATCCTCCAGAGGAAGACAGGATGATGAAAATGGGGACAGTGAAATACTATGAACCTAGTTTTTGCTTTTTATTGTCTCTGTTGAGTTCTTCCAGGTTTACAAAGATCAAATAAATTGTTTATGTTTGCATATGGAAACAAACCTTTTTTTGTTCTAATTTTGTTTTAATAGATAAAAAGATGGCCTATCACAAAGTGAATGCAGACCAGAGAGCACAGGGGCACTCTCCATACCTTGACAACGATGAGCTCCAAGCCACAGCGTTGGAACTGGAATGGGACATGGAAAAAGAGCTGGAGGAGCCTGGCTTTGACCATTTCCGACTGGATGGTGCAGTCCAGCATCACCTGGGAAACTCACAGAGCCCTGACCTTGATCTCGAGCCCATCCAGCCTTCATCTTCTCCAAAGGGAAGATTCCAGAGGCTTCAGGAAGACCCCGACTACATCTCACACTACACGAGACAGGCACCAAAGAGCAGTCGCTGCAGGTTTTTTCGGATACTGAAAATATTTTGCACTGCATTGATTTTATTTATTTTTGGAATTGTGATAGGATATTATGCACGCAAGAAATGCCCTTCTCCCCCAGCATCTCAAGAACCAAATAATCCTTATATCTACCATGAAATCCTCAAGGAAATCAAAGCTGAAAATATTCAACAAATTTACAGGTATGTACCTTGACATATTTTTTTCTAAATGCAATCAGATATGAATGTTAAGAATGTTTGTGATTTGTCTTATGTGGAATATTATTTACAAATCTTGACTTTTTCTTCGTGTTCAATTTCGTCATGATACTTGGGAAACATTCGTAATTGTAATCTTAATAATGTACATTTGTGTTAAACCAAATAGTTTTGCTTTAATAATGTTCTATTGCTAAATTTATCAATATTATCATTAACATAAATGAACTGAAAAATGTAGATAATTCAAAGTGAATAGGGCAGCTGTCCTAGATCCAATTGAATGCCAAATAACAGTTACAAAACCTTATTATAAACATTGTTTTTCAATATTTGGTGCTTTAAGAAATTCCCATCTAATTTTTGGCACAAAAGCAAACTCTGGCTTGTGTTTTTTATCTACGTAATGAATTAAACCTTTGGTCTGTGTAGGTTTGGGATGGAAAAATTGATCTCTGCAGTCTGAAAGACCATGAATTGTTTATTTTTTGTTCTTTATTCTTTTAAGAATATAAATTGTTATAAAATATCTACTTTCTGTGTTTGATTTTGTTTTTTTGTTCCAGTGTGGAATCTTTTCACTGCTTTTAAAGTTTATATAACGTGTTCATATCGGAGTATAATCACTTTTCCATAGCAGTGAGTGTGGAAGAAACTATGTGTTCCTGCCAACTTTTGAAAGTTATTTCTATATGAGGGGGTAGATAAGCTTATTTTGGCTTCTAGAATGGAAAGTTCCTTTTCCATGATAAAGGCAACATGCTGCAAATTTTCTGATCAGTACCAGTTCAGAGGCAGCAGAACTTACACACCTGAGGTTAGAAAAGATTGTTGTTGTGGTCATCCAAAGAGGTATTTTTGAGCAGAACAGAAATACATTGAAGGTGGTGTTCTAACAGTTAGACTGGAGTATTCTAAGAGTATTTGTCTTTTATTATATTTGATAAACCAAGTCTTAAATCTTAAAGTGGTTAATACCATGTTTTGAGCCAACACTGTTACTAAATTCAAGGGATAAAATAAATATGAAGGATTTCATGTCACTTTTTGTGTGCTGAACTGACTCTATACAAACTAATTATTTTCATAATGAGAAAAGGTGAAAAATGGGTTTTTTGTAGAGTGAAAAATTCTTTCTTTTGAACTGAATTCTGTCAATTGAACTGAATTCTGTCATAAGGCTTAGTCACGACAAAAGTATTGGAATAAGCTAAACCCTAAAATTGGATATTACACAAATTGCAGCAAATTGCTGACATGTCTATCAGAGACAGAATAATAGTCCAGTAGTTTGTGTTTAGGGACTGGGAATTGTTTGCCATTTTATTATATTTGAAAGGGTGTTTTAAAGACAACCCTTTTCAAACTCTTCATCACTAGTCAAATGATTTCAGCTTGCCATGAGAATGTAAGTAAAAATCTGGACTTTAAATGAATTGCATGAATATTTTGGAACTTAAAAAAAACTTACGTAGTTGTCATCATTTTACATAATTTTTAGTATTTGGGGTTTGGTTTATTTCAATAAATGTAGTCAAGCTTTAATTTATCTGCCTATCAATTTTATATATAAATATATTATCAATGCTTTTAGTATACTGCATTGCCCTCAAGATGTTTCTTACTCCAACATTTTGATCCGAGACAGCTTTCATCTCGTGTTAAGTTGCTTTCCCTCAACATGTGTTTGGCAAGACTCAGAGATACTGCAATGAAACCTGTATATGTTTAGCCCCACGAATACAGAACATGCAACATATGTTGCTTGGGTAAAAAAAAAAAAAAGCCCAAACCTGAGAAAATGAATATATGTTATTGGAAAACTTCTTTCAATATAATACTATGAGTTACTATAAGTGGCAGCTGCTTAACTTTCAATTTCTGAATTTTACTGAGGATGACATTAATTTAATTTTCTTTGTTTACTGCTCAGATCAGACTCAATAATGGTAAGGGAATTTGCTAACAGTCCTGAGAAAGGAATTAGGAGAAAAATCCTATTTAAAAGACACGGGCATACCAATTATGTTGCTCAAGCAGACATCACCTCAGTTTTAGTTACCTTGTCACTTGGAAGTGCTGGATTAATGGTTGGGCTTGATGATCTTTGGTCTTTTCCAACCTAAACAATTCTATAATCTGTGTAAGATAGTAAGAGTGGGAAAATGCAGGTGTTCTGTTCAGCATCTCCATTGGAGGCTCTTGGTGGGAGCTGGTGTATGGCTCTTCTGTCAGTGCCATGCTGTCTACACCAACCAGGTGCACGTTATGCACTTTTCCCAGCAGATGTACTAAAGTCATTAGGTAAGAAAACTCAGTGTTGGCTTTTATTCCTTCAACTTTGCACCTTGCTTCCTGTGAAATTGCAATACTACAGAATTTCCATGCAATTTAGCACGGTTGTAATTACTGGTCTTGGTCAAGCTGCCTAATCAATGATACAGCCTAGGTAAAAATTATCTCTGTGAGTCTTTTTGAACACTTCCCCATACCCCCTGTAGGGTGGTGCTTGAAATGTTGATGATAAAAATCAGTTTACTCCTGATGTTTCAGAGGCTCCAAGAAGAGTTGCCAGAGGTGCCTAAAAGGAGAGAAAGAATTGCTACAAAAAAAAAAAAATAGCTGTTCTCATCCTGCACATTGTGTTTTACCTGCTGGAAAAAATTGGCACAAAGATTGTTAATATGATTCAATCAGTAAATCTATGGATTTAGCAGCCTGAATAATAAATTTGCTCAGATAAATATTTAAAAGAGATTCATCCTGCTCCATGGTACAGGCAGAGTCAGAACTGGTAAAACCAGACTTAATTCTGCAAACATCACTGGGGTGGTAGGAATCCAGTAACTTTATCTGTTTGTGCCATCAATGTGTCTTCTCCCAGTTTTCTTTTGGAAGATATGTGAAAAGATTTTAGTTCAAGTTTGATTTAACCTGGCTCCCACAGGCCTTCAGGATGAATAAGAAAAGGGCATAAATTCCACTTCTGAAAGACATGAGCTGGAAGTTGAAACACAGAATACTTTGGATATGTTCAAACATATCCATAACCAGCAGAACTTACCAGGGTAAGACAGATGGATAAAGCTGGTAAAATCGATAGGCTGAAAGCACATTATCTCCTGGGACAGCAAGGTTGAGACTCCATGTCAGGATTGAGTTCTCAGGGCCCATTTAGAGAGAGTGTGTCAAGAGGGCAGAGCTGGAGAGTCATTGTCTATGCTTTGAGTCCTCGTCGTGCTCCCTGAGGAATGTTCTGTAGCTCCGAAATACAGTTGTTAGACCAGGGAAGGTCTTGTTCTCAAAAGTGATGAATGCCTTTAGATGTGGAAGTCTATAATAAATTACAGTTTTTAATAAATGCAGAAGGTCATAAGAGGCAGACTTTCAGAAATACAGAAACACTCAACAATTTTGCTAAGAGCGCTGTTAAATTTTCAAAAGGAAATTTGAAATGAAAAATTTCACAATTCCCAATGAAATCTGGTGTTTTACAGCTACTTTTTAAAATGGCACTCAAATTTTTAATATCATTTAAGTGCTTTTGAAAATTCAGTGGGTTTTCCCTTCTTGCTCTCTGTTAATTGGGGGATGTTAAAGAATTTATCTTTATTGCTACAGATCTGACAGATTCAGGTTAGAATGGCAAACATTTGAGTTTGTGCGGTTGAACTTTGAGCTTTAGAGTTAAGATCTGAGTTTAATGTTATTAACCAAATCTAAGGGGACAAGACAATAAGAAAGTAGCAGAAAGGCAAAGACCTCTGCGATTATAACTACCACTGTTATCCAATTTGGCATCTTCTTAAAAAAATATATTGCACTGTATCTTTAATTTTTTTAAAAATGCTCTTCATTGAGCATTTCAGTAGGGGAACTATGAAAGGTTGCATTTTTATTTTATATGAAATTATTTCAATTTTGTTGCTCCAAAACCATATAAAAATGAAACAACTCTAATTCATTTGGAAAATGGGATGCTATATAATTTTTTAGAAAGTTATAATATTGGGTTTGACTTCTGTAAATTAAATGGGTAAACAAAGATTCATGTTGAATAGTAAGAGTAAAAAGAAAAAGGACACTTATGTTGATGTCAGTGCTAACTCTAGCTATACATTATTTATTAGATGAGCTAATTCACGCTAATATTTTAAAAATTCTTGAAGCCTTATTCTGCTGCATTCAGTAACGTCTTGGTTGCTATCAGATTCACAGTTTCTTGGATACCTTTTTTCCATGATTCAAACTGGGAGGAGGCACAGACATAAGAGTCTTTGTTCATCAACTAGTCTGTAGAGCAGCTCCTACATTTCAACTCTGCTCTTCATCATTTATATCCTCACTCAAATGTTTTTTTCACTATCATTTTTCCCCTCCTCAGGCAATAGAGAGGTTTAAATCCCTTCATAATACATCTAGTTGTAACTAACTGTCCTTTAGAAGCACATCTGTTCCTTATTCCAGCCAGTAATATCACCTGCAGAATTTCCCAAATCCATCTCTGGTAAGAATTGATTTGTCACTGGTGCCTCCTGCCATCCATAACTTCAGCTTAATTCTTCAAAGGGCTTTGGGAGAGCAGGCATCAGCAGCTCTCCTATGCAGTCATGGCCAGAGAACAAAAAGAGTTTACTTTCTTTTCCCTCAGAGTGAAGTGAGAAACTTCCCTATCCAAGTGCTTTTTGTCCCTGATCAGTTGTAATCAGTATTGCTAAAACCTTGGAGCTTCAACCTTTTTTCTCAGGTAAAGCCTGCAAAACACATACCCGAGGAGCAAAGAGAGTCTAGAACTTCTGGGAATATTTGAGTTCTGGAGATTTGGACTGAATTAAATTTACAGGCTGCTGCTTGGGAAAATTGCCTTTGTCCCAGGAACAAGAAATCACAGCAGGAGCGTAGCCTCTCCTTCTAGAGGAAGGATGTGAAAACAGCAGTCACTCTGGTGGCTGCTTCCCTTGGGAAAGACCCATGTAGGCCAATGCCTGTTAACAGCTACTGTTAATTAACAGCTCCATCTGACTTCTCCATGGCTGCTGGTAGGAGTCTGCCAGCCTGGGCTGCTGCTCTCTTGTGACTGGAGGGGTTGTTGTTGTGCCCCCTCTATGCAACCAAATTCTGGTTTTTGTCATGCCAACAGCTGAAAAATGCATTCCAAAAGGCAAATCCTGGTGGGAGCTTGTCCTGTTCCCTTGTGTACCTCAGTCTCAGATATTTATTGTCTCGCTATCAAAAATGCAAGTATTAAGTCTAGTTAGGCTAAGTCTGAAGTCAGACCTACTGCGTTGTTAGGAATGGATGCTGGCATGTTCCTGGGTAACCAGGAGCTAAGCAAGCTCTCTAGATTAATTTCATTCCCACACTGTGGAATCACTTGGGATTCACTTCATTCACATGGTAATTTTGAATGTGTATTTTTAAGTACAAAGCCCCTTTTGAAACGAGATAAGAGTAATGTCAAACAAGGGAAAGTTCTCACTTATCCTCTCACTACCTGCCCAGCAAAGAATGGCTCTGAGAACACGGGGAAGTGTCTTTTGTTGCAGAAAGGTGCCCTGTGTGACCTGAGTGGTATGTGTGGAACAGTGACTTGATAAATTTAGGCTTCAGATACCCGCTTATGTCAAACATGATTTCTTTTTAAACCAAAAAATAGGCTATATCTGTCCTTTATAGGTGTTAATAGAAAGATTTGTCTGTCTTATTGAATGAAACCAAAGAAAACTATTTTTTTATGTTATTTGCCAAACATAGTTTTTTCATTTGTTTTGTTTTTCTGTAGATGAAAGAATGAAGCATTATGTTGCTACGCTCGCCAAGATGTGTGATTTTCTAAGCAATAAGTGTGCTGTGAATTAGAATCAATAAGTGGTATTATGCTCATTGGCATAATAAGTAGCAAGTCCCTTGATAAATTTTTTTTTATCTGTCACAGCTCACATGAGTGGCTTTGGTCTTACTGCTGCTTTGTCAAAACCAACATACAGTTCTCTGCTAGGGAGCATGGAAAGGAAAGCTCAGTTGGGCCAACTTAGTGGTTTGTCTTTAAAGAAAGGAAATGTATGTAATTTTGTTTCAGATGGAAGAAAATAAAAGAGAGATTGCCAAACCTGAGAGATCATCTTCTCTCAAAAAAGAGGCAGGAGGAGGATTTGTGTCTTGTATGTGATGTCCTCTGTAGACATTGTATGTCATGGGTGTAAAAACTGGGATTGAGTTTTTTCTTGGAGTTTTTTTTCTTATAAACATCTCATTCCAGGAAATGTATTTTGTAGAACAGCTATATAGATACAGAGAAGCTATTTTGATTTTTGGAAGATTATTTATTTATTTATTCCATAAATCTGCCTTTTTGGTGGTACAGTGTTTGTTTCATTGCAACATTCACAGACTCAGGATGCAAATTTGTAAGGGGAAGCTGGGAGACAGCTCAGTACTGCTGAGAGGTTACAGAGGTCACTGTCCTGCTCTGTGTGAGGGGAACAGGACCTAACACTGAATTTTCCTCATCGGAGTGGTTTCCTACTCGGCGTCAATGTGTTGGTGCAGTACCTCATGTTTTCTGTGAGAATGTGACACCAGTTTTTGATAGACTTTTGGAATGCATAATCTTACTTATTTTAAAATTAAATACTACGTTGCCAAAATTGCCTCACACCCCTCATAACAGAAGTGTGGTTAGGGTTTAGAAAGAGAACCAATTTCCATGGCCATTAGCTACCTACCTCTTTACCATCTCTGCTGGAAGTGTGGGGCAATTTAGTGCCAATTAGAACAGCAATTGTGAATGGCGAGAAGTACTGCTTTTCCTAATAGGTGATGAAATGAGCTGTGCCAGCATGGGTGAGGGAGTAATTTGCTTTTTAAAGGTCTAATATTCCTCACTCCTGCCTGCTTGGGATAACAGAAGGATGAGGAGGGAGTGATGATGCCTTGAACCCTCCTGTTAGCTGGGCTGTCCCGGGGATTCTTGTTGTCCCCTTTGCCTGTAAGTGTCTGGTGCTGTTCAGGAAGCTGAGATTTCAAGGGATCATTTCTGTTTCAGGATGACAGTATGGAGCAGATGGTGAAACATCTATGGATTTTAAAAATCAATACACTTTAAGAAACTTTTGGTGAGTGGTAGGCCCTATACTTGACTTGACCTAAATAACAGAAATATTTGACGTTTCTGAGTGATTTTGACACTAATGCTGTTTCAAGGCAGTATTTAGAGGCTAAGGAGTTATTTACATTGCCATTTATCATTTTTATAGATTTAAGCAAACCACATTTCTCCCAACAGAAAAAATCTGAAGGGGAAAAAAACCTACAACTACACAGCCTGCTGAGATGACAACCAGTTTTCATTTTAGGCCAATTGCTGCCCTTTGGGAAATACCGTGGGATGCAGAAATCAGACCAAGTTGTCCTTCGTTGTCCAGTCCTTGCAACTCAGTGCAAGAAGAATAGGGAATTTTGGCTGGTGGTCTCAGGGACATACTTGAAATCATATTGAGGAACAAACCTTCCAGAACGATCCCTCCCTTAACAATGTAATTAGGGGCACTCGGTACATGGACAAATTGACTGAGTAACTGCAGGAATTTGCTCCTGCTGAGTTGTCTGTATTTGCTCTCAACTTACCCAGCGATCCAGTGTGCTCAGAGGATGGCCGTTTCCTCAGAGGAGATGGTGGCACAGGGCATTGCAAAGAGGGTCTTAAAATTTCCAAAGCATCAAACACTAGCAGATTCCTGTTTAGGATGCATCTCTCATCAGCAGTGTAAAACTTTGTTGGTACTCTTGAGATCTAGCGTTTGAGTGGAGTGCTGCAATTCTATGGTATGCACTGCAACAATTAGCAATTAGTTTCCTGCCTGTACACATAAATCAAATTAACAAAGCCTTGAGGGGAAAGAGTTTTCTCAGCCCTTTTTGGTGGTGCTTTGACATCCAGTTCCCTAACGTCAGCACCTATGACAGCTATTTACTAGAAGTCTGCTAATAAGTCAGTCTGTTACCAAATTTAACTGGGAACAGCAGGGCTGCAATTTGTTGCACTGTATTAAGTTACTGTTCATGCAGCATTTGTAGCTGAAGGCTGTGAAGGAGTATTGCTTGGCATCGATCAGAGATAATGAAATTGATATTGTCTGAATAATAATCAATGTTAAAAATAGTATTCTACAATAGTCTTGCATTAAGGGGTTTCTATTCTCAATTCAATTCTCTTTAAAAGCTGATGAGTTTCTGAAGTGTAGTAGCTGCCACACCGAAACAAATGTAGAATGTATTCAAAAGTTGGGGTTTTCCCCAGTAATATTGGGACTTGCGCAGTACTAGACTTTTCAAAATTAAACAAATTACCTTTTTCGAATTTCTAAAGTACTGTTTATGGACAAGAAGTTAAATAATGCCTCCTGCTCTGTGTGTATGCATGATTTTTCTGTCTCAATTATGAGTAACCTTTAAATATTCAAGGAGTCTCTTCATATAAGCTGATGTTTTCTTCGGACACAGGTAATTGGCACAAATTTACATAAATATTATGTCCTAATGAAATTTTTCCTGTCCAAGTTAAAACACTGACTCATACTCTGCTTGTTTTATTAGTACTTCTTCAAGGATGAAAAGGTTGTAAATTTTCAGTGAGGTGGAATTCTCTTTATTTTTTTTTTTAACAAAGTATAAAATTTAAAAAGTGGATTAAAATGTCACTATCAAAACCGAGTGTTTGAATGGATCAGAAGTAAAGTTATTTGGAAGTCTTACTTTTTTGGAGCGTTCATGATTTTTTATTCCTAGTTGGGGAATTCTGAGGGGTGTGTGCTGATGTTTCCTGACAAAGTGATGTCTGGTCCTGGACCAACTTAATGTCTCTATTTATCTTTTGTAAAAGTTTGTTATTTAACAGAAAGGAGAAGACAACAGTAACAGAAGTGAGCAGGTAACTTTTAAAGATCGTATTCATTTTATCTTTTTTAATGGGTACTCAAACTTCATTAGCCAACAGGATGTTTAAGTGGGTTGTGTGAGGCTTCAGGGAAAAAGACACTTTTACTGCAGTGGCCAGAACCCCGTCAAAGATTGACTTTTCTCCTGTCCGAAGAGCTTTCCCAAATTTGCTGGAGTAACGTAATAATAATGCTGTAATAACTGTAGTATTTTTCCTGAGATCTGTGTCTGGAGAAAGGAAATAATTTGGGATTACATTCCTTTGGAAGTTAGGACATGGCTGAAGGCTGCTATAGTAATCCTCCTTTATAATACAGAATTGATGAAATGGCCAGATTTTTGAAGTGTTTTACCTTCACTCAACACACCAATGCAGGTGTTATGGCCTGGGCAATAGAAAATTTTGCTTCTACTTCTGGTGCCTACAGACTGAAGAAGGCCAGGACTTCTCCGAAGTTTGAAGAGGGGAAACAGTGGGAAGAAGGATCTATAGTTAAAAATGGATAAGGAGTCCATGAAAATGTCAGTGTGCCTTTGATGGGAATTGCTTTCTTTGTTCCAATGAGGCAGCTGTGATTTAGCAGAGAGCTCAGATATTTACAGTTCCAATTGTGGCTGAGGCAGGAGCGTGTTCCCAGTGCTTCTGGAATCTTGTTTCCTGTCGAAGGGTACACGAGCCAGGGCTGATGCAGTGCAGATTGAAAGCATTTAATTATTTAAATAGTTGCCTGAGTGCTGTTTGCAAGCACAAGGTGCTAGCTTTGAGAAGTTGCTTGTTTTATGGCCATTTGTTAGTAATAGTTATTGAATGCTTTTATTTTTAATAGATGGCAACTTAGGTGATGGGCCTTGTGATGTGCATTATTAAATAAATAGACAAGCTTCCAAAAAAAGCCATATGGGTCATGAACAAAGTTTCTGTTCCTTGTCAACTATTTAGGCAACAAAGGAAGGAACTGAATTATTCATGATATGCTTAGTGCAAAGCAAATGGAAGCTGCTGCTGTGTTGCTAGCAGTGCAAATAGTGCCCTAAAATAAACAAATAGTCTTCTTCTGTATTATCATGCCTGTTTTTCTTTACTAATATTTCTAGAAACTATTAAAGAAAATTAAATTTTTGTAACAAAAAAAAGGTTAAATCTGCATGGTTCTTCAAAATCCTAGCATGGACCCTGTGGGGGATTTTGTTTCAGCTTATGTGCTAAAAAAATAGATAAGACATGATGTTAATGTTTTGGTCTGTGGAAAATTGTTTTGACAAAAAAAACTTTTGTGAGGACAGTTTCCTATAGACAGAAATCTGTGCACATGTGTGTATAGCTGTCCATTTATATGTGTGGCTTGTGTCTATGTGAATACAGAGATGTAATTTGGCTTTTTTTTTGCATTCCTTTGAAACTGTAAGAACTCGAAGTACCATAATAACTGTGTCATAAATGCCCTTAGAATTATTAAGGACACAGTTCTGCACTAAAAGAGGGCTTTTGATCAGGAATAAACGTGGCTTGGGGGACTTAATCTCATTCATATTGACATAAGTATTATATGCAATGTAAGATTAAGTTAGTTGATTACAGTGCAGAAGCATCTTCATTTAGATAACTGGGCTTCTTAGTCTGGTGTGGTAAAAACTTACAACAAGAATCAAGCATTAAAATACAAATAAAAGTATACAGCACAGAAAAAGCGGAGAATGGAACCAATTTCTTTGTTTTGTTGTTGGATGTTCTTTAGCCAAACTGTTGTCATAGGGTTCAACACAAGGCAAAATGTCTGTGACATAGAAAAAGGGAGGTGAGATGATTTAGTGATTTCTTTCTAATGGGTTTTTTTTTTCCCCAGTCTCTATGTTTCATCAGTCTTTTCAAAGCTTGTGTTGAAGTATACTGAGATCAATCCAATTTGTAACTTGTACTGAAAAGATCTTGGAGTGTAAGTCAGAAACCAGCAGTTCTTTGGATGTGGAGTGAGTTCCTTATAAGCCACCACTGTTTCTTTGGTTTACTAATAATAGTGTGAAGACATTATGAAAAAATTCCTTGCTTTCAGATACAAGCTCAGAATGTGAGTCCCTTTTACTTAATTCCTCAAAAATATAGGAAATTTTTTGAAGTAGGATTTTTTTTTTTTTTTTGAAACAGTTAATTCTCTGGTTTTGACCACATTGTTATCTATGAACTGAGAGTTGTGTAGCCTGCACATTTTGGTGTCTGTGCCTCAGAGTACCAGGAGCAGGAGAGAACAGCTGGAGGAACACAAGAGGTGATTTCCCCATGTGCTCTGCAGCACTTGTAAACACTCCTTTAAATGAACGAGTGTGTTAATGCAGCATATGCCCAATCTTGCTACATTATGGATCAAGTAAACTAACTAGTGAGAAGAGTCTTAGAAGCAGATTGAAAAGATGGTTGATGGTCTGGTGGCAGTTCTGCTGCCCATTCCACTGCCTGCATATGGGTTTGTGGCAGAGAAGAAATCAGTTCTTAAAATACACTTCAGATGCTCAAGTCTGCACTGATGGCCTCTGCTTCTCATGAGCTGCGGTCAGGTGAGATCAAGTTCTGCCATTCGTCACCAATTGGGCTTTTAAAAAAATATGATACATCTGGTAGAGGCTGCTTCCATTACAGCCTAAATTTTTGGAATTGCCACTTTTTTTCCTTTATTCTTGAGCTGTTTTAGCTTGAAAGCTGAGAGGCCTTCGTATTAATGTTCTGTTGTGATTAACAAACTGAACTAGAACAGAGGGTTTGGGCTCTGATGGCTGCAGGAGACAGGGTGGAGCCCGGCGCTGTCACGGGGCTGCTGGAAGGCACACAGAGCTGTTTGGGGCACCGTGAGCCAGCAGGGCATTATCTGGGATTTGCAGCTCTCCTCTGGCAAAATTTATTTTTTTTCTTTAGAAACAGACTGCCTTAAAACAAGAATAATTTGGTATAATTTTAGAAATACAAAGCTAAATAAATTAAATCCTCCTTTAATCTTACAGATTTGGGAACTGGTTGTACGTGCTTTTGTTGCATCCTGTCTGGATTAGTTTAAGTCCCTTTTTCCAGTTTTTGCCAGTGCTGCCACAGCCGTGTACAGATCACTCACACTGGTTTCCCAAGGAGGAATGAGGTTCATGGAGAGTCAGCTCTCTCTTCAGCCTCTCTTATTTTCTCCTGACTCAGTATGTCTTAAATTAAAAAGGTTTTGCTATGTGGGAAACAGTTAATCGGATCAGGATGAGTCATACCCTGGATTAAATGCCAGCAGTAGGATTGGGTCACTTCCCCTTAGTTAAAATAATTAAGATTGACATTAGAGATCAAATTATCCTACACCAAATAGAGCCTCAGGTAAGTGAGAGACTCTTTAGTGATGTTCCTGCCTGATGCTGTCGCTATCTCGCTAAAGAGGCTGTGGGGTCCTGCCAGAGGAGCCCCAAGGTGTTCTGGTTCTCCAGAGCTCTGGGTCTAGTTTCTGGGAGTCTCCTCCTTGCCCAGCTGGGCAAGGAGTGCCTTCCCAATATTGTCAAAACTGGTCACTTCCCAAATCACTTTGGGAGAATATTGGAGTTTTTCTAGCAGGAATGTGGGATGTATTAAATCTAAATGTCTTGCTGCTTGACTGCCTCTCCTCAGTGACCTTTTCTGGACTCCCTCAGGGAAGTCCTTGGCTCTTCCCAGGGCATCCCAGCTGAGCTGGGCATGCTTGTCCCAGGGTGTGATGCCATCAGCATCTTCTAACTTCTGAGGGACTTTATGAGCTGTCTTTGTTCACATGTGTTTGGTTTCTTCAAAAGAGTTCACTCTCCTTAAGATCTGGGTCCGTTTGCATCATCTCAGACAAGCGGCTGATATTCCTGCAGCGCCTGTTAGCATAAAAGGGTATTCTTTAAAGGTTTCTTTACACATACTCTGAATTTATATTACCCTCCAAAGAATTCAGTATGTTTGCCTCGAAATGTGGTTACGGAATAATCCAGTCTACCCCAAAAGAATTAACTTCAACATTAGATTATATACTGGATCTTCTGGTGCATAAAGACATTTTAACACCTTTTATTTATTGTGTATTAGACACTGGTTGCTGGCTACATTATATTATGTGACTCTTAGTTCAGCAGAGATGGAAAACAGATTTATCTGAAGATGCTGTTGTGCCACTCATGAAGAGTGACTTTGGGATGAGAATGGCAATATTCCATGAGTAATTTGAGATATATTACACTGAAGAAAAAATAGTTTCTTTTTCTAGGATTAGAGGAAAGTAATTTTGCACATAGAGGGATGGTAACAATTGCCATAAGGCTTACTGTAGCTGTACAGGAATAGTTCCAGTTTCTTATGCCAGAATGTGATACAGGATGTAAATAGTGCCTCATAAAACCAGTAAAAAGATAACTTAAAAGAAAAAGTGTGACCTTAATAAGAATTACAGAGCAGTTATTCCAGAAGCAACAAAAGTATATTGTAGTACTGTTGGTAATCCTTTAAAGAGATGACTTGAGAGTAATGGAAAATTAGTGTTCTTTGCTAGATTCACCTCCAGCTAGAAGATGCATCTTTATGCTTTTTTGTATTACAAACAATGTATTATCTTCTCCTCAGCCGTGAGTGCTATTAAAGGTTGCCAGAAAATACCTTATTTTTCTTCGCTCCTACTGACATTTGAAATCATGGAAACATTAGTTTGTGTCCATGATTTGTTCATTATTATTATAGGTGAGAGGGAGCTAATTGAGCTCTTTTAGCATATTTTTGAGGCAGTGTTTAAACTGCCCTGGGATTATTTGATAATACACAGTAGAATCAAATTATTTTTACTTAATATATTACTTGAGCACTAACTTGGAGAGAGACTGTATTCTAATAGATACTAAAAATTTAAGTGAGTACTTGTTTACAGGTAATTATGTGGCTCTGATTGTATGTAACAGAGAAAAGTTCCGTGGACAAGTCCTTATTTGATCTTGAAGGCACTGTAACAAAGTTTTCATTTGCTTTTCCCTGTTTACCAGAAGAATTTCAGACCCACTGGAACTATTATCTCTCACTAGTCTTGAATACAAGCAAATGTTGTAGTACAACTTCCCAAAATAATTATCTTTATTGTATAAACATAATATAGTATATAGATCATTATCTGTATTGCCAGAGAAGGCTTAATTATTTAGGGAAAGGGAAGATTGAATGAAGATGAGAAAGGCTCCTTGATGGTATTCTTTTTGAATGCATTTCAGCATGTATATTCTATAATAATGTTTTGATTTCATTGAATCCATTATCTTTCTTTAATTTTCCTCAAAAAAAATAACAGAAAATGGGCATGAATTGTTACATGAACATTTTTATGCACTGGAAATCAGAAAAGTCTGAGTTAATGCTGTTTAAAATTATTTCTTTGAAGAAATAATCAAATACATCAAATTATTTTTCCCCTGAATATCATGGAAATTTTCTCATATTCTTATATTATCACATTTGAGCAGAAGGGACTAGTAGGCTAAATATGGATTCAGCCATGACTGGATTGTAAATTACTATGGTTCCAGTGATAGATAGAAAGAACCAAAGAAAACATAATGAAAAGAATTCAGAGTTAAAAAGAATTTTAAGTATCATTTTAAGCAGTATACTGACCATGATGAAAATGGAGCTTTGGCTCAGAGAGAAGAAAGCCACATGCTGTTGTAAGGCAAATTATATTCTTTTTAAATGTTTCTGATATATTTTCTCTTGGTTTTGTCACGTCAAGGAAACCCCTCCAATCCTCAGCAGCCTTTGTGGTGGTGTAGATATATAACTAAGTAGCTTGTATTTAACTAAATCTTCTTTCAAATTAGATTTATATGTTTTTTTATATTTCATTTTCAGGTTTCTTAATATGCAGTTATTTTCCTGAATTGCCCAGAATTGTTCCAAATTTTCAACCATGTAACTTAGTTCAGAATCTTTTATTTAAATTCTAATTATTTGTAGTTAACAGTGTGTCCATTTTAATATTTTCACTTTGTTAAGTGAGATGTCTAGCATATCTTGGCACACCTGGGGGATTTGGAATAGCACACTTGGAATTATTTTTTTTACTTAAATAAGTTGAAAATTAGGGTTAGATTGAATTAGGTTGCTTATAACATTGACATGCAATTGTTTTTTGAAACAGTTTTTAAAAGAAATACTTCTGTGTGTAGAAGGACCAAAATCACTAAGACCATTAAAGTAGAGGTTTTAAAAATGTGATTTATTAGGCTGGGAGCTCTTCGACTGCTTTTATTTGCTGAATATACAGTGGCTGATGCTGTGGAATCTTGAACTCAGATTCTTCTTTTTTGAGCCACTGAAATGCCAATAGCTAGCAGCAACGCTGCCTTTGTTTTCCTAGAAATTAATGCCTGCATGTGTAGCTTGTGCCACTTAAATTCTGAATGCATGCTTTGCCATAAGTGTATAAAATGAGATAATTTTAAGCACAAAATTAAAAGTGAGGTTTCTGCTCCTAATGAAACCTAACTTGTGGAAGTTCAAGTTAAAGGCTGAGAATTCAGAATTGTATCAGAGACTGCAAACCCCCTAGAACTTACTGCTTATGCCATTTAAAAATGATTTGGCACTTCAGTTTAATTTGCTTGAAGGTGAAGAGCTTATAAGACATATTTGAACCTAGAAATAATTCTGACAGCTAATTTTTACATGCATGAAGAAGAATTTTTATAGTGGAAACCTTGACTTTTAGTGCTGTAGAGCTGTCATAAAGGCCCTAATGATTTCTGACTTAATTATATATCTGAACACTTAGGCTGATACGCGTTCCCTACCCATTAGAGATTCATGTATAAGTACCAAACACTGGATGCACTCTTTGTCTATGAAAACTGCTTTGCTTTACCTCTCAGGCTGCACAGATCTGCTGAGATCCAGGAGACAGATCCTATTCTTGTTAGTATTTTACATGTAATATAGGCCTCCCCACACACCCCCTTAATTTATAAATAAGCATAAGCACATTGGACCTCATTTGCTGACCATGTAAAATGATTTGGGGCAACTGTTAGGAAAAACCCTTCTGTATTTGTAGCAACATCCTCTCTGGGTGCCCATTAGTGTGTTAGCTGAACGGTTCCCAAAGTGCTTTTGCAGCCCTAAGGATGCCACAGTGTGTTATTTTTGAGGGGGATGAATGGAGCTGGACCTTTCAACCAGATGTCTTCATTTTAGATGGCAGGATGGCAATGCTATAGCAGCTGGAATTACCTTCTACGTTCCTCTTCTGGGAAAGGAATGCTTTTGGTAAAGGGATGTCTTAGGCTGACAGAAGAAAGTCTGTCGAAATAGGACAGGACAGGCTCATCTCTGGCTGGTTGTGGAAACAAAGTGGTGAAGGAGTCATTAGTAGAAAGCGCCTTGTTCTTACTTGGTTTTGTATTAAACCTGTTGGTTTAATAGATAAGGAGTATGAAATCAAAAAGGTTCAGCATTTAAGTGCTCCAGGCACGTGTTTGAAAGATTGATGCCCTTTGGCTACAGTTTATTTCATTTTAAATATGTTTATTTTCACTTAGAAAGTTTATCTAGAGTTTGGATTGCTTCCAAAGATAATTTGATTCCAGATTGCTGCAGTTTAGAAGTACAGAGATAGAAGAAAAAAAGTCTTCCATAAAAGCTGCACTGTATGTAAATCATCCTGTTCCGGCAAGGAGTTTGGTCCTAAGTTACCACTTATGTCTTAAGAGTGAATGATTTATGGGTTTTCTGTAGTACTTCAGGATTCTGCTGCTCATGCCTGTTTTTTAATAGCTCATGTGTCATCCAGCTGGCACGTACCTTGTCTGTGTATGAAAGTAAATGTTGAAGTTAAAAGGGCTTAATGAAAATTGAATTTTCAGAAGCACATCGTGACATTACTATTTTTTGTGTCAGACATGATAAAACTGATCTGAGTTCTCACTGGGTTGGCAAAAATGTCAGTCTCAGACTACACTGACCCTGTTTAGGTTTGATGCATTATTTGCTGATGCTGTTTTCTTGTTTACATAAGTGGATTCGCTTGGCTTGGTACTCCAAATATCGGACTGCTGAAAACCACCTGCATCTGCTGAGGTATTGAGACTAAAGCTCTGGAGGCTGGCCAGGTTTCTGCAGTGCTTTTGCTTACATGGTTGACAGAAACATCTGGTAACGCAGATGTTGAGTTCTAGAGAGCCATAATTATTTTGAGAGCAGGGAGAAGTTGTCACACGTAGTTATTATCATGCTACTATCACAGGTATTGGTATCAAAGAGATCATTTTGTTCTTTGCTGACAGCATATGTTTTCTCAGCTTTGGAGATTTGCTGTTTTGATGCTGTGGAATATGCAGATTAAAAATTATCTTGGGTTTTTTAAGCAGTTTGAAGGTTAAAGAAGACTAAAGAGCCTGTAAATTCAAAATATTTTGTTTCTTCAGAATACCAGTTTCCCTGCAATTGTAATTGCTGCCAAAATACGTTCCACACTGTGCCCTGGAGGTCCTCATAAATAAATGAGGGAATAAGGGGAAAGTGCCTTAGTTCTGTATATCTCAGGTCTTAGCATTTGGGTTTTGATTTGGTTTGGGGGTTTTTTGGGTTGTTTGTAAGTTTGTGTTTTAAAACCCCTGACTCATTTGCAGACACGGGATTATTGCATGGAATAAGACAGCTGAGATTTTGGGAATTTTTGTATTTGCAGAGATATGATAGAACAAATATTTGAACCTCTCCTAAGAGAGAGGTTTATACTTTTTAATAAAATAACTTTGAAAATTTAATTCGGATGGCCAACTCGATATCAGGAGTTAATCTTAATTTTTATAAGATACAGCTTTCATTGAAACAGTAAAAAATTTGTTACGTCTTGATTTTATTTTTTTTTTTTGTTTTCCTACACTAAGTGCTGAGTTTTCATCTAAGAGCTTTGTATTTGGAAATCTGCACACGTGGAACTGAGCGTCTTGTTCATTTCTCAAGTCTAGTTAGATACACAGTAATCTTTTAACATTTTTTTCAAAGGTTATTTTTTCAAAACATTTGCAGTAATGGCATTTAAAAATTTCTTAGACAACACAAGTTCCTAATGTGTCTAGAAACAGAAATCTACCGGAGCCAAATCAAACAAACTTAAAAATCTTTGCACTATCTAGGACAAGTTATTTATTTTTCATGTGATAAGTATGGAAAGAATTTGAGTAAGTGGGTCCAAATATGAGCAGGAGTCCCAGGCTAAGAATGTGAATTTCTCTTAATGTCTTATTCTTCACAGTCTAAATCTGGAATCAGTGGTAAAATGCATTTTTATAATAACTTATATTTATTCGACATTAGAAATTGATGCTTTTTTCTTTAAAACATAAGTTTAATTATACTTGACTAAAAATGAGCATTCTTTATTTGAACATCTGCAGTGACTTAAGAGCATATTGGTGTTTTCCAAACTTACCAGCTTTCCTATCCATGTATCTTCACAAGTGCTTAGGCAGCCACAGGATAATGAAATCACACACAGGTCATCATTCAGTTATTTCTCACATTTTGCTGTCCAGATCTCTGTACTTTTAACTTGCTTTTCTCCTCAGTTTACATTTGCGTTGTAGGCTGTGCTTAGTCCTAGAACACAGTGAGCTGCTGACTGTGCTCAACATTCACCAAAATAATGGAATGCCCATCGTTGTCTGGGGTGATACTCAGATTAGTTAGGCTTTTTACCTGCTTTACCACCTAACCAGTGCTCCAGGCCCTCTGAGCTTCTTTGCTTTTCCACAGTAGTGCCTATACACTGCTTTGCTTTCTAGTGACTTTGTGCTCCTCACGTAGCCATTTCTTCCTTTGCACAAGAGTTTCCCAGGGTGAGTCATTGTGCGGGTTCAACCTGACTTTGATGGAAGGGCTTTATAATTTTGCAATGTGTTGCATAGGAATGGTTACCATGAGACACACATTTTGTAACTTTCTGATACGGTTTGTTGATGCAACAAGCTTAAGCAATTTAACATCGTTTTCTGCCCTCTAGTTTTATTGCTGCTGGATGAAAAGGTCTGTTTAGTTTTATTCTCCTTTTTTATTTGTTGAACACCGTGTCTTTGAACTGTGCTTACACAGTGCACTAGGTCAATTTTTAGTTTCAGATGCTTCTCGTGTCCACAGTTCACTGTTGTAGCTGCACCAGTGAACCTTGGACAAAAATTTAGATAATTTTGACACTTTTTGCCATGATTATTTAATTGCATGTAACCAGGGGAATTCCTATGCCACCTTGCCTTCTGACATCTCAACACCCTTCTGAGACAATTTGCCTGCCCTGGTCTATTCCAAGCATTCTCTACAAGCTTTTTCTCCATGAAAGTATAGTGACTCTCTCTTACTCCCTTCCATAATAAAATCACTACTTGTGATCCTGCCCCTTCTGCTGGACATTTGCATATTCCTATGAGGGGCTGTGCAACTGGGAAAATCTGATTTCAGAAAAACCTGGAACTAATCAGAGTTTTTGTTATGAAATAGCATAACATTACTGCCTTATGTTTTTCAAAATAAAGTAAGAGTTTGTTCTTTGTAAACTTTTTAATGTATGTCAGAGACTATTTGAGAGCTGTTTTTAAAGATTAGATTTTGCCGGCCTTGCTGAAGTGGGTCTGCAAATTTCAGTCAGCCTCCCTCAGGGGTATAATTGCCAGATGCTCTGTGATGCTCATTAAACTGGAATCAACATCCTTATAAAATCTAAAAAGATGGACTGCAAAACTGCTACTTTAAAGAGGTAAACAAACCCTATTGTCAGCACTTTAGAACTCCAGTGGCTGTAACGTGGCACAAGAGCCATCTCCATTGCAGTGAGTTTCTGTGGCACGAAAAAACCCAACAAACAAACCAAGAAAAGGATTATTGAGGAAAAAATGAAGTTTTCCAAGTGTTATCAATATTTTTACAGATTTATAAACTCATAATACATCACATTTATATCATGTTGATGATACAGAGTATTCCATTTGAGATAATGTGAACTTATATTTTCAACAGCAACAATGTATTGGATAAAATGGTAAATTCTGCCCCATGGGCATTAGTCTTGGCATTATGTCCAAGATAAAGATAACATTATACCTCTAATTTCTATTTCGTTTAAGGAAGGTTGGTTAAGAAGACATTGAAATATGTATTTCCAACATGACTTTTATGATAAAATAGCCATGGACTCCAGCAACCTATAGCCCTGCAACAAAACAACAGCAACAGAAAGGCAAGAAGATAAATAGTAGACATCTTCAGCATCATCTTGGCTTTCACAGTTAAGACTGTGCAAGTTAGACCCACTTCTGAAGATCAATAAGCTTCGCAGATCAGGCATGTAACTGAACGGCCTCCTGTTCCATGCCAATGCCAAATGCATCAGAGCATTCTGTGAGAATTCACAGTCAATAATAATGGCTCAGTTAATGGTTGTATTATGCCTTGAGGTGTTTTTGACTCTTCTGCAAAAAGAAATTTGATTTTTTTTTTTAGTCAGGCAAATACATATTTTCATTAACCACCTAAACACATCCTTCCTTCCTAAATGTTGCCTAGCTGCTCTTCACAGTATTTTTATTGAAGGGAGGGAAAAAGATTTCATCCATTTTTGTGATACTTCTGCATGAACGAGGAGTTTAATTGGGTGGAGAGAGGAAAGAGCATAAATCCACTTGTGGTGGCTGATGTAACATGTCCGGGATGAGTAGCACCTGACAGTGGCTTTTGCACTATTTGTAGTAACACTGGTCATGTCACAGGAAGCCTTGGAGGTGCTCCCTTCAGAGAAAACATTTGGCCTCGTGTCATAAGGAAGTTTTGCCACATGTATAATGCAGTATTTCTTTTCAATCTCAGAACCTTTTTGTCAAATCTTTAGGATCTAGAGCCAGCCTTACCTGGAGTCTGGGTGCTGGTAGGGGCAGCGAGTTCAGCTGTGACTGCAGCGACAGAAATGGATGAAAAGAGGTTAATGTCTCTTTAATAATACTCAGTTGATACCTTTATTTGAGTTATTGATTGAAATTGAGGCTTGCCCAACTCTGGATCTGTAATGACTGATTCATTAGCATTTTGTGATGGTATAAAATTTGCTAGATCAATAATTAATATCCAATGGAATGGTCACACTGGAAATCTTCATATAAAAGGAAGAAACCTTATTTTTTTCCTGGTTGCAGAGTCCGTAGTCCTGTTCAGATGCAGTTGTGTATCTGTGATGGTGACATACTGTCAGCATGAGTGTCGTAAAAAGCGAGGCCAAACCTGTCAGACACGCAGTGAGGATATATCTGCTTTTGAAACTATCACTCTGGAGGAGACTGATAAGACAACCAAAAGTAATCTCAACTTGAGAAAAGAGAGAGAGAATAGCAGGATTTAAGATGATGGGGAGAGGTGAGGTAAACAAGAAAGGCTTGAGGATGACAAGTTTGTACTTTTAGTGTTAATAAATAACATCCTACCTAACACAGCGATGTCTCTGTCTGGTAATCCTGAGGTGGCATCCTGGGAGCCCAGCTGTGCCTGTGTGGTCTTGTCCGTGTTGGTGGCTTTTTGTTCCCCTGCCACCTTGCTCTCCAGGGAAGGGAGAAAAAGAGTGGGCTTTTGGGTCCCCCTGTTGCTGCTTCACCTTGAGTGAAGGGCCTCTTTCCAAAAGGAAGATGTGCTCTAGGGAGTTGTATCCCCAGCAGGTTATATATCATGTGATGATGGTTAGGGAAATAAAACTATTGCCATTGAATCCTCATCTGCCCCTGACTTGCTTCAGGCTGTAACACCAGCCCTGGAGCTGGTTGGGACAGGGATGTATGTGACACCTGCCCTCCAGGTGCCTATTTGAGTTTGTGGAACAGATGAGGATTCCTTGCAGGTCCCAGAAATTTCCAGCAGGATTTCCTTGGCTGCTTCCTTGCAGATCCTAAACCTACATTACAGCTTGGATGTGTGATGCTCACCTAAGAAGTGTTTGGAGGTTTGGGCAGGGTGTCAGATTGTTTTGTTTTACTAATTGATTTCTATTTTTCTCCCTACTCTTAGTAACCAAAGTATTTCTCTTATGCTTACATTTATTAAGGTAAGTAGTGATGAGTCACTGTCTAGTGCTGGCCTATCACACCTGTTAAAAAATTACAGCTGTTTCTTGTAGATAATCCAAGAAACAAATTACTCTAGGGTGCCTTTCTCTGACACTTAATTTGTCTTCCAGATTGTGCAAGGGTAGTTACCTTCATGCCAAAATTAATTATGGGCAACTCTGGAATTGCTTAATCTGTTAGAAGCAGCAAGAGAAGAAAATATCCAAATTCAGTGACAGAGGACTGGTTGAATAAGGAATAGATGGGAGTTTTCCAGACATAAAGAGTTTTCTCACTTCTATTTTCAGAGTTCTCACTGAAGTTGACACAATTTGTGTTTTCATCAAAATTGCTTGACTGTGTCTTAAATTAGCAGGGTCACGCTATAGCAGATGATTGAGGAGTTAAACTGTTTTCCCTTTTTCTGTAGTAAATTTATTCACAATGCATACAATGCTTACAACAAACTAAACCCTTCTTCTGTTACCCTCTGCTTCAAGAAGGAAGTGCCTTCTAAAAGAATAAATCTTGCATTGGCTGGACACCATCTTCTAATCTAAAGACTGTAACTAGTAACTATATAAATTACTGTTATATTCTCAGCAGAGTTTCAAATGAGTGACTTTATTCCTCATAAAATCACTGCTGTACGGCTTTTTAACCAGTAACTGTGTGAGGGACTACTTGCTGTGTTCTTACACTGCTGGCCCAAATTCTCCCTTCAGTTTCAGGGCAGACAGTAACTTCAGACTGTATTTATTTGTTTGGAATGAGTCAAGATGCAATTATAGGGTCCTGGCTTTCCTTGTTCATTCCCCTGTGAGTGCCACATAATGTGCCCTCCATCTGGTGGCAGGAATACAGCAGGAAAGGAGAGGATCAGGAGAGGAAAATAGGAAGTAAAAGCCTTTCACTGACTGTTGATTTAACAAGGTAATATCTCTGCAGTCAGGAATCTAATTGTTAGCCTAGAGGTGTTCTGGAATAGGCTTCTTGTTGTTTGGAATAGTTTTCTTTATATTATAGCAAGCAAGTGGGGTTTATACATCTCTTATTATGTCCTTTTCCTCTCATCTGTGTAAATCGAAGCAGGGTTTGGCTCAGGGTTTGCTGTGCTCCAGACCCCTTTGCTTTTCTCTGTATCTTTACAGAAGCACAACTCCTATGGTGTGGCCTGCAGCAGCTGTCCAGCAAGCATGAGGTGGAGGGCATTTTTTTACTTATACTGCTCTTCTTTATTGGAGCTGTGACCACATGCCTAGACCAAAGGAACGCAGCCATTCCTGGCAGCATCCAAAGCCCCGTATGCATTGAGTGGGTCTGTGCCTGACGAATCCTCTGAGCTGCCACCAGGATCCCACGGAAGAAGGGACCCCAAAGGCAGCAGAGGGTGCCAGCAGCAAGTGACATTGCTGTTGTTACCCTGCAGTGGTGCCCAAACCTGCCTGTCAGTGGCAGCACAGGGAAGGTTAGGTCAGGCCACTGCATCTCCTGAAGCATCTGATCAAAGGCACGAGACCACGTCCCTCTGAGCAACTGTCTCACTACCTTAATTTTTTTTTTTCCTATCACGCTGAACAGTGTTGTCAACACCACAAGGCAAAATGATTCATCTGCTTTCTATTGTTACTTGCTCAAGCAATGAAAGTAATTATATCTAAATAGGAATATTTTTTAATTTGTTATCTGACTGCCGAGCCTTCTCGGTTCATTTCTGTTACACTCTCCTTTGTAATTCTAACAGCTAAAATATTTTTTAATAAAAGCTGAAAATATGACATCGACACAGTATTCTAGGAGCTAAGACTTGAGATTGAATGTAAAACAGATTTGCATGGCTATAAACTTCTTATTTGTTGCTGTAGGCATTTCTGTTGGGAACAAAGCTGAGGGGAAAGGCTCTGCTGTGAACCATGCATGACATTTCAAGCATTATTTGCTCGTCTGAGTAATAGCAATTTTATCTTACGAAAAATCTCGTTGATTGTTTGTCACATTATACTGATATGCCTAAAATGGGAGTTGTTAATAGACAATGGGATCTTGGCAGCATGTTGTGTCTTGTGCTTTTGCTCCTCTGCTTCAGCTTCTGTTTCTGAAAGTGCTCAAAGCTGTATTTTATGTTTGAAGCACTGCTTGAACCTTTTTTGGAGGATGTGCCAAACATATGCTAGGTACTGTGAGTGATAAAGACAAGGATCCCAAAACTCTTCTGAATTTTCCAGTTACCATTTCTTCTGAGTGTACCTGAGTTAAGAGATTAAAAAAAATTGCAGTGTTAAAATTCCTGTGTTATTGATAGTCTCACACTCTCAAAAATAAGTCATTACATACTGTGTCCATATGATGATATGCGTGATGCCACATTAAGATGCATTCATCAAGTGGCAACTGCAACCATTCATTTTATTAATGTTGCTAATGTTATACTTAGCAGGAATTATTTGGTCATCCAACCTGTAATAATTTGAAATCCTTGATTGGAGAGATTAAGTTCATCTATCTATTTCAGGCCCTTTAAAGCTTTTTACGGAAACAGTTTCACTGGTTTTATTTGTATTTATGCAGTTATGTTTTATGTTTTATGTTTTTAGTTATGTAGGCAAGATGCATAATAATTCAGGAGTTGAGGGAGGCTAGTGGAAGAAAATAGTTTGTGCATATTTTGTACATATTTTGTCCTCTTTTTGAAGTGTGGGTAAAATACTGGTTTTTTGTTTGATAGGATTTTGTAATGGGAATGTCTTTGTTACATTGTGGAATTGATGAATATGAAGACAGCATATAAAAAGGCTTTGATTAAATTAAACTTTGCCCTTTGTGTGGTACCATGTCTTTCAGGTCATGAATATAGGGGCACAGCTTTGCTCTGTAATTAACCTAGACAGACAGAGTTCAGTCTATGTGTGGTGAGCCTGTAATTTTTTTATCTTAGGAGCTTACAATTAAATTTTTGACCATGTTGGATAGTGATTTTTTTTTCCTTGACTCTGAAATTCCTTTGTAATCATCTAACATCAGCTGAAAGCTGTTGTGAGTCTTTCTCCCAGGCTCTGGTGAATGAGTATGCCCAGTGTCTCCTGGGATTCGTGCTGCATCTGGCAGGAGACAAGTCAAGGTGCAGCTACAAGTGCCCAGGGGCAGAGAAAGCAGGTTGTGCTCCAAACATCTTGCTGTCATCAGGAGTTGTATTGAAATCTTCTGGTGTTGTACTGTCAGCCTTAAATTGGAAAATAACAGCAGATATACATTCTGTGTCTCTCAGACTTCTGAAATAAGAAAATGCAATTGTGAAAATTTGCTTTACAGTTACATGTTTATGTAAGAGACCTATGCATCTATGGGAAGAAAAGTAGGTATTTTCCTCTTAACAGTCAGTGTAGTTTGGGGTTTATCCCCAATTTGACAGCATGTGGAATCGTGTGTATTACAAGTCACTATTTCATGCATCATTTTTCTGCTGTAGGAATGGATAGAAATAACGTGCCTCTCACTGCCTTTAACTCTGCAATTTTACTCTTCATTCACCAACACAGATGTATCTTTTCATTCACCAATGCCAATGTATCTTTATATTTTAAAAGCATGTATCTGTTATTTCAAGCTGACTTAATTTCAGGACATTGTTTACTTGATTAATTATAGGCCACTTGGTCTCATTTCATGTTTTCTCCTGGCTATTTGCTGAGGTTTTAACCTGGTTGCTGGAGTCCTGCAGTTTATTTTATCCTATTAATAGCATTCCTTTAAAAAGGTCAGTCCCATTCAGCTGGAAGGTTTTTGTGGTGATTTCATTTCAAGAAGTAGGATATCCAGTGCCTACTGTGGGTTCCAGAGAAATGCTGGAAGTGGACTTGTGTTGGATGGTGGCTTTTTAAAACATTATAATTAGTCTTAGGGAATGGAAGTGCTGCAGTAAAATATCTTTTGTATCTAGTGAGATTAGCTGGACAAATATATGGTGTTCGATGTGTAAATAATCCTCCCTAGACTATTTTGATTGAAGCGGGTTTGTTCCATCAGCAGATCTGAAATTTTCAGATGAAGGGCAGAGGGGGGTGGGAGGAGCTTGGACAACGATCCCTGTAATGGAAGCAGCAGCAGCGAGAGATGTGTGAGTTTATTGGGTGACTCTCCAGTACTGATAAGGCAGCAGCCTATTTGAAGGCATTTGTGTCTCTCTTGAGATTTAGGGCTGAGACTAGACTGGGTAAAAGAGGATGAATCATTTGAGTATGACATATCTTGTCTTTAGAAACACACAATGCTGAGGACCAGCCTCCCATGGGAAAATTTTCTGACTGAGGAGGAGGCAGTCCTAACTATACTTAAGTCTTTAATAAAACTACGTTCGTGACCTAATTTTCAGTGCTTATAATTTTTAATTCAAGATTTTATTTATTTATATGTCTAAATACAGATATGGGATTCTAGTGTTAATAATCCATTTAAAAAAGGAAAAAGAAATTTTGGCTATGGCTAATTTAATTAATTCAGTTTTTCCAGTTGCTGAGAGGTGTCCTAAATATATAGCTAGAGAGGGTAATTTTGATGATTTCAGAAATGCATCCTAGCAACACAGTATAGTAAGCTATAAAACTATTGTTGTCTTCATATAAATGTGTCACTAAATCACATTTCCTAATATAGTGGCCAAGGCGAACAGAAGATAAGATCATGCAGAGTAAGATTATTCTTATTTTCCATCTCTTAAGGCTGTAAATGTTCGCATCTGTTTCTGCATAACAGTTATACAAAATCTTATAAAACCCCAACCCTTAAATAAAAGCTGCTCTTTTGTTCCTCCAAGAGAGATGTGCCATATTAGTCATGAAGACTATGAGTAATGTTGTTAAATAAAATTTAGGACCTAATTATTTGAGGTGGAAAAAGACTTTACCCATTTTATGAGTTCGTACCTTCTGCTAGCCTAGGAAGCAAACTTGTGAACACAGACTGCCAAGTTACCTCAGGTGACATTACTTTTATCTAAAACTTTAAAATCTGAATACAAGGTGGGAAAGCACTTCCAGCAGCTAGGCTCTTCCTCTCCCCACTTGCCATCTGGCTATTGTGAGTAAATTATTTTGATAAGCCCATGCTTCTGTGGTGTTCCTCCTGTGATATGCAGGATGAAAGGCTGGGGGAGGCATACGTTCTCCAGCTCCCCTGTCAAGTTGAATTCCTTCTCTCTTTTTCCACTCAAGGTGTACTTGCCTCATCAGTCATTTATGCAGCCCCCAGGCTCAAATACATTACATTATTTGTTTGCTGGTCCTGTCACCTTAGCACATAGAGTAATATGTTATAGTGGAATGGTGGACTGAAGTTGACAAGGGATAATTTGGGAGTGAAATGTGGTAATGTAGGAGAGCAGACATGAAACCATCAGAGGCTGAGGGACATTTGGTAGTGGAAAGAGGAGGATGGTGAGGAGAAGTGGTAGAAAATCTCCAAGAATTGTAAAAGAAGTATGTGACATAAAGTGACACTTCCCCAAAGCAAAACACAAAACCTCAGGAAGAAGGGGAGGTATAGACAGGATTTGACGGTCTTTGCAAACTAGAATTCACTGAGAAGATACAGAAGCAATTTTTATTAAAAGAATTACAATTTTTAAGGAATTTATCTTAATTCCCAGTGACTGGCACATATTTTCAAACAACTTATAGAGAAGGTGCTCCCACATTCAATTCAAAAGAGAAGCTGAAGTCTTTTTTCTTTCCTAAATCCTGTAGACACTCAAAAAGATAATGCTTACATAAATATCACAGCTAATATTGTATTTTGTTGACAAAACTATTAACTTCACTGAAAATATGCTTAGAGTCTTCCCTTGTGCTCTGTGTAACAATGATTTCAAATAAAGTGAATTTCTAAGTTTGACCACGTATATTTTTTTTAATTGACAATCATATTGAATAAAATCCACCATTTGTTTCATTCAACATTGCATGCATTTCTGGGTTGTATTTTCTTCAGTAGCAAGAGTCACAGAAATGTACTTCTCCTACTTTTTGCCTGCTAAGGTGCCCCAAGTTGCTCAGATCTCATAGTATTTGTTGCTTGTAAGTTTTAATTCCAAGTAAATTGATGAAGCGTCTAACCAAAATGCAGATGTCAATAAATGCTGTCTAGTTATTCTTGTCTCTGCACTGGAACAAACTGAAGGAGTTGATCTAAATTTAGGCATGTATTTTTTGGTTTAAACAGAGCTTACTTGGGAGTGGCTTTAATTGGAGCTGGAAGAGAGCTTGCAGTTTTGCAGGGGTGACATATCACTGCTTTGTGGCAGTGGAGTTATAGAAACTGCTTGTAGTCACTGCAGCCAGCAGAAAATGTGGAGAAATAAAAGCCTCCAATGATTTCTCATTAAACAGAACAACTGCTTTAAATTAACGACCACATATGGATTTGCACTTGTATAATTTAAATCAGTTTATTAAAGTAGATGCATGCAAAATCCGTAACTTGCTATTACAGTGTGTTGTGCTGAGGAATAAATGCACATGAATTTTTGAGTCTTCACTGTTGTGTTTTTCTCTTTTTGGCAGAATTCTGCCTGCAGTGAAAGTACCAGTGAATAGGCAGGAATGTGGGCCATTAATCTGAACCAGTTTGGGGGTGTGTGGAGGAAAAAGTTGAAGGAGGAACATGATATGCATTAGACTGGCTGCAGGAAGACTTACTGGCTTCCTCCATTTGCTAAGTGAGGTAGATATGTTTTACTGGAAACCTTCAGAAAACAAAATTCAATTTATTTTTGGTATTCCCACAACATAGAATTTACCGTTACTTTTGTTTTAGTGTCTATTGCTTCAGGTAGAGGTATTTTTTTTCAATTTTTACTTTTTTTTTCTGTCCATTTTACTGTAGCAACACTGCAAAAGTTGTGATTTGACGTTTTCTTCATCTCCTGATTGAGAAATCTGATTTTGCACTGTGTGCTTCTGCGTGATTAAATATGTTTCGACTTCTAACCCCATACTGGTTTTTCCGTCATTATATTTATCCTTTTTATGTGTCAGTGAATGTGTCATATGTGTTAATGTCACAGATTTTTGAGAAACTTTGACATGAAATGTTGTGTCTGCACAATCCACGTAGGTAGGTAGTTTGTTGCCAAGAATATGAGTAGTCATGTCATGTTAATAACAAATAGACTGTCTGCCTCCCACAATTCCTCCAGCTAGCTGATAGTTTAATAGATGACTTGTCTTTGTAGTAGATGTAAGAAGCAGTCCAGAATGACCGTGCAGTATTTTTTTTCTGCAGGGTAGATAACACAACTGTGTTCTGTTCATGTGTACTCAGGGAAAACCTGCTCTGCTGATGAATTTCTGAATCCTGTTTTGTGTCTTCATGTCTGTCTGTAGCTTCCTTAACACCACATGAAGTGCAAACTCAGATTCATAATACATTTGTGGAAAGACAGACAGAAAAAGGTGCCTAAGTTTTCCATTGATACATAATGATTCTACCTCCACCTCCCTCCCCCAAGGATTTAACTGCAATTGTGGCTTTTAGTGTCTAGCAACAGCCATACCTTTGGGTTGAACCATTGCTGCACTACAATTTCCATTTGTCCTGGCTGTGAGCAGTTCAAGTGATTGCACATCAAAGGATGCTGAATACTGTGTTCAACCTTGATTCCAACTCTGGAACATCTCCATGTTGTTGTTACTTTAGTCTTTTTATTTTTGCTTTATTATCTTAAAAATGGGCTTTGAAATTTTGGTGAGATCGTGAGAGAGGCTAAAAATTAATTAGACAGTGTAAGTATTGCTACTTCATGAAACTGCACCCACTGTTCTGGATACACTTTGTGTGGTTTATTTTATTTTCAGATAAAGAAGGTTCAGAAGTCTGAGGGAAGTCTAGAACAGGCAAGAAAATATGGATAAATAGATGGCTTTGAGGGGGAGTAAGGTACACTTTTGGGCATGCAGGGTGACAACAAGGAATGTTGTATTCTAAAACATGTCAGAAAAGAAGGTGGAGAAGCAGCAGGTCAGGTCCCTTTACTGTCACTCTTCTAGAAGACTCTGCTCTGTGACACCTACGTTTTGCCCTGTACGCCCAAGCATTGTAATGTGCCCCTTAGGGATACATTTCACTGGAGGTATGTGGGTATTGTTGAGACTGCTGAGAAGAGATGAAGTGGATAAATCAGCCTTAGCAGTGACAGAAGGGACATTTTCATGTGAACTTGAAGTGAATTGTGCAAGTGGTTGCAACAGATTTACTATAAATGTACAGGATTCTTATTGCAAAGGGAGTGATGACTTTGGAAGTGAAATCTCAGACTTGAGATTGGTAGAGGATTAGAACTGAATAAGCAAATGCTATGAATTTTGCCTACTTTAAAAGTTTTATCCTTTTAGTGTACACACTGGTATACAATGAAGTCAGGTGCAGGGCACAACTTTGGAAGGCTTGCACTTCAGGGTGGTTGTCTATGTTGGAGCTGTTTGTTTTTTTGGGAGGCAGGGGGATGCATTCCTAACAGTGGATTCTCAGCACTTCAGAAATCTGACCTGTTTTATACAGTTCATAGCAATGTATTCAGGACCATTCCTCCTTGAAGCAAATGAGTGATGAAATGAGGAGGCTTCTTTGAGGTCAACAGAGCTAAAGGAGTTGGTGAACTTACTGGAGAGGTACAGAGGTGAAATCAGAATAAAGGACAGTAGGGGAATAATAATTGACTTTTATGGAGGCAAATGATAATTGGATACTAATCCTTCATTTTCAGTGCAGGTGGCATATTCAGAGTTTCCTTTTGTTGGACTTTAGTTTTAGGAGGAGTGGAGACATGCTGCAAGAGAGCCAGAAGATGTCAGAGAGGGCAAAGGGAGATTTCAGGAGCAGTAGCTTTTAGGAGATGGATGAAAACACTGAGGCAATTTGGATTTAAGACAAGATCAAGTGAGGGAAGCAATCCTTAAGTATTTAAAAAAACTGTTGCAGAGAGAAAAATATTTGAAAGGAGAAAATACAGTGTCTCTAAATACAGCAGGGTCATTATTTAGGATGGACAAAAAGTTTCTATTTTTCGAAGAGAGGAGGAAAATGTGCAGTAGTGGCAGTGGGTGAGCTGAGCCTGGCTTGAACTAAATGGTCTCCTATGGTCTCTTCCCAAACTTCTCTTGATAAGATTTTATTCTTGCTTCTTTGGAGAGAGCTTTTAGTTTATCCACAAGCAATTTGATTTGTGGTACAGCGTAAATAACTTCAGGAGAGTGTTTTGGTTTTCAGTGTTGATGTCCTCAGTTTTATATTAGAACCGAAGGGTCAGTGGGAAGAATTCAGTGTTTTCAGATAAAACCAAATGCATCTGAAATGCATTTCAGCTGGTGAGATGGAGATTGTCTGAGCTAAAAGATGTTATATGGCATTCACATTTTCCTTGTATAAACATGTAGAGATGGTATTTTATCTGTTTTCCTTTTTTTTTTTCTTTTTAATCTGCAGTTTTCATTTTAACCAATGCACACAAATGAACTTTTTAACTTCGGTAAAACATCCAAGCTCACATATCAGCTAAGACTCTCTTCAGTTCCATTAGAATTGCACTGGTGAATTAACATATGCTGATAAGAAAATGAGGCTTATAGAAGGAAAGTTACATGGCATCATGTCGTGGCTATCTCTAGGTTTTCCTGTATATAGAGTTAACTTCTTGAAATTCACGAAGTAAAATGAAAGTTTTTACATTCTTACTAATTTTAAAAATTAAACATTTATTTGGGGATTTATCTAATGCCAAGTAATCCTAAATCTTCAAATAATAGGTAGCTTTTCTAAGCATTGCTAAGTTTTTTCCTAGGATTTTTGGTTAGCATGCCCTCTTAATCCCTCATTGTCCTTTGGGAACTGAGATGTTCTTCAAAAGTTAAATCATACAGTCCTAATAAAGATGTCCAGTGCCATCAGAGTGACACATTCAGTGTAATTACTTTAGAGTTTACAACATAACCCAATGATTGGCTATTGAAAGGAATAAAATAGTGCCAGTTGAGCAGTATTGAGATATTTTTTTGGTCAGCAGATTTCCTTTATTAAAAAAAAAAAAAAAAAAAAGATTCAGGCTGTTTTTTTCTTTTTGATCAATAGGTTTTCTGTATAGAGAGTGAACCATCCACTACTATTCACATACACACAGAAATGCTCTCTTGCTGGAAGTAAACCTAATTGCCTCTGACAGTAAAAGGTACCACTTGGACTTGATTATGCAGTTGGTAACATTTTATTGAGACACTGACATATTCCCTGTGGTCTGGAAAGAAAAGAAGATTATATCATTGTGAAGTTTTTCTGGGTCAGTGCTCTGCCAGTAAGTGCAGGGTTATATGCAAACACTTTCAAGGTGAGGGATTGTCTTTTCACTGTCCTTCCACTGTGCCTTAGCATTGTAACCTGTTGGAAGAAGCAGGGCACAATTATTTGGAGCTGGGGACTTGTTTCTTTTCTTGTATTAAGAGAAAATAGTAGTAAATCCCGCTGTAAAATAAATAGACCTATAAACTCTTTGTAAAGTTATAGTCCCTTTGCTATATTTAAAAAAGTGGCTAAGATATCCTTGTATGTCCAAAAATAAAGGTTAAGGTTAAGTCATCCAGAGTCCTAATATAACTTTGGACGTGGTACAAGTTTATTTAAAGTGCTTTCCATGGAATTGTGCAAATATACAGTTTGTGGTGCTATGCATATACACAATCCTGAGTACCATTTCATAGAGGAAAACCTGTCTTTTGTGACTGAAATTTAGTAACAGTGAAAGTTAAGACGAAAATAATAGTTGTGGTCATCTCATTGGTTGTGAAAGAAAATGGCATCATTTTGAGAGATCATCTTTCAAACAAGAGATTATATAATAATAAGAAAAAATAAATTTCTTGTGTAGATATCTCCAATATATATCTATTTTGAAAGATTTTTGTTTTTTTTTACAAACAGTTCATCTGTTGAAAACAGTTTATTGTAACAAACTGGCCAATTGTGCGAGATGTATATAGTGGAAAAGTGTGCTTAAAAAAAAAAAAAAGATAATTAAGTATAATTTTAAAGTATAATTTTTGAGTGTAATTCAAAATAAGATGTATTTGTTTATAAAATGTAAGATGCTTTGATAACTGCAAAGCACAAGTGTGAATCGGCCAGTTTGGTTTCTGTTCCTAGCTCTATCATTGCCTACCTGTCTGCCCTTGAGTGATTTCCCTGTCTTAAAATTTTTTTTGAAAAGTTCCACAGTTTTGTGGTTTTCATTTATTTGGCATCTGGTTCAATGTCAAATATCAATATCAAAATATCAATATCAAAAAAGGCAGCTGCCTTTCAGATTTTGCCTTCAGATTGTAAGCGATAAAACAGTAATTTAACAGGTTTTTTTGTCCAAATTTGACAGTTGAACTTCAGCCAATTGCACATTCTTATAGAGTCCATTGCAATTCATAACGTTTAAACAACCTTCACTTGACCAGTGCATTTTACTGTACTTTTGTGGTCTGTTGACAAGCCAATTCATTCATAAAAGTACTGTAGTAATATTAATTTTTTTGCTGTTCATTTCTCTTACTGAAAATAGAAATTGTTTTAAGAAGGTCTTTATTTTTGAAAATCCAATGTATTAAGAACAGTTGCTATGAAATTTACAACCCAGATAACATATTTTATATATTCAAAGTCTTTTTTGGCTGACTTGCAGAAAATCTGAGTTAACTAAACTCTTCAGTTCTTTCCCTGGCAATTTCTGGATTCACATGCTAGTGCATATATTCAATGTTTTTTGGATCTTCTATGAGGGATTTTTGTGGCTGGCACTTGCAAATGATGCCGCTTCATGAGATACTGAGAGTATTCATTATGTTGCTTTAGAAGAACACACAATAATGAAACAAGGACCTTCCTTGTGCCGGGATGCAGTTTATACCTGCAGTTAATTCTGAAACTGTGGCTTGTAATATCAGGAAATATTGAAAATCAGAGTAAAAGAATTCAGAACAGATCTGTCACTATTTCTATGCCATGAACATATACTGAATTTCCTTCTTGAACAGAACGTATTTGCAGATGACTCACTTGTTGACAGATACTTACCTTTCAAAACCTGCACGCCTTGGATTCATTGAGGGTATTTCTACAAATGGCAGTTAGTTTGCTGGTGAATCTGGGTTAGGGTGACAGAGATGACACAGGAGTTAATCTAACGAGTTCAAATGACTTCAGTTGCAGAACTTATTCAATAACAATTTTCAGTGTTTTTCCTTCTTCATCAGCAATAAGAGGTAATCAGTAGTTGTGCATTTACAGCCCATTAAAAAGTGATGAGATCTTGAACTTTGAAAATGTAGAGCATTGTTACATTAATACTACTGTAAAACGTTTTCAATCTGTGTGATGGTAGAATAGGCAAGACACTGGCTTTTACTGTGGATGTTCTCTTCCTCAACAAAAGATTGTGTAACTGTAAGAATTTCTGTTTATTAAACAAATATATCTGGAAGAGTCTTTCAGTTTAAAATGGCATGTTATTGCTGAGAAGTAAGGTAAATATTCTCTAAGTCACAGGTATTTAGAGCTATAGATGTTTTTCAAAAATCTTCTAAGCTTAAAATAGACTAGAGGAGTAATTGAGGGATTTTGTTTGAGCTTGCCCTGGTTTGATCCTCTTCTGGCCTGTCATTTGATATACCCTTGTTGGAACTCATATTGGCGTGTGCTTGTCCTGAAAGCATTTGGAAGATTTTGATGCTGGCTAGATGTCAGCATAATGGACATCCAAATATCTTAGAAAGCTTTGGAAAGCTCACCTATGGCAAATTTATGACTTTGCAATGTTGAGGGTAGAGGAACAATGAATTGCTTGTTTTCCATTAAACTGTGGAATCACAGAGTGAGAGAATCAGTCATTTTTCAATGCCTTCCACCATCTGCCTTGAATACAAGTTTGGCTTGTCTCCTGATGTTGGCAAGTGAGATTTGAACTATCCCCGCTAGGTTTATTTTAAAAATATAAAAGTCATTTGACTGTCTGATGTGGTGGGTAGAAGCAATATGCTTGGTAGTCCTGTAGAGAAAAAAATACATGTACAAAATAGCTAAGCTTGGGAGCCAGCATGAGATGAGATCTGAGGGTGTTCTTCAATCTCATGACAAAGAATTTCACAGGAAAAAGAGAGGTTTGCCCTAAAGCAGTTCTCCATGTAATTATGCTATGATAGGAGAGGGTAGATGTGGTCAGATACCCCTGCGAAAGTCTAAAACCCAGGTGGACTTAAACACAGTACAAAAATGCTGTGAAGTTTTGTTTAAAAGTGCTTTTGTGCCTGCTTATGCTGTGACTTTCTAAAGAGATGACTCAAGTCCCTTTTCACTGGAAACACCCAAAGGCCACAGTGCGCATAATGTTTTTAAAAAAATAAAAAGCTTTTTTTTATGCTAGAGAAGTGTGCAACCAAATCTAGAGCCAGTGTTCTGTTATCTGATGTTCTGTATTTTTTAATGGTTTCATGAATTGCATTTATTCTGTGTCTGTGAAAAGTAAAAGCTGCCATAAATCATACTGCTTTATGTTTAAAGCATAAAATGTGCTCCTTTATGTTAAAGCATGTTAAAATCTATATTGTGTGGAATTCTAAGTGTATATACAGGTGCAGTTCTGTAAATGTGAGATGTTACACAAGAGTGAGCAGGGTTTTGGCTTTCTCAGAGGACACACGATGTGTTCATCACTGTTCTGGTGAACCTGGTATAATTTCTTCTCTCCTGCACAACTAGGTGACAGTGTGAGCTGGCAGAAGTCCCTTCCTCCCTGGGTCTGTGTCGAGTGGAGTGACTACTGAGGGATGGGAGGGGTGTGAGACTCTGGCACAGGTTGCCCTGGAAAGCTGTGGGTGCCCCATCCCTGGAAGTGTCCAAGGCCAGGTTGGATGGGGCTTGGAGACAACTGGTCTGGTGGAAGGTGTCCCAGCTCATGACAAGAGGCTGGGACTAGATCATCTTTAAGGTCTCTTCCAGTCCAAACCGTTCTGTGATTCTATTATTCTAAACAGCAACACCATGTCACAAAGTTGCTGACCCATATCTAGTGTCCAAATGTTCTGTTTAACTAATGCTTTCCATTGCTTTTGTGCTGGAGGCCACTGTTACTATTTGTTTATGATTTAGGAAGCATATCTGAATATCCTTACATGTTAGTTTTTGTCATTATTATGGCCATCATGAGTACCATTTTTATGGTAAACCATGACTGGTATTATTTATAATTTACAATAAAATTTCTTTAAGGTCTCTTCCAGTAACAACAACTAATTATTAGTAATATTAATATCCATGCTAAAAATATGCCTAGAATATCCAGAATGCATGGGGACTGACGGCAGATGTGACAAAGGTCATGTCCTGTACCTGCTTTCTGCAGCAGATGCTGGCGACCTTGCAATGTAACCTGAAGAGCCTGAGGTGCTTCAGGCTCCTATCCTTCACTAAGCTCCATCTACTCAACTGTTTGCACCATGAGAACGTTTCTCTCACATATTCTAACCTGCTGATAAATATTCATCCCCTTTTGGACCTGGGTGTTTTTAATTCATTTATTCATTTTGGTAGCAGTGAATTTGTGGCCATCAGTTCAAACCGCGGGAAATCCGATCGGGCAGGTTGGACACCAGCCATCTGAGTGCCCTAATTAACAGGAACATGTAATAAAAAATTTAAGCAGATGTGGCTTGGGCAGGTGGTATTTCCGGAACGCATTTAATTTCCTGTGTGTACGCACTATATGTGATGGATACAAATAAATGCTCCTTCTGCAACTGTTGAAAGTCCTGCTGCATATTCTGAGCAGTTGTTCTGTGTGGGTGCTGTTGAAACTGCCTCAGCTCGGCTCTTAATGGACTGAAACGAGGCCTGAAGTCCTGAACACACGTAAACACTTTTAAAACTCAGCCAATACAAAGTTTTTGGGTAGGAAAAGACATATGCATGGAAGACTATGTATATAATTACCCCATATTGATGCATTTCTTGCATTCTTTTAGGACTATCTGGTACCAGTTACTGTTGGGACCATCTTATTTGACAAGAGAACACTTTGTTCTGATGTAGCTTTATAAAATATGTGAATTCATTGTGACTCACACCATTAGAAAACAACTCCTCTGCTGAAAAATTGGTCTGTAAAAATACCCGAAACACATTTGTTCTTTGTTCTTATCTAAAATTGCAATAATTGCATTGTCAGCAATTTCAGTGAACTGGAAGAAAATAAAAGAGTAAATATTTACAGTCAAAATTCTGGAATGAGACAGTAAGATACCCTTCTAACTCTACAAATATTGAATTTAGATTTATCTTTTTTAGTAGGCCATAAAGTGTAGGCTTCATCCCTACACTCATTTCAGTAGACACCAAATCTGTCAAGAAAAAAACTACAAACAAACCACACTTGAGTTCTTGGTATTTGAGGGGAAATTTTTTCCCTGTAGATTTTCAAGATTGAATCTATAGAATCCTGCTGCAATTTTAGATTTGTTTCATGGGGGTTTATAGCAATTTAACAGGATTATCTGAGAAGTAATTATGCCATACAGTTAAATTATTCCATTTTTAGGTTGTTAGAGTGACCTGTTGTAATTTTTCGGTATCTGTTGAGTGGTGGTTTGCAGCGTCCCAGTATATCACCAGCAATGAGCAGCTGGCTTATTTGTAATACCTTGTTCTGTCCTTTAGCAAGCTGCGTCAAAAAGTGCTGTTATAGCAAATGACTTTCCATTAAGTCACGGCAGGTCCATGTTCCCCATGGTTACCAAATTGAAAATTAAATTTGTGTATTTTGTGTGTGCGTTCATTTATCTTTTATAAACATCTGTTAAAGAACGGCCTTTTGAAGCTGCAGAGGCTGCATAACACCTGGCTTTATTACATGAGTATCTTGATCTTATTTCAAATTATTTTCCTAGGTTTGGGACTTTGAGTCTTTAACAGTGGTGGTTTGCTCCTCTTCACTGGGCAGGGCATTTAATTGGTCAGGCAGTAAAATACAACTGAGGCTTCTTGTTTACACCGGAAATCTAAGCAGGTGTCTTCATGAGCAATTTTTGATCTTGTCATCTTATCAGGGTGGCAAAACTTTACTTTATTCAAATGATGTACAGTGTACTGTCTGAGTTTTAAGTGCAGCTATATCGGGTTTTTATCAATTCAGGAACTGAGCATATTTCTGGTGGAACAGAATGCTCATGAAATGAGTTTGTTCTGATGCACGTCAGTTCAGTATCTGATATGTAGTAGGAAGTAAAGGCCAGTAATTTGTGGAAATCTCTTTGAGAACATCCTATAAAGGCACAGTAGTATTCAGACTGTTATTGTTATATTTATTGGCGTTGATTCTAACTTGAGACCAAATCCTAAGTCTGTGATGGCTCCACTTCACTAAATTATGTAGATTTACAGCAACTGAGATGTGCCCATTAACTTTGTGGTTATTCCCATTGATTGAACCTGAAAAAGTACCTGAATAAAATATCTTTTTAATGTGAGCAAGGGAGTCAGAAATTTGGCTGAAGTTATTGAAGGTAGTATTTTAAATAGAAATTGGCAATTGCATTGCTATTGATTCCTACTGAGCATGCAGCCTCTTGCAGAACTGAGAAACATCATCATCCCGAGGGCCTGCTTCTCTTCACTGCTTAAATTTTACTACTGTGAGTCTCCAAGCCCTGAAAGTTTTAGGAAGTTAATTGAGAATTTGTAGAGAAGGACCAAGAAATGCATGTGAGGTGCAGTGATTTTTCCAGGCTGAACTGCCAACTATACACTTGTCTGGATTTTAACTGGATTTAGGAAATACTTTTTTTGGATGTTATACTTGTTATACAATTAGTATGTGAAAAAATAATGAGTTAAATTACCTCTGACTTTAAATTCATGCAGTCATTCATTCAGATGCGAGTTAGTGGTTGTAATAAATCTGGAAAAAATAACCCTTCTGGTGCTGTTCCTAAGATTTATCAAAGTAGTCTAATATGTGCTGATTTATTGTAATATAATGTGCGCTTATAATTTGGAATTTGATTTTAACATGCTTTAAAGACATTATGGAGTAAATAGTGACTGTGCTCATTTCTATAACTTAATCAGATATGTTGTCACAAAAGTTTCAAAGACATTCTGATTTAATTAGGAAGAGGAAAGTAACTTCTCTTCTTTCACTAAGGGAGCAGTTTGCATATTGTATCTTCTCTTTTAATGCCTAATTCCTTTTATTGCAACTGAATGCTTCTTGTTGCAATGTACCATAACCTTATCAGCCAGGGATAACTTTTTTAGTTATTTATTCTATTAATGTTTCTATCACCTGAGGGAAATGCAGATATTCTGTTAATGAATGTGTTAATCAAAAACCTTTCTGTATTTCTGCACTGCCCAACTTTGTCATTACATTAACAGGCATAGGCGATTAAATTGAAAACTTGTAATATACTGCAGATTGCATTAACTCATCTATTTGATGTAGACTGCTTGAAGACTTATTTTAGATAATTTAAAAAGATTAGATCTGCAAGACAGTTACTCTTCCTGACAGGATCTCTGAAGTCTTCAACATAAGTCCAGTGTTCTTGTAAAGGTTTTGAACTTGGCTCCAGTGAGGTTATTCACATACATGGGGTACCACATACTGCTTTGAATAAATATATTTTTGAAAAAAAATACTAATTTCTTTATACATATATATGTATATTTTAAAGACCTTTGGATGTTGGAATAATTATTTCTCCTATGTAATGTGATGATGGGCATTAGACGTTTGAATGTACTACACTATTTTTGAGCCATTTCTAGGTGTAATAGGTGTTATAACTTCGCTTTCTCCTTTTTTAAGGTTTTGATGTTATCCAGGCAGTAAATCTCGCTTTTTTAATAGGTCTGTTCAACCACAGGATAATTTTGTTGGAGTAGGGAAGGGAGTCCTTGTGCTTGACTTCAGTCATAAGCTTTCCTTGGTGGTCTTCTCCCTTCTGGAAGTAGTGCCAGTACCTTTAGCCAGGAATGTCCCACCTGCAGCACTGCAGCTGGGTTTTGGATATTGCAGGAGTACCTGGAAGGCACTTGATGTGATTCTGAAATACCTGTTGCTTGCTTAAAAAAACTATACATTATTTAACCATTGCTTTTTGATGTATGCAAGACAACTAGGGTATTTTTTTGAAGTTCTATTTAGGACCTTAAAGCAGATAAATTTAATTGGCCACTTTGTGAAGAGAAGATTGTGGGCATGAATTTCAGGCAGTGTCAGTATCTCTGTGCTTGAAAATCAATACTTCTGTGATCCTTAATCTTTCTCAGTCCTGAGATCTTCATAGACACACACATAAAAAAAATTGTCACAAAATTCAGCAAGTATTGTAGCTTTACATTAGCTTTTTGTGCTGCATTTGGACAGTACTTTTTATTTGAATAATAATTAATTTTATTTCTGTTCTGTTTTGCTTACATGACTGCTTTCCTATGTAAGTAGGGAAGGTTTTGAGTTGTCAGTTTAGCATGCCTGTCTTCTAAAGTTATCATGAAAGTAGTTTCAACATCTTGAATCTTTTGGCATTTGCTGGCACGGGAGGATGGTCCTTTGGTGCCTTCATCCTATGGCCCATCTGGCAGCCAGTGTTGAACAGTGTTGCAAACCCAGTGATACAAGGCCAGACTAACCTTCCTGAATTCTCAGTTGACCCAACAGTAGATACTGCCAAAATAATCCCCAGGTTTGTCTTGTATGCTTGCTAAACTGGTGGCTCAGTTATCCTTCAGTGCAGGTATGAAATCTAAAGAAGTTATTCTGATAGTGAGCACAATATTTGGGGGAACAGTTCCATTCTGCTTACTTGATGAATTTAAGGCAAACATATAATTACAATCAATTTTTAGCATCATACCCTCCCTGAAGTTCCTGAAATGTTACTTCAGATTGTGATATTATATTTACAGATTAGTTAAATTGATGCTGTATCAGAAACTAGATCAACACTAGATATATAAATTTTGAAACATTTACATTGGTAATTTCTGTATGATTCTTTATTTCTATTGGATGTGTTTCCTATATACTTTTTCTTTATTTGCCAAAAAGCAGTTGCTTTTGACTCATAATTGATAAGAAATTATTTGCAAATAAATGAAGGGTGGTTAGGTTTTTGTGCATTTGATGATAGAGTATGAATAACTGATGCACTGATGCATACTAAGGTACAAATGTCTTGGTGGGACATATACTAAATCTGTGTTGATTTTTTTTCAGAGATTTGTTACAATTCCCTAGAGAAGATGATGTAGACATTGCAATGAAAATTCTGGTTCAGTGGCGTTCCCAAGGCCTTGAAGATGTCCAGCTGGTAAATTACTCTGTTCTGCTTGACCTACCAGGCTCTTCTTCAAACACAATAACTCTGAAAAACAGTGGTGAATGCTTTTATCCGAGTGGACAACAGTGCAGCAGAGACCCCAAAACACTTCATAGCCAAGACCTCCTGTACTCATACGCAGCTTACTCTGCCAAAGGAACTCTTGAGGTAATGTGACCATTTGTCTCTGCTATTTGTGGTGAAGTAGAGTTAGAAAACATCGGCTTTTGTTGAACTTGGCTGTAAAATTGCACCTAGAATCATAGAATCATTTAGGTAGGAATAGACCTGTGAGGTCATCAAATCCAGACATTAACATGATAAGATTCCTGGCATATTTATGTGAACTATGATGTGGCCAGTCTTGCGCCTCTTAATTCAGGCTTACAACCTCGTCAGACCTGAATGGTTCATTTTATACACATATATGCATATAAAAATAATTTTTTTGAAGTATCTGTGTTTATGAATTGTCATACTATGTTTGGGTGTCTAGAGCTACACTTTAACCTTGCTGATGTTTGGGTGCTACTGGTTTGAGGGATGCTTGTAGGAAGGGTAGAAGGAAGCTTTCTGCACTGAGGCTGGTGAGAGTGCTGGGCTAATACCTGGAGCAAGGAATTATGGTTGTGGATCTCTCATACTTTATTTTATGACAAAAAAGACACATCTGCTCTGTTTCCTCTTGAAAAGCCCGATTTGTAGTTTTATTGTGCTGTAGCTTTTGTTAGGAAGTCTTGTCAGTGAAGAGATCCTGCCTGTCGGGATTTGTTACTTGCCAAGTGAAATAAGATCTTGGATTATCTTGTTTTATCCTGTTTACTGTCTTCACTGTCTGCCTTCTTTAGTTTCCTCCCAAATAGATTTGGGGATGCACAAAGGGGTCATCGTTTCTGTTTACTTTCTGAGCTGAGACTGTATGAATCTCAATGAATATTTCTGAAATAAATAATTTCAATTTCACTGCTAACTGAATTAATTTTGGTTTTCTCCTTTTTAAAGTATCATATATTATTCCAGTGATGGGGGGGGTGGGGGGTGGAGTGTGCTCCATCTTAGTTTCTTTCTAATTTAAAACACCCATTGATTTTCATGACTTTAGAACACAGACCATATGGGAATGAATTTTGAATTGCTTTGGGTTTGAATGAAACTAATTCCAGAATACCTTTATACTTTGTGAATATCTTAATATTTAGAATTATCAGTTACTTAATTTGTAACAGAAAAAAATGCAACTATCATGTATTTTCCTCTTGTATGTGACAGTGTCTTCCCGTAGTGTTTATTGATCATGTGTAAAATGCTGTGGAAATCTTGTGATGACTCAAAATGGAGAAAGTTACGTGATGCTGTCTAAGATATTTTATGGATTGTTAATCTAATTTTGAATTTTGGACTGTAGGAAATATGAGGGCTGAGAAAGTCAGATCCTGAAGTTTCTCATCCTGATGTCAGCAAGCTAGAGCTTTTTCTTAAAAACGTTGATGCTTTGTAGTCCTAGAGAGGAGAAAGGCTGGAGTTCTTATTCTTTGGGAGAGTGACTTCTCTCCATCTCCTATTTTTGTGTAGTGGGCACACCTACTTTCCATCCTGAGCCTCATGACACTCATGGGCTCTATCCACTTCAAAGTTTGCTGTTAAGAAGGGAAATGAAGTAGGCAAGAGTAACCTGCATGTTATATGCTTTAACTTCTCTGTGAGCAAATAAAAAGTACTAACGAATGCGTTTGCCTTCTCCATATCACTTAAAAACTCCATATTTAATGTTATTTTCTCATTGTAACTTAATAAAAGTAACCATAATGAGATAAAAGTACAGTTGTGACCTTTGAGGTTTTATTTAATGAAAATCCATGTGTTGCTAACAAATTCATCAGATTAAAGGAAATCCAGTGTTCTGGGAAAAATCACTGATGTTATTACCAGCAGCACATGTACCACTTTCCATTATGTTTCAGAACAGTTTTCTCTCTGAGTCCAACAGAAACAAGGACCACACACACTGTACTCATCACAAGGGCTGGACCTTGGCTTTGGTAATGCTCTAAATTTGTACTTGAGCCAACGAGTGACTCTCTATGCACAGTTTTACAGTCAGTTCTTTGAGACACCTTGGCACCCTTGCAAAACTATAGATCAGTTGTTCAAAAAGTCTATCTGAAATGTCCTAAGATCTAGTTTTGCCTAAAAGGGAAATTTCCCTATTTGTTTAAGCTACAGGTCAGGTGGTAGTGATCTAACCTTCTTGGCTTTCAATCTTACACACTAGTCTCTGCTATTTAAACTAATCAAGACAAAAAACTTAAAATGAGAAGTAGCAGGTGATGGCTAGTGCAGGGTTCAGCCATCAGAAAGTGACTTGATTGCTCGCAGTAGTTCTACAAGTCACATATTTTGAATATCCTGCAGTGGGTTGTGATTGCAAAATCATGAGGGGTTTCCTGTAAAAAGGTATTTTTATAACAGGTACTCATAATCTGAATAATTTTCTTTGAAATGTGACACATCCTTAGCAGAAAATTCCTATGTGTCGCCTAATCAGGTTGAACTGCTAATGCTGCTTCGGTGTCCCTGCTTCATTGTATCTCATTTGTCTGTTTGGTTTGCTAGAAGTTCAGGCAAAAAAAATCATTAGGCTATTGCAGTCTGGCTACCAGCAGAGCTACAGCTCTACTTTGATGTTGACAAGGTTATTTGTAGAACAGCAAGACTCATTTTCTTTGACCACCTGTCATGTCCATTCATCATACGGCCATTGTATATGAGCCATCCAATTTGTGCTTTCTGGTAACAGTCTAAACAGCATTTGTGAGTAAAAATGTGAGCATTTGTGATCTGAAATCTACTTGAAAAACCTACTTAGTGCCATTGTGATGGATGGTGCACTTTACTACTTCTCTATATTTCATCGAGCTGTGAAAAGGTGACACTGTTTACCCATCACAGCGACAGGCAGGGCAGCCTACAATTCTGGAGAGGGCTGTCTATAGTCAGTTTTGAAATAGATATTGCAGCAGTTATGTAAATAATATATCGTAGGCTAGGTCAGTCTAAGGAAAGAGTGACATACGTGAAATATATTTTTATTAAAACTTAAATATCAGCCACCTTTTCTAGAGCTTAAACCTTTTGTGTCTGCTTGATGAAAACAGGAAAGCTGCTCTGGCCAACAGAGTGCACATATAAATGGAAATTACATTGCATCAAATTTATGCATTAAAGCAAAATGCGTTGTCAAATGGTATCTAGCCAGTCTGAGTGAGTGTAGTGTGGTGAATCCGAATGTGCTGCTCCCTGCCTTGGAGTGTGGTGATCTGAGAGCTGGGGCTGTGTGTGCTGTCACTAGTGCAGTGAAGAAGGGCTGAGCTGGGGAGCCATCAGTGACAGATGATGAGAGGAGGGTGTGAGATCCCGTGTCCCTGTTCAGTAGAACTTTGGGAAGTGGTGTCAGGGTCAGCACACGCTGTGGCCCATCTGTTGACACACATGGTGGTGATCCCCACATGCAATGAAGGATAAGCTAGGGTTTGCTTTGGCTGGCAGCGCAGTGAAAGGCTGGATGGTACTTCGGGATCTGGGCAGTTGGTTTAAATCGGGCCCACTGAGTGCAGCAAACTTCAGCATGAAATATGCTCAGTGCTTTTCTGCTTCATCCCGTTTCTTTAGCAACTGTAAAGAGAGACAACCCTAGCAGATGTAATGGTTGGTGTGTTGGAAAAGCATTTAAGGACAGACTAATTAAGGTGAAATGAAGAATGCATTTGCTTTGTAGTCCCACATTTTCTGAAATTATGTTTGTGTGACCTGAAGTTTTCCTCACTTTCCTTTCACCAGAAGTTTATTCGCTCTTTATTTTCTGGAAGGAATTTATGCTAAGGAATTTTTGGCAATTGTAATCTTCTTTAGTACTTTGAACTGAGATACTTAGTGTCCTCTGCTATATGGCATCGTCTTGGGCTACACTATACTCTACCTCTTCTGGAAGAATGGGGTACTGAATGAACCAAATCCCTGTTGGTTCCTTTGCTGATCCTCTGGGGGTTTTTTGATTCTTTTGCCGGTTTTCTGGTTTTTTGGTGGTTTTGAGGAGTTTTTTGGGGTTGTTTGGGAAGGGGGATTTGTGTTTGTTTTGGTTTTGTTTGTTCGGGGTTTGTTTTTTTTTCCTTCATGGATGCACTCAGCAAGCCCAGCAAAACAACATTTTTCTTTCCTGGATTGTGTTGGATCAGGAACCAGGAGAGAATGCAAGAGTAGAAGTATTGACATGTTCTTGAAATGGGAATGCATATGCAGGAAGGGGTTTGATGGTTTAATGGACAGAAATGAATTGTTCCTATCTCTGAGGCAGTTCTCTCAACAGCCAACTAAGTCTCTTTAGTACTTTGACCTCTGCTCTGCCCCTGTTCCGTGACTGGTTGGACTTGTATTTCGCCTCATTTCCTTGCCATTATTCATATTCTCTGTTTCTACCAATTTTTTTGTTTGCAATGTCTGATTTGAGGCATTTCTCCTCCCCACTCAGTCAGTGGTATCTTTGATTATTTTTGGAGGGGCTTCAGGGAGCAGACAAGTGAGAATTCCAACTGCTTGCCTCTATCTACAACATGCAGAAGACATTCTCTGCATCTGCTGATCGCGTATGAGCCTGCTCCGGTTCATTTGTTTTGGTGACATTTTCTCAGCTAAATGAGAACCCACTGCAGAGATTAATGCAACCTGAAGCAATATGGGAAGTACAAGCCCATCTGTTAAGCTCACTCAGTGATCTTCCCGCCATTCTTCAATCTTGGCAAGATGGGAATAAGGGAAGCAGGACTCAGATTGCTGTCAGATCCTCTTTCACAAGGAAGAGACCTTGCTCGGTCCTTACCAAATACCCCATTTTCTTATGGCTGTGTTGAGATATCTCCTCTCCTCATCCATCCCCTTCTTTCTCGAGTCCTTTGCTCTTTAGGAAGATGGAAGTCTTCCTCTTCTCTACTGCCTGCTCCTCTACTATGTCCCACTTCTTCCAGGCTCCCCACTTGCATGTCCTACAGTTCCCTCCCTTGTATGCTCAGGTTTACAGTACTGCAGCCCTGTTTCCTGGCAGTATTGTCAGCTTTCTGTATTTCCAGCTCTGGAGGAACAGTGCATCAGGAAGTCCTTGACCCAACAGCTTGCTTTCATTTGATTCGGTTTCATTGTACTGGAAATGTGATTAGTACACCCTCGCTATCTTTTGTCTTCCCTCTAGCTAATCAGCGGTAATTTCCTTAACAATATTTCAGAATTAAGATTGGTGTCAGCGAGTTGGTTTTAGAAAATTTTAAAATCTTCCCAGGTTATTTTTATCCCCAGGCAAATTTTCCAAATGAGCCTTCTGCAGCGTGCTCACTTGCATGTATTGGATTCCAAAGGCAGTGACTGCATATAATTTAGATTAAATAATCACAGCATCTCTCCCTAAGTCTTTCAGTCATTTTTGATAGCATATTGGTGCAAAATATCAAGCTAGAGGGAATCGTGATACATGTGTGCATTTAATTCTTTTAGGCACGCCAAATTTAGTTCATTATTGTCGTTATTAACATTTTTTAAGATTTCTTCTCTGAAGAGACATGCACTAGCTAAAATGAATCCCTAGCAACTGAAATCAGTTTGCAGATGGTTAGGGCTATAGGTTGAACAACACATACACACAAATGAGAAAAATCATGTGATTTTTTTTTGTAACATTTAGATATTTTAGAGGAGCTTTATTTATCTTTTATTTATAGAAGAGTTTCTCAGAAACGTCTTCCACAAATAATCATAATTTAGACCACCGCTCTGCATAGCAAGTAGGCACAGCAAATTTTCAAGACCGTCTCACTAAGAATATGGATTTTTAGAATAGACTTGACCTTTAAACAGAAAACAACATTCAACATTAACTACAGCATAGCTGCCACTCCGTTATAATTACGTATAGAAAGCTGTGAAATGCAATGTGAAGGTTATATAATTTAAAATTGCAGGCAAGGCTCCGAAAACAATCATGGAAGAGATGTCCTGCAGAACATCCTGTCAGTTTTCTGGCATATATCACATAACCATTAATAAATAAAGTTGTACAGTTCCCTAAAAATAATAGTAGTTCATCATGCGCAAACGGCTCGATTAATATTGCTGGAAGATTTTTGTGTCATTGAAGGGCAGAGTTTCAAAGAGGCAAATGCTGCTGCTGCAAAGCCTTTTGCTGTTTTATAATTGTGAGTCAATGCTATGCTTACCTTTTACTAATAGAATGTTAGTAATGACATTCTAGCAATAATGTCATAAATAATAAACGAGGGGTTTTTTAAATGATAGAAAAGCAAAAGGTGAAAAGGTGAGGCATCTTGATATCTGTAGACATAACAGATCACTGAGCACTTCCATGCCATTGCACAGAATCAGCTGAAGGCATTTCTTGGTAAGGCTTCTGTATAATACTTGAGAGGGAGCAATGTTGAACCATAAATATTATTTATATTCCAATTGCATAGTTAAAAAGTAAGGAGTGCATCTCTGAGGACTTGCAAAGTGATTTTTGTGCTCGAGTTAGGTTTTAGAGCAAGAAAAAGTCCTATTGAAATAAATGGGAATTCTATAATTTTTTTCTGTTAGTAGCCACTGTGCGGGAATACGAGTGGAAGTAACTTCTATAAATGCACGGATGTCTGAGACATAATTTTGTCTTTAATTATCTCGTTGTATGACTTAGACCCACTGAGTTGCCATCACCTCTGCAGTTCTGTAGGTATCTGGGTTGATACCTACTCCTTTAAGCTTTTTTTCACTCCTACTCTTTTTTAATGGTGTTTGGTTCAAACCTGACTGCAAATGTGCTCCGAGTCAACAAGAAATCTTTCTGCCAAATCACGAGGCACATTTTGCTTAGGTACTTTGCTTAGGTATCTTTTCTCTCCCAGTAATTTCTTCTGCATCTTCTTAGTAAATATGAACCTACCATGAACATACCTGTGTTTTTTTTCCCGTTTAAATTTGCAAAGGCAATATTCCGCTCAGAGGAACTCCAAGTAAAAAGCTGCTTCTGCTCTGAGCTCTTTGGATTAGGTTTTGGGGATCTTTTTCTTTTAAATTTCTCCAGTATTTTGAAGGTTTAAAACTGCCTCAAAGGGATCTTGCTAACAGTAAAAACAAAAAGCCAACTTTTCTTTCAACAGAGAGACTATTAAGCAAATATCAGCTTTTAAAAAAATGCTAGGATGAGAAAAGCATCATTAGAAACAACTACTACTGATATGTGAACAACAACAAAATATTTGTGTTTATAGTATACTCAATCCTTGTTCTTAAAGCTACTTACATGACTTTATTGTTAATGCATGAAACTACATTTTTTTAAACAATAAAGAACTGCTTGAAATGCTGCTCAGCTCTGTAATAGTTATGAGTGACTGTAAAATACAATATTGATTAAACTATTGCCGCTTTTCTTTTTTTTTTAGTTTATTTTTGAGGACGAGAAGCAAGTCCTAAGACCTTTTAAGGAATGTTAGCAATACAAAATCTTCTGTATTTGAAGGCAGATGGCATCTGACTCTGCCTGTACATCCTGTCTGGGTGCATGGGCAGAGGGTTCCAACCCTGACAGTCCCAGGCATCAAAAAGAAACAAATCACCCTTCTGACACACTGCAGTTGATTATTTTGGAAAATAGATAAAAAGTCTAAATAATGATGGTGTCACTTGAATTAAAACTAGCAGCTGAAAAGGATTGGCCGCAACTATTTTCATCTTCAAGGCAGCATGATAAATCTTAGCAGCTGAAGGTTTAGCAATGTGTTTTATCTTAAGAGTTATCTCTACCTACCAGTATAACTTCTTCAGTCAATATAGGACAAGATTTTGTCAAAATTGTAGTTGATTTCTTCTAATGTAATAATATCCACTTTTTGGATGCTTTTGTATAGAAGTGTCTTTTTGTCTCATTGTTAAAATCCGTTTAATATTTTGAGAGGAAAGTGATTCTGAAAATCCATAACAAGTCTGAATATTTCCTGTCTCTGTGGTGATATGAAATCCAAGTATAGTCTTCTAAGATGAGCGCTTGAATGAAATAAGTTCTTAAAAAAAAAAAAAGAATCTCTGACAGGTTTTAAATGTAACTTAAACTATTTAAGGATAACACTGCTTTTATAAGGATAATTTGATGAGAACTGCAGCTTGTCTGACTATTTTGTTGAAAAATGTTGGTCTAAAAGAGCAGAGGTTATACCTCTGTAGAGACTGCTTTGAGGAATGCTCTAAAACGGGACACAGCCTTGGTAGTAGGAAAGGCAAAAAAATGAGGAAGTCCCCTCTCAGAGCAGACCTTTGAAGCAAATATCTTTTGAGACCTTTGAGAACAGGGTGAATAAAAGGTGATGCTGTGATACAGCTGGTTGAAAAATATTTCTAAGGACTGAACTCTTGAAAATGTAAAAAGGAATAAAAAGCTAAAAAAAAGACCCAGATAATAAGCATTGTCAAGTCTAAGTTTGGTATCCAGGGAGGTGCTGTTTGCAGAAGTGCATTGGCTGTGCATGTGAACTGTCAAAATGTCAGAGCCTGTTCATGGGCTGGACTAAACTGTCCTGAGAGAAAGCTTTTCCTCAGATATTCCCTTTTAAGCTGGTGGTAAATACCACACTTCTGACTCCACCTACCACTTGCAATCCAAGGAGAAAAGTATCCTCTTATGTTTGGTGTTTTTTTAATTTATCAGTGCAAACTACATAAAGCTAAAAATTCACTCATTTTCCCTTTTCCTAGGTTTAGACCTTCCTAGGTTTTTATTCTGTCTGATATGCTGTCTCTTCCACTAGAGATTAATAAATCTCATGTCTAACCTCATATAATGAATATTAGTTACTGTGTTTATCTCGTTCATTAAGAGGGCCTTAATGTGAATTAATTGCGAGCTAAACCAGTTCTATTCTCATAATTATTTTTTGTGTTCCTGTGCTCTGCAGTTCAAAGAGAAGATGACTAATCAATCACCAGGTTGTGACTGGCCCAAGAGTAGGGGTGTGTGAGAAAGAAGATACTTCAAGGAATTTATCTTCCTTCCACTAAATTATGTTACCATATAGAGTTAGTCTTGTCTCCTGAAAGATTCACTGCTTCACACCGTTGTCTTCAAGGGCCACACAGAGGTGAATAAGGACAGAGGAGGTCTGGCAATGCCTTCAACAGATAGCAAAGCTGCTTAAATACGCAAGAAAACTCCTACTGTGCTGTCATCCAGGAGCAATGTTTCTCTTACTGCAGGCCAATGCTTTCTAGGCACAGACTTTACTTGGGGGGTATTTCAGAGAATGAATTTGTATGAAAAGCAAGAAATTATATTGCTGGCAAAGGAACTACTGCATCAGTCTTCCAGCAAAAAATTTTGTTTGAAAAAACTTTGTCCTGTCTTTGTCTGTGTTGCCCTTTTACCTATAAATAAATGCCTTGCCTCTTAAGGCTGAAGGAAAATATTGCAATCACATAATGTCAAAAACTAAAATCTAGAGTGAGATATGAGTATGGATAGTGTTAGGCTAAGGATCCAATGGGTAAGACTGACTCTGAATTGAGATTTTTCCCTGATGTTCTTATTGCTGTTGTCTTAATGCCTGTAGGGTTGCTCAGCCTGAAATAAACTTTCAAAATTATTCAGCTTTCTCTGTAGACAATGTAGGTAATTTGTTCATAGTGTTTGTAAACTAGGTACAAAAAATATAACAAGTGAAGAAACACAGAGGTGCCTTTAGAGCAGATGTTACAACTAGGGAGTGATCATTATATATTCCTTGTCTCATCTACTGAATTTAGTCTTTTGTATTTATGAAAATTCAGGAATGGCAGTAGTTGATGCTGAAAGATGGACTGCTAAGGAAAGTTGTGGTTGAATCAGAATTTATGAGAGCACGTACTGAGCTCCCTGTTTCTGGTTTCTTTTTGTTGATTGTTGAGCATCCAAGGCAGGAGAGATTATAATTTGGGAAGAGAAGGAACTGAGCACAGAATTCTCTGGTAACTGATGAGTCTCTATCAATGTCCCTAACTGTTTTTATTGAAAATTATGCCATCAAGTACTATTACTGAATGGTACTTTCTTTACTGCTGTGAAAGAGGCTGACCTGAATTCCAGGCTGTGTGGAGGATGAGGAAAGCTCTGTCCAGGTCCAGCTGCAGATGGGATGCACTGATGGCAAAGCTTTTGCATGTGGCAGTAAAATTGATTATATAATATCAGGTCAGGGTGATCCTTCCTGTCAAGTTGTTGAGATTCCAGAGTCTCTTCAGATTTTCCCATATGTTTTAGATAACATGAACATTTTTCACATTTTTCCTGTTTAACAGGATGTTACTGTGCAAAGTGACTGGTATACTGGAACCCTTTCTAAAAAGAAGTAGGTTTTGTCCTTTGCATGGGATTTCCTCTTTTTCTCCAGGTTTTTCTCTCTCTCATGAGAGTGCACAAACCGATTTCACAAATTCTGTATGTTGTTTCTGTATGCACTTGAGTGCTCAAAACACTTGTGTGACATTTGGTGCAGTTCAGGAACACCTTCACTCTGACCTTTAAAAATACTTAACATAAAGGTAAGCTAGTAATTATGCTGCAGCAAGGTTACCTGGCAGGGACCTGTCTTGAGCTCCTATTTAATCCTTGCTGTTATTAAAAAAAAAAAAAAAAAGTTTTTTAATTGTTCCTGAAAGAAAAACTAAGTGATGCTGTCATATAAAACCTTTAAATGATTAAAGAATGCAGAATGCAGTATCACACTGAATGACCAAATGACTGTTCCAAAATCTTGAGTGCACTTTTAAAAGCAAGATTTGAAAGCCTGAAACAGAAAGTAACTTTGTTTTCTTCCTGGTACAATTTTGTTTTCTATGAGTCTGAATCACATGCTATGTGTCTCTTGTAAGATAAGTATGTTTCCAAAATGTTAGGTGGCTGAAAACTAGAAATATATACTTGTTTAATCACATAGAGCTGAGCTGTTCTCAGGTGTGTCTACATATATATATTTTTGTCCTTGTCAATAATTCGAGCCACTTATATTTGCTATCATTCAAGTATATTCTCTGTTTTGATTAGAGTCCTTTTCTGTCGTCTGAACGTATTTGAAGTTTTAGAACATTTTCCCTGATCCTTTTACTAAACGTGTAATTTAGAGACCTATAAATCTGTGCAATGACTCAAACCAACAACATTCACATGAGAAGGGAAAGATGTCATTTTCCTTTTCAAAAGTGCACATTTACTTCTTCAGGTTTGCTCAAATGCTGCTTTAACACTCAAATTTTTGTTTATAACATTACATGATTGAGCATCTCTGATTATTTTCAAGTGCATGATGTTTGGCCAAGCAAGGGCTATAAGTACTTTGTGAAAGAGCATTTATTATAATCTAGAAAATAGAGTTCTCCCAGACATTTTTGAAAGTTCAAGGGTTCTCTTGTTCTTGTGGATGACCTCCTCTTATACATATGAATGATTATTTTTTTTCTTTGACATTCCAAAATGTCTATTTTATCTTTATGTGTTTATGTACTGGCAGTAACAACGTATGTTTTGTGTGTTTGCCTAGCAAGTGTGCATAGAAATACAGCTGGCCTATATATTTTAGTTCACTGTGCATGTATTGCTATGAGAGTTGATTGGGAAATGATCTTCTTATGCTACAAAAATTCCACTGTTTCAAAATGTGTTCTAGCCAGCAGCCAAGGCCCTCACAGCCACTCACTCAATCACTGACCAGAGGAATCATGGAGAGAATTGGAAAGGTAAAAGGTGGAAAACTTGAGGGTTGAGTTAAAGGCAGTTTAGGGAAAGCAAAAGCCATGCACATAAGCAAAGCAAAACAAGGAGTTAATTCACTGTTTCCTATGTGCAAGCAGGTGTTCAGCCATCTCCAGGAAAGCCGGGCCCCATCTTGGGTAACTGTGGCTTGGGGAGATAAATCATCACTCCAAAAGTCCCACTCTTCCTCCTGCTTCTTCACACTTTATATGCTGAGCTTGATGTCACATGGGCTGGAACATCTGGTTTTGGTCACCTGTCCCAGTTGTGTCCTTCCAACTTCCCATTTACCCCCAGCCTCCTCGCCAATGTGGCAACATGAAAAGCAGAAAAGGCCTTGGCTCTATGCAAGCTCTGCTCAGCAATACAAAAACATCTTTTATCATCAACCCTGTGTTCAGCACAAATCCAAAATATGCCCCCATACCAGCCAGTGTGAAGAAAAGTCACTTTTCCCCAGCCAAAAGCTATACATTTCTGAATCATGAAGACTGAAAGAGATCTGTTTCTGTTTTCTGTTTTCTGTTTTCTAGATCTTTTTGACACAGCCAAACTAAGTTTAAAAATGAAAGAATTGAATAAAATTGAATTTCCGTGTCTAGGAAATTAAAATATGTTATAAAATTAAATATTTCAATTTTACTTCAATTCTAAATTGCTTTGATATGCTGCTTCACTCCAGTTGGCCTCCATTCTGCCTTTGATGGTGTTTGTATCCACAGGACATTGTTCATTTCACAGGATATGACTTCTCTGGTTGTGCAAGTACAACCTAATATTTCACTGTTGTTCTTGTTGGGCCTCTGAGCAGGAGAACGGGAGCTCTCCCAGTTCAGCTTGGTACCTTTCCTGCTCAATTTAGATGGATCCAGCCCTGCCATAGCTTTCCAGCAGAGCCTACTTGTATATAAAGTCTTTCTAGGCACCTTCTGTGTTAAGTTTCAGGCTTCTTTAAGGGCTTAATGCTTGTTGCTACTATAGAAGGGAATGCCTGGTTTTAATTCAATACAGGATAAAAAGGCCATTGAAAGAGGACAATCTGCAGCCTCTGGGTGTTTTGCTTTCATTCTTTGTGTTTTAGAGAAGCCAATGAAACCTCCACTACACTACAGCCCAGCCTTGAGCGTTTGTTAAGTTCAGGCATAGTGAGATTGGATATAAAGCCCTTCCACTGAAAATTGTAAAGCCAAGTTTAAATCACAATTATAATTTCCTGTGTACATATGTAGCTTATGATTTAAGATCCCACATCACAGCTGAGTAATTTCTGTTTTGTTTAGTTTATCCTCAGTCTTTGTAAATGTATATTTGCATGAATAATTACCTCTAAATGAGCTAAACTTTAGTAGGCTGGCAAATACAGATTACTGTTTTTTTCTGAGGAAAGTATGATCAATGTGACCTTATGCTTTAGGGACTAATAGTAGTAAATAGCTTTGCAGTTAACTCTTATAAAGAGGAGGATATAAATAATATTAATCACAAATCAGAATCATTAGAACTTAAAATTATGTCACTAGCAAAGTGACAATCATCACTGCCTGAAGATAGTCTGGAATAATAAAATTTCTGATAGCATTTTAGGCATCCAATGATATTGTGTCCTTAATATTTTATAACAAAAGGCAGTGTTCTTAGAGATTTTAAAATAAAAAAATATTGGTTTAATGTGGCTGAAGATAACAATGTTTTGTTTCAGAAACTTGAAAAGCTAAATTTATGGTTAGATATATTTACAAAAAGTGAAAAAAAAGTATTTATTGTTTGGATATCTTGCTGGATAGCATGAATTAAGAAGTTGCATTCAAGTATCAGTTTTGTCTTTTGGGCAACCCAAAGAATGTGATCTGGAATAGAGGAGGGGGGTTTGAAAGAATTAAAAGACGGAAAAATAAAACTGAACATGGATATAAGAGAGAGGAGACTACAGGATGAGCTTGATCAACAGGGGACTGAGCTATGTCAGCTCAGATTTATTAGGGGCTTTGTAACCGTAAAATACAGAAGAGGTTCTTTTCTGTAGGCTATAAAACAGCTTCGATCTTGATTCAGTCTCCCTCGGAGTTGGTAGGGGAAAAAACCTGCAATAAACTGTAAAAAGCAAGCAAGCAAACAGATTTAACCTCAGTGTGTTTCTAAAAATGATCCTGGAACAGCAAAAGCAGCCTGTAGGAGAAGCTTCAGCAGACCCCTGCCTGGGATGGAGTTGTTTGAGCTGGGCAGGTAGGATGAGGGGGAAGAGTGAGCACGAAAAATGTCTGTGACTGAACAGAGTCTGCAAAGCCAAATTCCATTAAACTGAGGTTAAGGAACACCTTTTTTTCCCCTCGCGTTATAGTATAAATTACAGTTTTAGCTGCCATTGTAATGCAGTGTGCAATTTTATACAGTAAAACCTAGACACAAACCCCTTTTGACTATAAGATGACACTGTGAGTCATATTAAATTGCTCTAGAATTTTATTGTAGGAGAAAGAATATTGAAGCAAAAAAGAAAACCTTTATAGACTAAGGTACTAACAATGATGAAGAAAAAAAAAATCATGAATTTGTTGGAAGAGCAGTGCTAATAGGTAAAATTCACTGGTTAATGAACAGATGGTTCTCTCATGACACCACGTATGTTTTGCTATGTGGAACAATACTGAAGTTCTGTGATTTAAATCTGCCCAGACATTGTTGGTCAGAAGCATCTAGTAGTATTGTAACAGAGCAAAATCGGCTTCCGTTAATCCAGATATGTAATTATTTGCTTTTTTGGGCTCAGACGGCATGTTCAAAGTCAAATTGCACAAATTATCTCTTTTTGGCATGCCTGGCACAGTTCCTTGGAAATAATCAGGTTATTATTTTTCAAGGCATAAGATACTTTTTCTCATTTCTAATATGGCATCAAAAGAAGCTCTAAGATAGAATATCCTGCAATACTGGAAATACAGTCTGGATAAGTAATGTACAAATTTGGCCAAGAATTTAGGGGAAGTTAGTTTCAAATACAATTTAGTCATTCAGGGGATATCACAGAGAAGTTTCTATTTAATTACCCCAAATTATCCACATTTCCCAGACAGTTTGAGAATGGACAAGTGTCATAGGACACAAAAACACCGTAAGTATGTTTGCTAACAGAAGGCAGCACACTTGGATTTTGAGATCTTTCATGAAATTTTTCCTAAAGAGAGATTGGAAAGCTCACCAGGGGATTGCAAAGATAGTGTTATTTTTAAATTATTGTAAATACTGGAGATGGTGTTTTCATGAAAACTGAGTTCTAAAGACATGAATTTTTATGATGTAGCAAAACTAAGTCTACTTTTTTATGTTACTACTTCCCTGCCCCAACAGCTCCCCTCTTAAAAGTCAGTTATCTGCTTCAAATTCTTCCCCAATTTCTTGCTATTTTGTGTCATAATTCTCTTTATTTTACTAAATGTTGAATTATACCCTTGGTCATGCTTTCTCAGATCTTTTCCTGTACTCATAATGCTGAGCCTTGCAGCATAGAGCAGATAATAAAACTTAACTACGTTTCACTTGGCTTCAGTGCATCCTAGCCATGAAGGAACAAACTGACAGATCCCACTCATAGCGACTGCCATTTCTGTAAAAGAAATCACTGGTTTGTCTTAGTTCAACCTCCATCACTTTGGTTAAACTGGAGACAATCAAAAGGTGTATGCCGCAGAACATACGAATACAGATCTCTCTGTGTCCCTCTTTTTGCCTGGAACCAAGCGAAGGACAAAGTTTGAAAGATAATTTTGGATATTAACATTCCCATAGAAATACAGCAAGTATTTAAAAGATGGTTATGGCTGTTTGTTTTGTCTCTGGTGTGCTCAGCAGTACCCTAAAGGAGGTTTGGGTGGTGGCAGTCACAGGGAGGCAGCTGTGGTTTCGTGGTTATCAAAGGGATGCTTTTGGCTGGAATGGGACCAGCAGCTCCTGTCAGAAGGTATAACAGTTTACACCAACGAAAGATTTGGCATACTTGGGCACAGCTCTGTTGTCTCCCCTTTTCTTCCTTTCTTTTCTTTAATATTCAAGAAGAGCTAGTTTTATATCTGCAGCTTTCTTTGCATTCATTGGTGTCCAGCTTTGATCTACAACCAGCTTGAGTTTACTTTTATGCTCTGCTGAATGCTGCCTTCAGCCTCAATTTCAGAGCTGTGCAAATAAATTATAGTGAAATGTTTAATTAAAGTTTGCCTCATGTCTGGATTGCAGAATGCTGCCTTCTGAGATACAATTTGCAAATATATTTGGGACTTTTAGTTTAGGCAGGATGACTAGTTGAAGGATAGTTAATTGTGATTGATCGGGCATTGGATGTTTCTGTTGCCTTTATTTTGTGAAAAACCTGAACATAATAGCTGAATGTTGAAGGGCAAATGAAGGGCATTGGCCCAGATGAAAGAAGGTGATTTAGTAAGCCTGAAGAATTGCAGAATTGAGAGTTGATAGTTCTAGAATTACATATATGCTTTTTGCAGAAATTGTCTTAATTCTGAGGAATCAGCAATCCTGGATATTTAATAAATATTTAGTTCCCTTCAATACTTGGAGTTTCTTTATGGCATCTGTTTCTGAAACCATTTGGTGGGTAGGTTGGCATTGCAGAGAATAGGAGCTTGACTGTGCTACTGATTATCAGTCATTTTCATACCTGTAGCTTCCACAGTTCTGACTTCCCAAACAGTTTGTGCAGACTTCATTAGTATGAGTCAACAGATTGGTATTTGATAAAATATATTCATCATTTGAGTTCACTGAACTGTGGCACTAACAACAGGTAGCATTAAGAGGTGAAGATTTTTCACCATATCCATTTTCTGCTACTTCTGGTTTTGTTTTCTGCCAAGTTTAGACTTGTTGAATTTCTTTGAGTTTGATTACTACTGACTTTAATGAGTGCTCTTACGAAATAATAATGCAAGTATTTACTTAGGTGTGGTGCTGTTCTACCCTGATCTCTCCAGTTTAAGAGCTGCTTTCTTATCTGCATTGACTCTGTCTCCATTTTGGTGGTTGTGGGAAATATCCCTTCCTGAGTGTAGTGACTTTGAGTTTTGAGTTGTTTATTTTTAATTTTTTTTAACCTTGTGGGTTCTTCCCTTAATCTTTCTCCTGTCTTTTGTGCCCCTGGCAAATCAGCCACAATCTGCCTCTTACCCAGCATGTTGATTACAGCTATCTATCTGATGCAGTTACTAAATCCTTTTCCTCACTCAAGTAGACTGATAATTATAGGATAAGACTAACATATTTCTGTTATTATTTTAACTTATAATTTTTAATTGGCTCAGCATTTATGAAAAAGCAAGGTTTAAAAAATATTATCCAGCATCTTCAAGATCCCAGCTGTTATCTGCTCCATACAGTTATTTGAACTTTTCCTTTTCAAGACCCATTTTACTCTTTTTCATCCATGGCTGGATGAAGTACACTGTTTTTTTTCTGTTACATTGTGGGGATAAGTAGAAGTAATTAGGAAAAGATCCATGACTGTCTTGGTTATAGCATTTTCAGAGTATTTGTGTTTTCTGTTTGGGGGGATTTTATTCGAATTTCAAGATAGAATGTTTACAACTCATTGAGCATCATCTTGGGACTTAGAAACTAAGTCTAACATAAAATAATGACTTTTCCTAAAAATGTTTGTTTTATTACCTACCCCTACTTCATTTCATGCATGGGGGAATGCTACTGAACTCCATAATGCACATCACAATTTGTTCCTAAATAGTCGTATCTTTCAAACAGAATAGCATGAAACAATTTGAGAAGTAAGTACCTAATTCAGATGGATGAAACGACTCATTCTTTACCAGTTTCCCAGTTACAGGGTAAGAGGATTTACTGTTGCATATCTAAACCAAGTAGACAAGTGCTCTTTTTCAGCACCTGATAAAAGAATGAGTTCTCTTTTGTTTTTGAGCAGAATTAGCCTACCATAGGAAAGCAGGTTTATGAAATATGTGTATTTTTCTTTTTAAAAAAAGCTAGTATGTGTAAAATAAAGATTGCATTATGTTGTAAGTATTTCTTTAAAAAAAATAGAAAATTTAATGTTTATTCATTTCTGCAGGTACTAGGAATGTTGTGAATAAATAGGCATGCATGCAACATAAATGGTCAGTCAGAGGTTACTTTGAAGGTAAAAGTCTTTGGACTCAATAGGATTCTTTGTCATTATTTTGAAGTTGTATTTTTTCAAGATTTTACTTTAGGTTAGAAGTAAGGGGTCCTTTAGTCAAGTCCCAGTCTATTAAATAAAATGAAAACTGACTACTCTGAGCTAGTGTTGTTGTACAGTATTTGAAGAGATGGTGTTATTAAGTAGTGCAAACTATTTTGCTTTTTATTACAAATTTTAGTAAAATGTTCAGGGGCAGAATAAAGGAAGGAGTAAGAATAATTTTGTAAGTTGTTTCCATAATTTATTGTGTACCTATTAGTTTCTTGATTGTATAGCCAAAATGTTATGACTTTTTTCTAAATTCTTCCAATGGGTTGTTAACTTCATTTGGCCAGGAGTAAGCCATATATCTTTTTCTCAAGAGAAGAATTTATTCTATTTTTTTTGTCATTTTAGCTGGACTTAGATCTGAGATTAGCTGTGCAAAACTCCAGCTGCTGGCTATACATGATGTTTTGAGAATGTGGTAACGTGCTTAGGTAGTCATGTGTAGTGATTTTACTCGTGGTTCCCCAAAAGATAAAATTAAAGGTCAGAGATTTGTGATTAGAAGAAAACCACTTCAGACTTACAGTGAAATATAAGTGTTCAAGTACACCTAAGGTTGGACAGTTATCAGATGTTTAAATCATACTTTTTTCAGACAAATGCAAAAGAAAGGCTTGTAATATATTGAGCTTTGATGTATCTATCTGTCTGTCATGTGGAAGGATGTGTGATGCAAGCACATGTAACTCTGATATTATCCCCAGCTGCTCATTCATTATGTAATGACTTCTTCCATTTACTCTCAATATACGAGTGTATTTAATAGCTTCGGCCTTGGGACTTACTTTTAACATTTGGAGCACAGAACGTGGTTTGCAGAGCGTTTGGGGCAGCAGGGAGTCAAGTTTGTTCTCACATAATTAAAAAATGAGCTGTGCTTTTGCAGGGCCTGTTATTCTGCCTCTCTCTTGTTGAGTTCATGTGTTGCCTTGGAAAGACCAGTGAGCAGCTCTTGAAGATGCAGTTTGCATCCATAAATTAACTGAGAACATCCAAGGGCAGTTGCTAAATGCATTAATAATTGTGCAAACATGTAGTTTTGTTGTTTACAGAGCAGTGGATAGCACCCTGGAGAAGTAGCAAGCAATAGTAATGTGCAGAGGAGCAGCATATGAATGTAGATGGACAGTGATCTCATTTTCACACAGGCATACTGGAGAAGTAAATGGGTTGATACCTCATTATGTTATATCTCTGGGTATTGATTTTGCCTTGTGAAAATGCTGCATAGTTTCTGTCAGACAAATGATGAAAGCTCTGATTTTGGCTTCGACAGGGTAAGTGGGAAAGGCATTAGGTCCAAAGGAATTAGAAACATGTACCCCTAGAAATCAGTTGAGATATGATCTCCCATAACCTCTTGAGCCATAAGACTTTTGAGACACTAATAATTATTGCACTAAAGTGTATCAATTGACACATATGTAGGCAAAAATTAATATAAAAATGAGATCTACAGAATGAGATAAAATTTGTGCGAACTTAAGGAAGTACCCTGGTTAATACCTTTTCCTCATCTGAGGTTAACTCTTTAATACTGGAGGCATGAGATGAGGTAAAATACAAAATACCTTCTGCTGGTATAAAATCTTATTCGCTTGATTTTCTCCTACTTTTCAAATACAATGATCTTACAGGAAAAAAAAATTACATTGTGTTTCAGCCTGTAGTCACCATTTGAATTTTCATATTAAATAGCTTTCAAGCTCTTTACAGATCAAAACTCCCATGTATTTCAGAAGAATCACTATGAAGTGCAGGGTTTTCTGTTCTTACATTTCGGTATTTGGTGTTAAATCTGATATTTGCTATTCAAAAGTGTCTTAGAACTTTAGCTAGCCTTTCCAAATTCTTGGTTTATATAGAACTGATGACATGTTACTGACTTGGAAACTTGTTATCTTAAAAATTTAGAAGAATACATTTAATAAGACAGGAACCTTGACAAAAATTTTGTATGGTGTCAACATGAATGTTGAGGTGCAAACTTAGACAAAATATTCAGATACCGTTTTATAGGGGTAAATACTTTCCTAAAATACCCATGTTCAGGAATCTAGTAAAATATCACACATCCTACATATCCAGAACAACTGTTGCTAGAATTTAAACAGTTTGTATAGAGATATCCAAAGTCAGAACCGTTGCCTTTGGCAGTGAATCCATACTTTAGTTACCAAACTGTACTGAAAGAGGAACTTTTCTGTCTGGTACTGCTCCTCTTATTTTAATTTTTAAACACTCATGTAATATTCTTGTGTCTTCTTGTACTTGTGTTTTATTTGAACACTGTGTAGGGATTTAGAAGTTCCAGAATGTCCTCAATGGTGTTCTGAGAGCTTCATAACATTCTAAAATAGTAATGTACAAAGCTGGTTATCCTCATTCTTTGTCTTCACTGGAATTTATGTGTGAGAAAAATGCCTTTGGTCATTCTTGAACTCTATATTTTAAAAAGTCCTTGAAAATCCATTTTGAAATATTTTTCCATTTCTGCCAGTGCTTGACATTTAATAATATTAGATTTTTACTATATTTTCCTGCAGTGTCTGAGCTGAAGAGATGAAGATCTCCATGCTCTAAACACTTTTAGTTGGAAGTGACTCTAAAATTTTTGAAAATATATATTAATAGGAAAGTTCACATGCCAGAGCATAGTCTGTTATCACTGTGATTATCTAAGTATAATGCTTGGATGATTGATGGATTATAAGAAAATACTTCAGAAGTTAGTTAAGGCTGCTTAGGAGTCATATGAGATCACGTAATAAAACAGTGAATTGATGGAGTGTATTTTCGTAAATGACCAGTAAAATGACTCATTTCCTGTAATGCTTTACAAGACTGATTCCTTTTAAGAAAAAAAAACAGAAGTGACTTAGATGATTTTAAATAAATTTCTATAGCTAATGAGGGGAAATTCTCACCAGAAACAGNGAATTAAAACTGAAAACAAGTTATCTGTCAGATTTACCTCTCAAGCTCTTTGCTAGTGCAGTTATTGCTGATTGGAATTTGGGAGAAGACAATTGCAGAACTCTGCTCAGGTGCTTGTACTTATGCAAACAACTTTGTTTCCCTGTAAGGAGTGCCCTCAGTGATGTGTGTTTGTAGATGTAGCCTGAACTTTGTCTTCTCTTTGCAGGCTGAGCTCATTGATGTGCAGTATGGGACCGTGGAAGATCTGATCCGGATTCAAGCCGTTACAAATGTGACCAAAAAAATTGCACTTTTGAAGTTAGGACAATCACCTTTGCTTTATAAGGTTGGTCAGAGGGTATTCGTTTGTTTGTTTAAGGATTTTTTTCAGGTCCAAAATACCAAAACAAAGACTTTCCCATTCTATCCCAATAAGTCAGGACTTACTGGTCCTTAACGCTCACCACTTTGCTCTGTGGTGCCTTTAAAGTGTTATTTATTTTGCTGCATATCTTGCAGTGCCACATAGCCTGCCATGTTTTCTCTGGGTGTCCTATAAACCTTTTGAGAAATCAAGAAATCTCTGGAAGAAATAATAAAGCACAAAAAAAGGCAGCTGAGGTCAGGAATAGTTGCATCGTAAATATGTACATAGAACACTCCACTGAAATCTTTTTTTTTCTGCATAATTGCATGGTTTGGCTGCTGTAGTTTGAGCATGTTGTCAGAGGAGGCAGAACACAGTCTATGCTCACCTGTCCTCAGGCTTCTGTGAGTCCTTCCAGCCCTGCTGGGCCATATTCATCATCCAGCACTTGAATGTGCTGCTTCCAGCATTGAGATTGCAAGGTAATAACTGATATCATACACTGCAGGAGGACTGACACTATTTATTGCTTACAGATTTGTTTAAAAAATTACATTGTAACTTTGCTTCATCACGGCATTTTGTAGCCTTGCCATGTGAAGAATTAGCCTTTGCCATCATGTTCTTCTTCCACTCCCTCCTTTCTCCTCTTTTGATTGATATTCTGTGTGAGGAGGGCTGTACATGGATATGTGTGTGTCCATCTTCTCCTCCCACTCCAGTGCTTGCAGAAAGCACAAAGCAAGAGGTCATTAATCCATTTACATATTAAACATAATAGACCAACATATAAACCACATTTAAACTCTAAATGTCCAGTAACTGCCGTCTGTTGCAGATATTTTATAAACAAAAATGCTGGTTTGACTTTCAGAAAACACACTGAACCAATAAATACTTAAACAGTTCGTTCCCAATTCACAAAAGTAATTGTAAAAGAGCAGTGACTCCAGATCTTGCAATTAAGAGAATCAGGATCAGCTCTGTTGGCCATAGAAAGTACAGTCGGGGCTACAACACAGGTTCAGAAAACAACCACTTATTAGTTTTTTCTATAGGAATAAGATTTGTCTCAATAAAAATGCCATTTTCAGCTGAGTAGCTTTAGCTGTTTATTTAAATTTTTTAGATGCAATTTAATTATGCCTGTGAAAGGTCAGTTGTCATTGCTGGAACTTGGCTGTTGTGCATCATTTCCACAAATACATCTGATTCTGACAAAACCAATGAAATAGCAATCAGGGCTCATAAAGCAGAAATTTGATAAAGATGTAAAGTTTGCTGTAACAACACTGTCTCTGAAATGGACTTTTTACCACTTTGTGTTTCTGAGGGCACTCACTTTGTCTGAATGAGGAAATAGTGCAGCCTGATGGAGTAGGGGAAAGCAACTGAAACTGAGAACGAGGCGCATCTCAGGAGCTTTTTGTGTGGGTTGGCTGTAGCCTGGTCCCAAATATGTGCTATTTGGTGGCTGAGGTGCATTAGCTACATTGCTGGTTCTCATCTGCTGCTGCAAGAGAATCCATTTTGCACATTGAGTGTTATGCAGTATGAACCACAGTGCGGTATGATCAGCAGGATGACTTCGAACACATACTTGGTATCTGAGCTTAAAAATACAACTCCCCAAAACTACTCTCTTTGTTCTCCTCATGCATGTAAGGAAGTGTGCCCTATTTTTTGAGTCTGTAAACTATCCTTTTTGAGAATATACTTTGTGTCTCTTTGGCAGTGAAATAATTGTAAGCTTTACTTTTCATGTAAGTAAAAGATGTAGAAAGATTATCACAAATAGATTCTGCTTTCATAAGGCTTTTTTGCAGTGAGATTGCCTTAAACAGAGGATTTAAATGGGCCCAGTATCTCACTGCTCAATCCACTTTTTGTATCTTTTTTGTCCCTAATGTTTATGTTTCTGTACTTGAGTCTCTGGCATTTCTGTTTCAGCAGATACCTCCCTCTCCCTAAATTTTCCTTATCTCTGTCTTCCATGTGCTTGGTTTTGCATCACATTAAAACAGAGCACTAGTTCATAAGAGAGCTGTGGCTATATATATTTACTGCTTTTCTTTCTAATTTCTGCATTTAACTTGTATTTTTCATGTTTTAATGTTCTTTAATTTCTCATTATTGCTGCTTTATATTATACAAATGTCTCACTCTGGATTTGAGTCTTATTTTTATAGACTGTGCACCATGGTTTCATCTTCATAACAAAGTTTCTAATCATGTCTCCAGTTTTCAGCTTGCATTTTCTCTTGTATGGATGTGCTTTCTGTCTCTCTCTTTACTACCATCACCAACTGTTGTTTTTTGTATTTTTTTTTCTTATATCTCCCTTTTATGTATTTAATTCGCCTTTTTTAATCTGTTCTTTTTCTTCACAGTGAGTCCATTGAAAAAAGCCTGAAAGAAATAATAAAATGCTGCTGGCAGAAAAATTACCATGAAACCTGAACAACATTTCTTTAGTCTTTATATCACATTAACAGAAAGGATGTGCTGATAGAAAAGAGATTCATGTGCAAGGGGATAATTTATAGAAATAATACCTAAGTGATGGAAGTTTGAATATTTGGGAAAATAATTGTACTAATGACAACTTGCACTTAAGGTTTAGTTTATGAACATTGGATAGAGTACAAAATTTGGGGGAGGATTAAGGTTGAAACAATTTGAAATTTCTACTTTCAGTCTTTCAGAAAGGACCTGTCTGTCATATCTTCAGACACACTCAAAACAACAGGCAGAGTTCAGAGGTTGGAGTAATTTGGGGTTAAAATATACAGGGAATTTGGAGTATACAGAAAAGCATGAAGTTAATGTGCAGTTAGAATATGCAGTTTAGTCTTTAACATGAGTAATTCTGATTAAATTTCATAAAGTTTATAAATTTAAGCTGCTTTGTGAGAACAAGATTTGTAAAAGTCTGACTTGAGTTATTTTTGTAATTGGATACGATTCTCTGATCTTGTTGGGAGTGTTGTATTTCTGTTCCACTGAAACAGAAGGTGGTGTCTGATCAGGCAAGAGGAGCAGCAAGCAAAGCTTTAAGGTGGATCTTTTCAAACAAAGAATATGTTACTCCAACCACATCATAAGTTACAGCTAGAAAGAGAAAGAACGTGGACCTTACCTTAATAACGGTACTTACACGAGCAATGACTCTGGGGGAAAAAAAATCCCAAACAAAAACCAAGTAAAGCAACAAACAAAGAGTTTGTATTGCTTTGATAAAAAGAGTAGATAAAAAAAGGAATATGTATTAATATCTATAAAGAAATCAGAGTGGAGCAGAGGAGTTTTACCATTGTTAAGGCACTACTAAGATCAGTTAGGGAGCAAAAATAATAAAATTAATAAAAAAAGTGTGAGAAAAGAATGGTGGAAATGCTTCAATTGGTGGAGCAAATTCTAGTACGGCAAAGGCAGAATAATTTTGAAATACAACTGAAAGATTTAGGAATTTACTACTCCCAGCACCAGGAGTGACAAGCAACAGGAACTGATCCAGTGGATTGAGCAGTGAAGCACACAGGGAATACTCATGTGACACGTTAACTTGGCATAGCCACGGTCTAGTCATTTTGGTCTCGTTAGCCTGAATAATTCACTGTGCTGAAAAACTGACAGAAGGAAAAAATTTAAACTGCTGTGACAACTCCCAGGGGGATCTTGTGACTAGTCTGAGACACTTTTAAGGGCTGGATTGCTTATGAATGAAGAGGGGACTGGATTAAGAAAGAGGAAAAACTTTCTTAAGGGAGCTGAAATGAGACAATTGTAGAACAGAAGCGATGCATAAGTCTTGGAGTCAACTGCTGCAAAAAGAAGAATATTTGCCTCCTCACACCTTGGGATTGAAAAGTTACCTACTCCTGGTATTCTGGCTAGAGGGAAAAATCTATGTTTTGATGGAAACTAATGTTTATTGGAGTCACTGGTGAGGTTGAGTAGCCTGTCCCTTGAACCAGAAGAAGCTATAAATGTGGGGAGAAATGGAGTTTATTGTTAATGATTGAGCAAATCACTCGTGATGTAGAACACCCTCTTGAGAAAGAACAACTTGAGTTGCCCACTGTGTTTGTAGACAATATATTCTAATGGTATAAAATGTGTGATGACAGAGAGATTAACAAAACCACCCCACTGCCACCCACCTCTTCTGACCTAGAGCTTATCTGAGTGTGTGTCACCACCATGAGCCCATAAAACAAGACAGAGAAGGTTGTTTCAGGAAGAACTGCACAGTGGGTTCAATATCCAGCCTCTTAAAATAACATTACCAGATTCATTTTTTGAAAAATGTTGTGAGTCTTGATCATAATTTAATCTTTAGGGGTTGCAATTCAAAAAAAAAAAGCTCTAATTTTTGTTCTAAATTAACTTTTAATAGAGTAACAAAAGCCCTGAAGGCTAACCCACTTCATCTTTAAAATGTTCACATATTAACATTTTTTCCACATCCATTAAATGAAGATGTTGTTCTACCATGTAAATATCTATATTTATTTTAATAATTTACTGCCTTTATAAATATTCATAAAATTGCTTTTTAACTGTCATAAAGTTTAGGAGTGTGAATGCTTAGATGTTTATGCAGAGGCTATTGTCAGGCCTTTATGGATAAGGATTTACTAAATGGAAAATATTAAAGATTCCCAGAATAAAGGCAATTTGCAAAAAGACTTTGATTTAGTAACTATCTTAGTTTTAAATAAGTTTACTTTGGAAAAAGTAATTTCACTTTTCTACTGTCTACATTGTTTTTTTCTTTCCCTCTGGTACTTTTTTGGATAGCACATATAATTGTGAAGATTACAATTTACATTGAAAATCTCTATTTAGCTAGGATTCTCCTTCTATCCCTTTCTGCCTCCCTGTATATACACCAATACCTGTATGTATGTGTGTATATATATATATACAAATATACAGTGTGTGCATACAAATATATATATATATATATATATAAACTATATTAAAAAACTCTGAAAACTTCTTTGGGGAAGATAAACACCTTATATGCATTTCATTATTAAGGACATTAATAGAGTTTTGGTTGGGGTTTTTTTGTACAATGTAGTTTTTTTCAAGGCTCCTAAAGTCTTAATATACCCGTTTCCTGTGTAAGTGCTGTGGGACTTTTAATGATATTATATCACTTTCTAAAGCACTTCTTGAAAAGTCAAGCCACGGTTATAGGAAGTATAGATAAAAATTAAAGAAGTGTTTAAAAGTACACCTGAAGATCTGGATCTGAAAGGATCATCTAATAGCATCCACTGGAATAGCATCCTATTTCTCAGGTTTTCTCTGATTTGTCATTCTCTTAAAATCCCATCTCAATTCCCCACATCCCGAGAATTCCTCTTGGTAATCCAAACTGAATTCAGGTTAATTCAAATTGGTGATGCAGATTTTGCTAATTAGCCAAATTATATTTGTACAAAATACGCTAGTTCTTACTTTGTCTTCAAGGAAGTACTAGTTGCTTTGTGGTCCTTTTCCCTTAGCCTTTGTCTTCCCTGAGTTTGTCAGAGATTCTCTTTTTTAAGATAGTTGCTTTTATTCTTTATAATTTTTTTCTTCCCCAAAGTTTAGATTTAGTGTACTCATGTTCTTAACCTTCCCCTTCCTCAAACAGCCTCTTTAATCTGATAGGATATGATAGAATCTGAGGAATGGTCTCTTTTCTTCTCTACTTCCTATGTAAAAAAAATTCTACCAAGGCCTTCAAAAAACTTACTGCACAGTAGTTGATGCCAAAAAGCTGTTTATGTGATGGAGGTTTCACACTCATCAATTCTGTGTTTCTTTTAGTCACCTGTTTACATCTCCTTGATTTCTTGATTTGTGGAATGATGCACAAGATAGTTTGCTCTTTAGTGACTACTGAGAAATTCTATATTTGTTTTGAAGAAAGGTCATTGGCCTTCCTTCATCAGAAAGTGAGAGATTGGTAGACATAGTTCTCAGTTATATTCCTGTGATTGATAACAATGCTTTCTTGTGAAATCTGTAAGTTGATAACTAAAAATGCAGTCAAATAGAAAACCACAATTAGTGGGTTTTTGTATTCCTGTTTGGAACCAAGTCACACTGGGCTCTAGTGTTCAGTTCCTAGAAGGCTGTTACTGCCCAGAATAATTTTTAGCTGAGCATGTCAATTTGCCTCCCACTTCATCCAGCATTTGAAAGATGATGTATTGTGACCTGTACAACCTAAAAGTGAAACAGTGCCAGTGCACTTATAAATCCAATCTGTATCTGTCCAGATGAGAATGATATAGTTGACAAAAATTTGCTCTCTTATCCCCTTAGTCAAGTGCACAGCAGTAAATTAAAGATGGAATTCTCACTCTACTTTTCTACAGTATAAATGGGAGAAAGTAATTTGCTCTTGTAAGCAGTAAGAAGAATATGTAAGAGATAGGGTAGGAGAAAAGCAATTGATGTCTGGAAGGGAGCATAATTATAGCACAACTTGTCAATATTCTCAAGTAATTAACATTTTGGTTGCATCAGTAAAAGGACTTCTGGTTATTACTCATTTCCTTTTTGCTTACAAACCCCTGGATTTGTTTGCATGGAAGGAGAAATGTGCTATTAGCAGAGTAAACGAGGGGACATGTAAGTTAATGAGCAAAAGTAGGTATCGATTATTCTACATTTCTGATGCTATACAATTTTCCATGAATATTTTGAGAAGCCATTTCTTTTTGCAGGCTTACTTGTGTTCACAGCTGTAGTTCTATTCTCTCTTTCTCTTCTGCATTGATACAGAAATTTCTTAAGTCTTACTGCTGAGTCAAACACTGAATTCTTATCAATTTGAGTGGGTACGTAGTTATCTTCAGTAACCCTGAACACTTAATTTTCTCTTGGGGAAAATAATTCTAAATATTCATATCATCAGTTGAGTGTTTAATTGCACATTCATTACATACATTGAATGTATCCTTTGAAAAATTAGGCTAGCTCCCATAATGAATTGCTATTTCCTAGGGGAAAGGGCTGACCAGTGTTATAGGAAGTCTCTTAAGGAAGGCTTAAATTGAGTGAGACAGTGGCTTCCATCCAAACATGGACAATGGCTCACTCATAAAGAATTCATTCTGGGGTCTTCTGAAGCTCTTGTCAGACTTTAGAGGTATGAAACCCAAGCATAATTTTTTATTTTATCAAGCCCTTAAAAAGTGAGTAGTAAATGCAATCATCCAATTTACTGTCTGAGTGCTGTCCTGATAAATGGTGCAAAGGCAAGTGAAATGGCTTTGCTGTGAGGCAGTTGCTCTGAAGCAGGGCTGAACAAAGATAGCCATTGCCTCAATTTGTACCTCGAAGACCTAAATCCACACAGCTGATCAGCTACTCGTGTGCAGGGTGATGGGAAAGACTTACCATTTTGTCTTTCTTCATAAAATCTAAACCTTTTAAATTTGCTCTTCCTGCACATGCACTGGTCATACTTCTGCACTGGTCTCGGCACTTTTTTTTTTTGTTGTTTTTTTTTGCTTATGTAGGGAATTACAGGCATTCTTTTTCTACTCAAGCTGCTAATTGAGCTGGTCTTTTGCATTAGTTGAGCTTGGATTTCACAAAAGAGCCATTGACATACAAGTTATCTGGGCCTTTTTCCAGCTTGCATTTCCAACACACGCTGTTTGATTTTAAAAACAGCTGAGAAAGGGAAAAAGAAAATAGAAGATCCAGGAACTTGAAGTAGAGATGAGGAATGAATATATAAATAAAATCTCATCTTGCTGGAACACGTCTATCTGACTATTGGTTCTTTGAAAGTCTTAGCCACTGGACTAGGTGAAACAATGCAAGAAATGCTAGTGATGTTCAGCTCTGCAAAGGAGAGGTACAGACCAGTACTGTACACGCTGCTTATTTGATATTTTCTGGAAAAGTGAGCAGAGATAAAGCTCATCTTTCTTCAGGCAACAAGTGTTTTATAAGTACCCCCCTCATTCGGTAGTAGGTTGGCCTTGTATGGCATATTTCTAAAGTAGTTACTGGTTTATTATTTTATTAAAAAGAGGTTATGGCTCTTCTCTTGCATTTGATGCTCTTTTCGGTCCTTTCTCCTCATTTCAGAGTAATTACTTCATAAGAATCAGTTTATTTACATATCTGTGAACTGATTTGAAGGGCGTCAAAAGTCATTATTCTTGAACAAAGTATTTATATAAAACTTCCTTTAAGAGATTATACATGTAAATGGTTCTGTTCCTTGAGTCAAAGTTTTATTTGATAAACCAGGATGTCACAGATTACTCAACTGAAAAATTATTTTGAATGCCTTGTGGCCCTTTTTTTTGGTCATCTGTCCTTTAAAATGCAGGTAGGAAAAACAAATAGTTTGGTGACTCAGTAGGTTCTCTGAAGAGAAATAGTTTTGTAGCCAGGTATAGTTTTTATAGCCAGATCCAGACCTTGGTTTGATTTGCACTGGTTCTATGTGGCTCTAGAGATTCATCTGTGACACTTGCTTCGCAAAATCAGAACTTGGGATTTATGTAGGAAAATCCAAATTCTGCCCTTTCAAATACACCTGTAGTTTGTCATGTGATCAGAACTTTGAGTAGAAACATGGCCTTGCTAAGTGCTGACAGCCGTCCTTTTCACTTACATTCACAGAACTCGAGATCTATACTTTACATTCTATAACCTATCGAAGGTTTTTATTATTTTCCCTTGGGTTATTTAAATCACTCTTTTCAGATCTTCTGCAGCTGGATTTTGTAGAGCGTAGATGGTTAAAATATATAACTGCTTGTCTTCCCTGGAGAGAGAAGAGGTGGCTTTTAGCATTGTATTTTTTAATTTTCTCTTTCCATGATGCTGAAGGAGCCATAAAACACCAAAATCAAAATTTCACTGTTATCCGTTTGGGCTTCTTGATTCCTCTGCGTGAATTTGAAAAGAAAAACACAAAGTCCATCATTACAAATATAATTGGCACCCTCTTTGCAAGTACAGCAATAACCACTTGGAATATTTTGTTTCGATTGCCAAAACATTAAACTAACCTTCTGTGCAGAAGGCAATTCTTCCACAGTGAACATATTTTCACTTAACAGGAGAAGATTGTGCATTTCAATATGAGAACTCAGGCATTCTAATTTCCTCTTTAAGTCTGAGTGAATAATTCACAAACAACAACAAGCAAAACAAAGTTAGAATTATCTTGTTTTCTCTACATCCAAGTAAATGGCATCCTACTTTAATTTACATGTGATTCTACTACATTCTCATGTTTGAGTTTTGGGTTTGCTTTTTGGAGTTTTCTTTGTGCTTTTTTGTTTGGTTGGTTTTAGTATTGATTTTATTCCAAGTAATTTTCTGAGAGCAATTAATTCTCCGTATTTGAAACTGGAGTTGTGATCATACAAGGTGATTGATTGTTTTGATTTTTTTTTTTTTTTAAAGCATTGATTTGGATGCTTTTTGATACATATAGTCGACCAAGGTTGTTGCAAACAGAAAGATTCCTGAACTTCATTATGTTCACTGGGAGAGAAAACAAAAGTTTCATGATCACAGTCACTGAAACCTTAAGTTAAAAATGTTGGGGACTACTTTCCTTGATTGGCTTACGATGTCAAATTTATAGCGCCATTTTTCATCATTTGTTTTAAATTTCACATTACTTTTACAATGCAAATTTCTCTAAAAATCAGGTTTTGCATCTAATAAAAACCCCTTAACAAACTAAACCCTCATGCAGCTGCTGGTGATAGCCTTGTAATTGTAAATAATCATAGTATGTGCATGGGCTGAGATTTGTCAGTGCAGCACAGTTATTTCTAGAGACAGGTAATATTTTAGATAAAGGACAGTGTTTGCATTTTGTGAAGGTTGGAGGAGTGCCTGCACTGACAATTTGACCTGTTATTTATGTTTTTCCACTATAAGATATTATGCAGACTTCATAAGAACTCTTACCACATAGACTCCGAAGTGGCCTCGAGGTGAACTAGAGAGACCTCCCTTTCAATAAGATGGAAGCTTATTTTTCACTTCTGAGTCAGTCTTGGTTTTCCCTGGAGTGGGAATTGACTATATTGCCTTTTATATCAGTGTTCACTTACATGTGATGGTTTTATGAAATAAGATGTCCATTGGGGAACTGACCTGACAACTTATTTCAGTCAGGCCTCCTACTGTAATCTCAGAGGAAATATGGTAACATTTAATCCACTTAGCCATCTGGCCATGTCCCATTCCTGTTTATCATATTATAGAGTGTAAGTAAAAAAGGCAAGTCAAAATCTGCTGGTTCAGGCCATTCTTGGATTCCAGGTTTTAAAAAAAATTTTTTATGACATAATAGAAGTTAATTAGTCTGGAGCATCTGACTGTGTAGAAATTACTGTCTCTCAATGACCATGTATGCCATCTTACTTTTGAATTCCCTCCTAGCATTGCAGTTGATCATGTAAATGTGTGGTACTCTGGATCTGCTCTTTCTAGTGTTAGATGAATGTGGAGGCTTACACAGGTTTTATGGGCTCTTTTTGTGCCTGGCAGTTAAGTTTTCTCCATGGAAAGAAGCTGAATATCTGCCTTAGAAATAAGATACAAGATACTAGGCACATTTGGAATGTATTAGGAGAGTTGTGACCCAGCCTCCTCTGCCTGCATAGGAACAGTATGTAGCAACAGTCCCATTCAAAGCAATATGTATTTATCTTTCTTGTTTTGAAATATCTAAGAGCAGGGTAAGTATCCTATTTACACAGTGCTTCACACTTGACTTTAAGGGAAGCATCTTTAAAAGGTGACCTTTGCCCTATCCAACAAAGTGGGGTTGGAAGTGTGTTATGGAGTGTGAGAAAAGTGCAGAAATTTTCACTGCAGACCTTTTAATTTACATTTTGCTCCTTTTCACTGTAATGCAATTCATTAGAAAATAGCTAATTAGGAAAGGTTAAGATTTTTAGTATTTAAAAACATGCATGTGAAACTATCATATACAGAAATTTATTTTGCAACATTTGTATGTACAATATAATGTGTCTGCAAATGCCTTTTGTTTTCATACGTGCATTTTGGCATGTAATTTTTTCTGGAAAACTTGAACTCTGAAAATGTGGAATGATTCTTAACAAAAAAAAAAAAGGCTTAATTTAAATTCTAATTTATTCATTTGTATTGTTTGCAAGCAGTCCTGACTGGGATGAATTTTATTTTGAATACCATACAGATTATTGAAATTTGCAAGGACAATATCTGACATTGTCACTCAATGTACTTATTTTCTTTGAAGGTGAAGTCATTTCAGCATATACAGAAAATCCAGAATATAGCATTTGCTTCTGACCTGCCAAAAGTGCAGAATTGTTCAATTCTTTGGTAATAGCAGTTGCAACAGGGGAGGAGTAACTTAAATTGCTTATTCCTCCCTTTTTCCTTTCAGCAAGCAAACAGAATAAAACTTAAAATATGTTATTTAATTTGGGGAAAAAGCTCTTTAAATGTAAAAATTATCCTGATTGTTAATGCGACAACATGTGTTTGTCAGTAAAAAGCTTGATACAATGAGGTTTCTAACATTCTGCTCTTGTTTCTGAAGAATATAGAAACATCACTTTAAACACATTAAAACTCACTTTATTTAATATGAAGATCATACTTAACTGTGTTGCTCAGAATGTTTTACAGGAACGATTACCATTTAGCAGAAGAAGCTGTGGATGGTGTCTATTCAGGTAAAACTCTCACATGATGATAAGGTCATGGCCATCACATAGTACTGTTGCTGTTGAAATACTGTTACCATGAACTGTCGTGGTGAAACGCACAGACAGTCACTCATCCACAATGATCAGCTGCTTAGTCTTCTGTCAAGAAGTTCTTATTGAGCAGAAAAATCTCTCCTCTTACTGTAAGAACATAACATAAGATGTGTCCTCTGTCAGCCTGATGTCCTTACTACACAGGGCTCGTGCTTAGGAGAAAAGAATCGGCTGCAAAGCAAGTATGAAGTAATTTTCCCCCCCCCCCAGTGTATCTTTCCCAAAAACGGCAATCATAGGTGTCATGACTCTCTTCTAAAGTGCAGAATATACATGTGGGCTGATTTAATTATAATATTCTGTGAATTGGTGTATTCCAGTTCTGAGTCTGTTTATACTCACCTCCACAATATCTTGTGATGATGATGATTTCCACCAGGTAGATACTTATGTTTCCTTGGTACAGAATCACGCTTACGGGGGAGAACGTATTTAGAACTCTGCTAGTGCTTTTCTATTATGGGGAAAAAGAGAAGATATAGCAACCTACACAAACTATTCTACCTTCGTTCTAATACGAACAGCACAGAGTAACAGAAAAACATGCAATTCTGAAGTACCACCTGCATGCTAAGTGAAAATCTTCATCCTTTAAAGGTGTAAGAGAGAGAGAAGTTTTTCTCTGGGCCTCGAGATTAATAGACAGTGTAATCAGAATTAATTCTTAACAAATCTATGCTCCTTGAGTACCCCTTTTTCTGAATTAAGCTAGGCAGTATCTCATGGTTGAGGTGTGTTACATGGTGATTTGTTTTGTCTCTGAAGACGTTTATAGATTCTAGGAAGGAAAATGCCTTTTAACATTGCTATAACTCTATTCTCTAATTGCACTACAAGAGAGGAGGAAAAAACCAACAACAAAACAAAATGCAAAAAACGATACCCCTTGAAACCAGTGTCTTCTAGAAACTTGCAGCTATTTTGTTTCAGAAAAGATCTAAGAGGGTAAGCCCAGAAATTAATGTCAGTGACTGAGCTAAATGAATATAAATGTTTTTATGACAGACTTCAAAGTCTTAAGATATTTTCTAATATTCAAAGATTATCTTATGAGATGCAAAGAGCTGAGCTGTGTTAGAGAAAGGTTTTACTGTCAGAACTGCCTTCTTAACTCAGTATCTTCATGGAATGTCGTATGAAATCTTGTCTGAAAGGACAGTTTTGTGGGTGCTGGCAAAAACTCAAAAAGGTAAATTAGATTTTAAACCCCCTGTCATCCTGCTTTATGTATTTTAATGAACAATTTGGCTATTCATTCTCTTCTATAGGCTTCTGTTGAGCAGAAGGTATTAATTTGTTTCTCTGTTGCTCTAACTTCTGTCTACTTCTACAATTCTTTAGAAATTTTAGAGTTTCTTCTACTACTCCTTATTTACTTTGTCTGGTCTAGGGTTATTTTTTAGCATTCACTATCAAAAAGAATCATAACTGTATAACTGAATATGTGTATATTAAGTATTTCTCATCTCCTAAGACAGCTAGGTTCATACACATAAAATCAATTAGGTGGAAAAATACTGTCCTGGGCGCCCTGTTCCGGTGCTTGACATCCTTTTTGTAACTACCAATTTTCTAAATGGAGTGGATGAAGTTGCATTTTCCATTAATATGCAAAAATAAGCTTGGTGATATAACACTGAACTGGCTTCCTTTTCACCTTATTAACCAGTTGTAAGCAATAGGAAATGCAAAGATTAGTCGTCACTGCCAGTCTGTCACCGAAGAGAAGAAATTGAAGGGTGAGAACAGAAATTTCTGTTGATGGGGGTGGTTTTTTTGGTGGTTTGTTTCTTTTTTTCACTTTGTCTCATTTGCAGAGCTGTTACAAGAGAAAATGCTTGTCTGAACTTGGAAATATTCTCTGATTTTTCTATAGATTTCTACACTGGGCTAAACACCAGAGGATATGAATATCATCTCCATTCTGTGTCAGACCATTCATTCATTGTGTGGCCCTGCAGCAAAACATTATCTTGGGTTGATCTTTTACCTGGGTTTTTACAGTGTGGTTTTTGGGTTTGATTTTGTGTTTATTTGGTTTTGTGTTGTGGGGTTTTTTTCCAGAGTAAAGTTGTGTGTTCTTTAAAGACTTTTTCTGAAAGTTCTGTCTCAAGAGAAAACAGAGTGTAACAGAAATTTATTGATCATGAGTTTTATTGCATTTCTATTTCATTCATCTTCTAACTGCAGTATTTTGTGTTTGTCATTTAGAAGTCAGTTTGGTGGAACTGTAGGAGTTGTAAGTGGCGCTAAATCTTTCCAGTGGGCCCATTACAGGGAACTGTATTTGTTTTAAACATAAAAGGTTTCAAAGTATATTTTCTTTTGCTTTTTCCTTTCCTTCCCCAAGAAATTGTCAAAGACAAAAATCACTTTTCTGTGGCTGCTGTGAATGAGCTATTTGAGAAGAGTGGCAGAGCAAATAGCATTATGACTGCATCTTTCTTAACCAACCTTTGTATGACCTTGTTTTGGTATTGGGGGTCTTCCTTTCCTAATCACTACATAAAAAATCTTTATGACAGTAAGTCAGACATATTTTTCACATTTTGTATTTTTCACTCCATTTCTTAAGACAAGGCAAGGACATAATTTTGGATTGATGTTTTGGAACTAATTGTATACTAGTGTTATTGAAGAGGAACTGGGGGTTGTTGGTTTGGCTTTTTTTTATTTTTTTTTAACTGATGGTGAATGAATGACTTTGTAGTGCTTTGAGACTGCCAAACTAATACAGCTGCCTTGCCTGTTCTCATCAAGTACTTCAACCTTGGACCTTCTTCATGTAGCTCTTTCTACTATTTCATTTTGGTGAAATGGGCTATTTAGTAGGTCACAGGAGGAGGCTGAGCTCTGGTTTACTGATGTGCTGAGTGGAAAGCAGTGAAAAAGAAAGGACCTAGGAAGACACAAAAGCTGCACATGTTGGCTTTTTCAGCTGTTGTATCTTTTGTGTGGATTGCCTGCAGTTTTACTGTACCAGAGTTATGCTTAAAGTGGTACTTCAGTTTATTACATATTCCACTAAAAACCTTGATGTTCAATATGAAAGATGCATTCATGGTATGTTCTGTGTAGCACAGTTCATGAATAAGTTGTTTTGGAAAAAAATCTATTTGCTGAAATGTCAGTCATGAAAGAAAATTAAAACTAGACTGATTTTTAATTTTGGAATTTCTCAGGGTCCTTAGGACTGGAAATCAGTACTGATAATTTATAAAGAATTTTCATTGCTAAGGTTTATAGTAACTTCTTTAATATTTATAGTTCTTGAAATGACTTTATGCACTGTAGCACATTCTTTATGATCATTTCTTTTATCATTCCTGGTTTGTGACTGTTTTTCTAATCGGGAAGATAAATAAGTTCATTCTGAGTATTGATTTACTTAAAGGCATGCTAACCAAGTAGTTAAACACTGCTCTTTTCCATAAATGAAAGTAAAATATTCATTAGCCAATTAATAATATGCATTTTTCCTAGTTGATATATTGATATGCCTGAGGCCTACGTATAGCACACTGTATATAATTATATGTTCCACTTAGAAACATAAAATTAACCCAAATGTAAGTTTAAAAATACATGGCAAGGTTATACAGTCTCAAAAGAAACTGTTATATTGCATTCAAGGCATTATTTTAAAGGCATGGGTGCAATGTAATAGCCCACGAAAGAGTTGAGCAAAGAATATGTTTCACATTTGAAAAGAATACTAGAATCTTCCAGTAAGAATAACTGGATAATAAATGAGTGAATTGGAATTGGGTTAGCACAGGTCCCATGAAGGCTACCGTATTTTAACACTCTTAACAGTCATCCTGATATGCAGTTACTCGGGGTGGCAAATGAGCCCTAATTAAAAATGATGACTAATTGTTATATGTGTTTTGAGAACATCTGCTAATGTTTTGATGGATATTATGTAACATCTACACTCATGGAGCTAGAAAAATCATAAATGTGCTTTTATCTTGGAGGTAAAAGGATGGCTTGACCTGTTTGCATTTCAACACTACTAACTTGCAGGGTTGGTAGTTGAAAAATATGTATTCCAGGTACCCCAGGCATATCCCAGATACGGGCTACAGTTTAGTTGAGAAAAGATTATAGAGATAATGAAAAGATTGAGTTTACCTTTCATATGATGCACAATGAGGGCAATTTATGGAAATAGGTATTTCACTTGCTCTCTGATTATGTACTCCCTTAGTCTTGCTGATTTTTTAACTAGTAATTTTAGAAGCTGTGTACGTGTTTTTTTCGAAATTGTTGTCTTCATTTTTTGTGTGTACTTCTGCTTTGCTTGGTGGTCTGAGGCCATTAAATATCTAAGGCCTACCTTGTTTGGTGAATTGTTTGTGGAAACCATTCATAAATGCGGACAATGATGTGGAATTAATGCAGGGGTTGAGTGAATGATGGTAGTGACACCCTTTCAGATGCACTGCTTCCCCATTCCTCTGAAAATATTTACACATATTAGTGATATGTCCTGTATGTAACTGAGGAATAAAGGCTACTCCACTTTGTATTTTGAAAGTGGAAAAACAAGCCTAACGTGTTCTCACCAATGTTTGATTGCTGATGGCACTTAGATATTTTAATTTCCTGAGATTATTATGATACTGCCTTCAGTTTTTATTGTAAGTATGACCTCGAATTTAATGAAAAACAAGTATAAGGATAACTCAGTTACTTAATCAGAGGCAGGTATGCCAAAACTGAGATTTTAGGTAAGCATCTGGTTTGCATTTTCAGTCAAATGTATCTGTGGCTAATGATAGTTTTAAACTGACACGTTTTATATTTAATAGCTCTTACTGGAAGTGTTCAAGGCCAGCTTGGATGGGGTTTGGAGCAACCTTGGTCTAGTGGGAGGTGTCCCTGCCCATGGCATGGGTGTTGGAACTGGATGATCTTTTAGGTCACTTCCAACCCAAACCATTCTGTGATTCTACAATTGTCTCCTGGCTGAGAGCTTAGGGCTCAGTTCAAGAATGGAAAGAAGAAAGGACTGCAGAGACCTGAAACCTCTCTGAAGTTTGGACCATGTGCCCTAAATGGCTGTGGTGAACAGTATGTCTGCTGAAACACTGAAACTGCAGCCGCCTCACCAGAGGAGACCTCCTGTGGTTTTTGTGCCCTGCGTGAGGTGCAGAAGGATGAGGTGAACATGACAGCATGGCTTTCTGTATAAGAAGTGTCCTGTGCTAGAAGCAGTGTTTAAAAATTGGATCTGCTGATATTACCTCATTTTTCTACTGATAGGAAAACAAATAAATAATAATAATAATAAAAAGGGGGCATTGGCAGATTTGACTCAGGCTCATGATTGTGTTGGTTAGTTGTTGGATTTTGGATTAAAAAGTTGGGTAGAGTGCTTAAAATACAACAAAGGGTCTAATCAGTTTATTCCTGATGATTTAGCAAGATTATAATTATATCTTTATGTAATTGGTTTTTGTATGATGGATATTCAGCTCTATTCTTTCTATAATAGATTCTAAACATAGACTGAAATAACCATAAACATAACCAGAAACAACAGTTTCACTATGAACAGGGAAATGCTATTGGCTTTTTGGAGGGCGCTCAACTGGACATTCATCCAGCCTGTTTTGTTTTTTTCTTTTTAATGTTTACTGAAGATTTAATGATACTTATTATACATACAGTGCTCCTCTACATGCTTATTTAGAAGTGAGTAGTATTTCCTGAAGATGTAGGAATGCAATAGCGATATGGAAGGCTTTGTATTATATACTCATCAAATAATGAAGCTTTTTTTCTGGACTGTAAGCAATTCAATTATTTTGTTTCTGAAATAAATTAAGTAAAGCTTATTGAGTCCAATCAGCCCTTGTTTCTAGGGAATTGTAGTTCAATTCCATTTTTAATTAGATTGAATGTTGTGAATTTCTTAGCAGTGGTAAGCAAGACCTGGCAATAAAATATGCACTCAATCTGTATTAAAAGTTGCTAAAATCTTGTGCAGGGAACTGGCAGTATATCTGGCTTATGTTTAATTGTCCAAATACCCTATTGTGAAAAATTCCATTTTTAAAAATCGCCGATGTGTAACAAATTACTTTTCTTTGATAAAACCGTGTAGAAGATGAGCAGGCAGCAAACACGAAAATGTGTGGGACAAAACATTCAGTTCTTGATTAGCTTAATACTACATTTAGGAACACGATGTTAAAGATTTTGCTGTGCAAGAATTATAGGATTAAGCCAAAGTACTTGTTGGTTTAGAGAGGGTGAGGGTGAAAAACCTCAACTGCTACTGTTATCCAGGGGACAGTGGCTAGATTTTCAGCCAAAGTAGGAGACGACAAGCTGAATTGTGATTCAGCTTTAGACATGAATGCTTGAAAACTCTTGATCCGGTTTGAGTTCTGCCAATGTAAGGTAGTGCTAATGCATCCAACACTTTATTCCTTTTGTTGATGTGTGTTGCTCTCAGTTTTGCACCATAGAAGCTGCTGCTCTTTCCATGTATATTGTGATCCTCAGTGCTGCTGAGCGGTCAAACATTTCTTTTTCTTTAGTTTTGTGTCTGTGTGCTATCTTATCCATGTTCAGGTAATGCTGCCGGGCCTTTTTACAAAATGTGAGTGCTCTAGACAAGGCAACCATTGAATACAACATAGTTCATAGGAGATGCAAACATGGCTCAACTCTATATAATGGTAATGCATAACTGGTATATGGGAGATGTCTGTAGAAGGCTGAGGATACACATTTCCTTGCATGACAGCTTAGTTGCTCCTGCAAGAGCATTTGTGATGGGGCTGAAGTGTTCCAAGGACTCCTCATAGCCACTTAGAGTGCTAAAAGGGATTGAACTAGTATGGACACTTAACATTGCTCCAAATTGATAGATTAGGAATGTTGAAATCCACCTGAAGTCTCTTCAGTGGTTTCTTCTTAAAATAGTTACATTAAGAAAAACAACTTATTCTTTTGCTTCTAAAAGCTGATATTCATGAACCTTCATGGAACAGTTTTGTTGTGGTTAAAGTTTCTTACCCTTCCCTGCTGCTTTTCTTCCTCCATTCTGTAGGACATCCAGGGAATACAAAAAGGAAATCTCCATTCCTTGGAAATAATTTTTTAGATATAAAGAGGACAAAAATCTGAAAACTGAATGTTTTAAAATACAATTTTAGTTTGGAAAGTGATTAATAAAAATGTCTTAAATAAATCATGTGTATGTCAGCTTCTTTCCATAAATAAATACACTTCATGTTATCAGTTATCTGATAGTAACTACATCAAAGTCTTAACATCTGCCCATGGTGCAGAGCAAGTACTTGATTTTGTATTGTTCCTCTGCATGTCACTGTATGTCAAGAGTAGTTGGTTAAATTCCATTTCAATATGTTTTCCACCTTGTAAGACCTTTATGGCAATAGCCTGTCATTTATGAGACCACTGTGTATACATTTATAGCTTTTTGAAATTTTATGCAGCTTAATCCTCATTCCTTAGACAAGGACAGTGTTCGAGCTGGAAAGCAAAGATTTCTTTTCATCATCTCCATATAAACTATAAACATGTCCATCTCCATTAAACTGGCTGCAACCTCCATCTTCTAAAGTCTTAATACGACACCTTGAGGATTGATTGGCAGAAGCCAAAACCTCTTCAGGCAGAGTTTTGCCACAGAATTCTTTGAACAGTGTCCCTAGATCTGTGGTAGGAAATGTAGGACCATGATTATACAATAAGTGCAGAATTAAAAAAGTTAAGCTGAAAGCAAAATGGACATTTGCTACCCTACTTGTTAAAAAATACACAGTTCGGAGGAGTGGTATATAAATGAAGGTGTATTTATGTAGGTGGGATTTTCTTCCACCTTGAGTTCTGTTTGTGTTACCACTGCATCTTCCAAGTGCTCTGTATTATCATAGGTAATTGAGAGGACAGTGGCCTCCCATTATAGCTGTAGCATCTTAAGTCTTAGTTTTCTACCCAAACAATCTGTTATAGGAACAAAAATGTGTCAGTGAGATCTTCCAACAGTTTAAATGTAACTTTCCCTCTACTGCCAATTAGCAAAGTAGGTTGGGAGATCCGTTCTGAGGATTGTGATTTTAATTGGAACTTCAGTAGAAAAGAGTAATTAATAGCTGTTAAGCTGTCCAGCTAGTAAAGCTGTGTCTCAGATTAATGAACCATGTCTTTTGCACATGGCACTATGCATTGAAAAAATGAAGCAGTTTAATCTATTATTATTATTATATGTCTAATTACTGCTGATCATTGCACTGAAGTGTAATGACAATAGGACATACAGCTTCTATGACTTTATACAAATATAGTTATTTTAAACAGAGCTATACATAATAGGTAGATATATGTATTTTTGAGATTTGTTTTTCTTAAATGCTATTATTGAGTATATTGTACTATTAGTTTTAGTAATTAGTTTTTCTTCTTTATTTTTTGTTTCAATGTTCCGTATTTATTATGGCATTGAATGTAAAATTCTGCATGCATTTTTATGTGGATTACCTGAAAGAGGCAGAGAAAAGAGGAACACAATTATATACAGGCAATCAACATGTAAGGAGGAAATTATGTTTTATTTTATGAATATGTTATGTCCACATTTTACTGTGTTTGCACCTGAATGGACTTGTAATGAACAGTGCAATTGTGAATCTGCCTTTAGGAAAAGGAAGGCTTTTGGCCTAAAGTTATGTAGAGGAGGTTGCATGCTAAAATAACAGCATGATGTGTAAACTTTGCTGTACTGTCAGTAGCCAACACTTAAAGGCCTTTATTGTCTAATGAACTGTGATTTCATTTGCAGTAACAGAGTCGTGTAAAATATAATTTTTGCAATTTTGTGTGCAGCTTTAAGGAGATTTAAGGAACAGAAACTGCCCTGTTAAGCTTTAAAAACATGCCATTCTTAAGCATGCTGCAAGTGCTCATAGCTAAAGCATCTTTCATACCTTTAGGGTTCTATTACTTTGCCAGACAGAAATATTTTTGATATAGAAAGGCCTTAAAAAAGCTGCAAGTAGTTTCAATGAACAGCCTAATATTATCTATTAATGTAAGTGTACAGGAGTGAGGACACAGCCAGGAGACATGTACACTTCAATAATGTGAAATCCATGCACATAAGTGCCTTCTGAAGATGAGAACTACATTTCTAGGCACTTTTGATATGTGATAATAAGGTAAAAGGGAACTCTTAAATACCGTTGTGCAGCTTGTTTATATTGTTTTATTTACTGATACATTTAAATTACGTGTAAGGATAGAAAGTCTGAAGGCTTATGTAATGGAGTTGGAAGCAGAATTAGATCTAATAAGAAAGAAAATGTCTATTGAGCATAGGAACAATAAGGAACCTATAATGAAATGGAGAGATATGGCTCTTTTTTTTTTTTTTCCTAGCACTAGAATTTGGTTTATCAAATGCTGAAAATCTCACATCAATATAGTGAAATGTATTTTTGAAAGTTTCTGTTCTTTAAATCAAGTTTTCCAGACACACTGTTAGTTCTGCTTGTTTTGAGTAAGGGTAGAATCTTCCATGATGGCAAAGTCACATACTAAATAGAATTGTAGGCAAAATGAACTGCTTTATATTTCCTCTGCTACGTTCTGAGGAAAATGCAGTTAAAATGGAGAAGTAGTTTGGGGTTTTCCCATTAGAGCCAAACCAAGTTCTATACACTGTTGCAATCTATCTTTTCACTGCTTCAGCCATATCATCTTTAAAAGGCAATTTAATGGTGCCTTATGATGTGTAGAGTTTACAAAGCTAATCTGTCCCCAGTTACACAACACAGCCTTTGATAAAGCAGCAAGTGTCTCATATTAGATTAAACTGACTCCATCATGCTTTATGGGATGATTTAATATACTGAATTGAAACAGTTACATTTTTTAAGTGACTCTGAAAACAGAAGATTTGAGCAGCTATAAGTAACCCAAGGGTTAACAGCAGGCAGGAGCATCTCTTTGCAAGGGTTTTGTTGTTTCCATTTTATTCTGAGATGTTTGTGGCTTTGGGAGAGGCAGAAGACATGCACCTGGAACCATAAGGAGCAGATTTTGTTGTTGGGCGTTTTTACAGTCTGAAATAATCCATTGATTTGAATAGATGTTCAATGGTTTAACTGAAGGAATTAATCTACAGTCTTGCCATGTGAAAAAATATGCAGCACCTTCCTTGGATTCTTCATGCTAGGAGTTTGTGGCTGGTAAGGTGTTGACTTATTTAAGAGGAAAATGACATCAACAACACATATTTACTGTTGGTACAGTTGTGCTGTCATTGTTGTAAAGTTAAAAAGCAGCAATTATAGCTGAAATCTGAAAGCTGTTTTTTAATTTCACATGTGCAACACAACTCCTCACTAGAGACTGTAGCCATGGCAGCAGTGGATGCTGCACTTCTTGAATGACAGGCATGTAGTTACCTTCTCTCAGTGAACCTGAGGAGTTTAACGGTGATTCTTGTTAAGTACAAAGTTTTTAAAACTCTCGTATGAAACACAGATATTTTGTTTTTATCTTGTGTGCTGCTTAATATGCTAAGGAATAATAAAAAGATGCTGGACATGGATGCAGGAAAGGGAATTGTTATTTTAAATTCTGGCTGTTAAATCATTTAGCTACGATGTGTCACTGCCATGGTTTTCCCACCTCTTTTTTTGTGCAATCAAATCCTGGTTGAATATCTGAATATGAACATGGATTGAAAACAGAACAATAAAATAAGAAATTTAACTACCATTTTGGAAATCTATTCCTGCATTACATTTAAGGTCTGTAATACATTGTTAACCCTTTGCATCTTTAAGCATGTGTGCTAGTCACATTCTTTCACTCACACTCCTATTCTTCTGAATAGAGTTCTCTCAAAGGATCATTTTTCATCTATAAATTGCTTATTTGAATAAGATACATAAGATTATGTGATTTACAGGTTCACTTGCATCTGTTTATCTGAATTCAGACTGATATCAGTATCTTGGCAAATCACAATGTTAGATAAGTTTGCTTACAGAAATGGTAAGTACTAGGTTGCTATTTTTATAATATAACAAATAGTAGGCTGCTATTTTTATATACTTTTTTCTGTCTTGGCTGTTGAGAAAATCAGAACTAAATACCAAATGCTTAAACTGAATGCCATATATTCATGTATTTCACATATTTGTAAAGCCACAAAGAACTGTGCATAAACATTCCTTAATACCAGCAGATAGAAAATAAATTGAAAATTATATATATGCATGCAGAAGGAAAAAATGAAGGGTCTAAACTTTTGAAAGAGAAGGACAATTGAACTAAGAAACAGAGGTGTAATAACAAGTTCTTGGGTTCCTATGGAATTGGATTTGTATAGTTCAGGAAAGTCATGTGCATGCAGAGCGTCTATCTGTGTCTGTTCCTCAGAGCATTTGGAGCCATTTGGAGAGTCTTCAGCAAAGCACCATAGTGAATAGTAAGATAATCCTTAAATACTCAAATTACTTCTGTCTGAAAAAATTAATATAGCTTTGTATCACTGTAGCAGTCTTCAGTCAATTCAAAATATGCAGAGTATAGAAAGGTCATCTCATTTCATGGGAGTATTTGCCACATTGCAGTTTGATTTCATCTAATAAAATCTTGTTTATTGGTTCTCTATGAAAGGGAAAACCTGTTTTTTTCAGTCAAAAAGACTGATGCAAGTTATGGCACTAGGATGCTTTTTTCCTTGACTTTGGAGAAGTTTGCCTGATTTACTGCCCCAAATATATTGATTTTTGCAAAAGCTAATTACCAGTTCCAGCTCAAACTCCGATGTTCTAAAGACACATAGTAAAAGCTATTTGTAAGAGAAAAAAACTACAAGGTTTGAATGAGATAGAATGGGGGGTTAAATTTAATTTTATATTGTTAATAATCTGTAAACCCCGTTTGTTTTTATCTCTTAAACTGAAGAGTATCTGTGTTCAGAAATCCTGTGCAAGACTGATGGCAATGGGTGCAAACATCTAGTATAGGCTATGCACTTGTTCTTGGAGAGGTAAACTAAGCAAGAATGTCTTACATATAATAATATGGATGCAGATGGTTTTTTTGAGATTAGTTTCAAGGCATTTTCAAGGTGGTATTTATGTCACATGAAAATCTGTTAGGGTTGTAAGTCAAGTGAGTGTCCATTGATGGGGAGAAAGGTGTCCCCACTCCTATCTCTTTGTGTACATGACTGAATCATGGCCAGAACATCCTTTGAAGGTAATCTCCAACACACCATTCCTGTCTGTCAAAATCAAAGGGGTGAAAATAGAGCAGTTGAAAATCTCAAATGCAATTGTACTATGTTAGCACTGTGTTTCCTCTAAATGCTACATATCATGTAAAAGTGAGAATTCTTGTTGTCTTCAGGCTCTGAAAGTAGCACTCAGAATGAATTGGGAAACAACTTCATTTAGTTTTCTGGGGTTTTGATTTTGTCTTTTCATAGGTGCTGGTTCTGTGCTACAAATGGTTTGCTACTACACCTATGTTTATTTTGCTTGAAAAGAGCCTTATATGGTGATGCATGATATAGCCTCTATCTCAGCAGTAATTAAAATAAATAATAATGTGTTCTGTCGTTGTTAAAAGTCACCTATGTTGCTTTGTTCCATCAGCTTTCTCTGTTGGAAGATGCAGGGTTTGGTGGTGTTCTTCTTTACGTTGATCCTTGTGACTTACCAAAGACTACAGATCTTGCTGATAAAGCTTTTATGGTTTCCTTGAACAGTGGAGGAGACCCATCAACACCTGGTTATGCCAGTATTGGTAAGTACTGTTCAAGGCATATTCAGTTAATGGACATTTTAATTCTCTGTAGATTGTGAGTATGGGAGTTAAAACACTAAACCAAATCCTGCCTGAAATAGAAGCTCTGAGTAAGGGAACAGTGTGTAATGCAGCATGGCTTAAAGGATGGAATCCAATCTCAAAAGTGCTTTAAACTCTTGGCACAACATCTGCACTCTAAATAATTTATTTTATTGCTTTTTTTATTTGAGTATTCACACACTGAACCATTATTACTACCTGCTTATTCTTATCCCAAGGGGGGAAAAAACCCAAGCTGTGAGCCGGTTCCATGGGGTCTGTCCTCACTGAAAGAAGTATTCCCTTCATTCTGTCTTCCACTTTTATGGTATCATTAAAAAACTTCTGGTCAGTGGGTGCAAGTAAAATGTAATTAGATATTTGTATTTGAAACGTTCTAAGAAAAAATAACATTTTGTATCTATGCGCACTTATCACTTGAATAGGATGTGTTTATTTAGCCATGCTTCATTTCTGCCTGGATAGAGCTGATTATCAATTATGCTTCTCTAAATACATGCATTTTCAAAGAATGGGAAATAAAGAATGGATTTCAAGGAATAACATAGTCTTATATAATTTTATGGTTTGGGGTTCTTTTTTTAAAGTAGTGTTAACAATAAATAGAAGCAGCAGCATATTTAACTTGCATGTGCTACTTAAATATCCATTCTGGCAGTTCAGTAAATGTGTGTTCTGCTTCTCTGCGGCCTTTTCAGCTTTACAGCCTTTTTTACTATCTAACTATTTGGAAATGTATTAGGCAGCAGTCTATGAGTTTGTGACAAGGCTTCATCAAAAATATTTTGTCCGGTTACTAGTTCAGACATCTAAAGTCTGACTTGAATTGGCACTAAATCAACTGAGGCAATGCTGAGATACTTCATGACTAGAATGGCAGAAAATAGAAATATTTGCCTGGTTGTCAAAGAAAGGTGTTAGCTATTCACAGCATGAATGCCTTGACAGCTCAGTGGGAAAGAAATTGCACATTTTCTCAGTGTCTCGGCGTACCTGACCCAGTGTTCTTAAAAGTGCCCTGGGATCTGCAGAGGTAAATATAACACTCTTCAAGCTTTATTCTTGCTCATTTCGTGGAGCTATTTGAACAACAGTTTGTCGTGTATCTCTCTGGCTGACTCCTTAATGTTTTATTTACCCTACATGAAAAGTAAAGCTAATTAAAACAGATACAACAACATGAAGATGCCACTTCGGTGTGGTTTTCTGTTAGTAAATAATCTCATCGGCAGTGTGCATTCCAATCTACAGTTTGGGAAAAAGAAGCTTTATTATATGGAGAATGATGTAATAAGTGCATTGATGGTTTCTAGTAGAAGCCTTAGAGTGGCTTGTCTGTGGTTTTAAATCTGTGAGCAATGCTCAGAAGGAGGAGAAGGCTATCATGTTCTAAAATCATTTATATGTTGTTCATTGTTTGCAATGATGATCTGGAAGGAGCTCAAGGGAATACTTCAGGGAACTCTTTTTTTTATGGTTCTGCTGCTCGAAAGTATATCACATGGAAGTAATTTCTGTGTTTCTGATGATGATTTTTCTTCTCTGGAGTGTATGAACCAACTTGCTTAGAGGTAGCTTGTGCCTAGGACAAATACAAATATATCTGGAGCTCAGGCTTTTCCCCGAGGGATGTGCTTGCATGTGTGGTACTTAAACTGCCTAAGTGTAGAATAAAAGAGCCAAGGAGCCCAGGTTTCCCCTTTCACTTTGATTCACTGAGTATAATGTGCACTACAAGAGATTTTATTGGAAGCTCCTGCTTAAGTTTATTGGCATATCCTTGATGCCATCTGCGCTTCACACTTTGCCAGAAGAACTGTTACTATCACAGTCTCAGGGACTGCTCCTACCACCATTCTCCCTTTTACTGGGAAATTCCTAGTAAGATGAGTGATCCAAAGCCAGTCTTGTATTTGTTGAATAAAAGGTAGGAAACTTGTATTTTTATGCTGCTGCTTATGTTTCTCACATTCTTCTAGTCTGAAAATAAATTTCTCTGTGGTATCAGAGTACTTGAATGGTTCAGTTTTTTTTCCTAGAAAAAAGTCTTCAGGAAATTATATAATTTACAGATCTTTTCTCAAAGTCGACAACATTTTAAAATGGGATTTATGTAATAGTTCAGAGAGAATTTTAGAGTTCTCGAGAGGTTTCAGCTCAATTTTTCCTGTTTCATGAAGATTAAATGCTGCACTTGTGCATATGAGTTATTTTGAATGTATAGATATAGCTTGAGGATGGGTTTGAGATGCCAGCTACCTATGAGTGGAATGATTTTTATTGATCTCTGCTTAACAAGGGAAAAAAGTAATGATGAGAAGCAGAAGTGAATGGCACTTATGTAAAAGTTTCTGCAGCTCTATTTCATAATTTATTTCTTCTATTCTTAAGACTTCCAAGCCTATGTCATATTGGACCTGAAACAATCATGCCTTTGTGAGCATCAGTTCTGTCTTTGTGATTCTGGTTGCCAAAAACTAGTGTCCCTCATTTTCAGAAGTCTTTCTTGTATTTTCCTCGTTTTGAAATGAATCAGATCCAGGGGGTGAAACTCAAGGAATTAAACATATGGGAGTAAGAAATTTGAGAGGGAGATAAGAGATGTACATGGCAAAAAATCACCCTGAAAGTAAAGTTTAGAAGAATAGAATAAAACTTAACTTCCCCATCTACTTTTTTTTTTACATTTTGACTTTCTGACTGCTGCATTTCCTTTCACCCACCTTTGTATGACAGACACATATTAGGTTTCTCCATCTCTAGATGTCAGAGCTGTTTTAAATCAAATTTGTTTCCACACAGGAAATGGCTCAGTAAACAAAAATATGGATAGAATCTATTTGTCAATTCTAGTATGTAAATAGAAAAGTAGCATTGTGATAAGCATTAAGAACTCTGCCCATGAGATAAGGTACCTCATAATAGAATCCCTATCTGTGCAGTGGGGGAATAGAAAATATTTCATGATGAATTCAGGTGGCATAATAGAAAATATTGTGAGCTTAAAATGCTGAAATATAACAGCTGTAAAATGCAATCTTATGGTATCAGATGGAGTTTCAGGTGTAGTGTTGTTTTAGAGAATTGTTATGCAGAGGTTATAACAGTAAGGAAAAGGGATATATGTGGAAATAGTCCATGCTTCAGGTCATTATTGACACATCATCATGTGAGCCATATTACAGGAATTTGGATGAAAAAATCAGTGACACAGGGGAAGTGCATGTAGTCCCTAGAATTGTGAATAATGAACATTATATAGGCTTTGATTTCACGAGGAGGGGCAAGGAAGACAAGAAATTGCTAAGGCATTGATTCACTTCATCAGCAAAGTCAGTGATGCCTCTGTAAACATATTTAAGAGAGGACAATAATACTGGAGAGGAAAGGAAGTGAAACTGGGCCTGGAAAAGGGCAAGGTGACAGTGCTATTCTCATCTATTTGGTTCTGTTTCTCACTATCTGAATCTGTTTTACTTGGCAATATTTTGCCCATGGTGGTAATTGATAAGTGATCTATCTTTACCATGATATTTTATATCTTATTGCCCCCCCTGTCCTGTTGAGTAGGGGGAATATAAACACAGCTGGGTGGGCATCTAGAAGCTGGTCAAGGTTTACCCACCCCACTGAGTTCAACAAAAGTTAAAGAACACCAAATATGCATCATAAAAAGGCCATGGAATTCACCTCTTTAGTCACGTGTCATGCAAACATGAGGAACTACTGCCACTGCTTGGAGTGTGGGTAAGTAGGCACATGCTGTGATGGAAATGTGTGCCTACTTTATTTTTAGTCAGCACTTTGATTCTGTATGTTTAGGTGTGTCCTGCCTAATATCTGAGTTTGTCCTTACTGCTCTTTATTTCATATTTTACTCCTCTGAAGTAACCAGCTGAGCAAAAGTGAGCTGGAAAATAGGACCTTGTGTAATGGCTTTAACCATGCATATGCAACATATGTTCTAAAATGTTTTGTTATAAATCATCATGACTTTTACAAGATGTCCTCAGCCCTGGTTTGTCTGTTCTTTTAAAGAGCAAAACACAGTGACAGGAATATATTTTCTGTGCTTGTCTTTGCAGCCTTGGAAATGATTCTGGGAATATTTTTTTCAAAAATGTGTTTTTTCTTTCTGCTAATAACATCAGCTAAATAAAATGCAAAGATAACTTGATGTAAAATGATTGTGCATTCAGATGTCTGGTTATTGTTCCCTTATTTTACTTAAGGACAGACTGAAGATGAGGAGAAAGAAAAGCTGAAGTTGCATATTATAATTTAAGTGTGTGCAAATATATGTTTGCATGTACTCTTGATCATTTTATTTTGTACTTACGACATAATTTTAGCCATTGCCATAAAAAAGCCACATCCTTTATCATACCAACTACCCTGCTCTGTCTGATATACTGTGTTATTTTCTGTATGAATAAAAATCTCTGCTATTGCAATAGAGAGGTAAATCTTTGGAAAATACTGGCTTTTGTGTGGTAAGCACAGTAATAATTTCTGCAGATTTTCAATAATACCTCTAGCGCTAATGGTTCAAAAGGTATCTGAATCCATGATCTGCCACTTTAGATTTTGCAGGATATAATAAAGCAACTGAATGTCTATGTAAGTAGCAAATTATATGCTTGGAGGTTTTTTGATTTTGTGAGTTTTAGTTTTAACTCCTGTCTGGCTTTCAGTTGGTTTTGCATGTATTTAAAACTGAGAGAATTAGTTGCACATCAAGATATTTCAGTCTCCCAGGTTTGGGTGTGTCAACCTCTGTATTGTCTTCTATTTAGCTGCCTATAATTGTATCATGGGAGGAAGAAGCAAATTTGAGTTGAAAACACTGTGATTTTATTAATGAGAGTATTAGAAAGGGAAAGGAGAAATCCCTGCCAATGGTACTGCAATAGCTTGCTAGCAGTGTTTGTATCATTTCACTCTTGCAAATGCCATAGTGAAACATATGGTCGAAACTTCTCAATTTCAAACAGAAAATGATTAAAAAATGTGAATTTATAAGAGAAGTAGAACATGCAAGTGGTGAAAAACAAATTATTTGAAAACAACAAATCAGCATTTCCTATACTGCAAAATTAGTTCAGTGAAAAACATAACTGACTAAAGTCTTCCTGATGCCTTATAAATTGGAGAGGACTTCTCAATATTTCTGACATTTCAGACAGTTTCAAACTACTACTAAATAGTCTTGATTTACTACAGAACATTTTCCAGTGAAGCCACTCTCATCCAGCAGACATAGCATTTTAAGTGGTGTCCAGATTGGATTTTTAGAGCTACTCAACTCGCAAGTGAATTTCTAATATTTAAATCTTTTGTATAATTGTCATTGAAACTAATCCTGCAGTAGCTTTACTGGCATGATATTTCAGCTCAGCATAATTTGTGCATGTGAGCTAATTAATTATGTGCTCACAAAACAGCAAACATCACTGCATGACAGGGAGTCTGTTAGATGTCTTGAAATCTGCTGCTGCAGAGTCTGGTTGAAATCAATTGTCTTTGCATGGGTTAAGAATTTGGGATGGTGGGGCTGCTTTTTAACCATTTGGAAGGTTTTTCGAGGACTCCCTTGCACTCCCATATATGTCTCCTGGCTACATATGAAAATGATGTTAAGAAGCAGATGAGACCCCAGACAGGATATTGAGGAAATACTTTACTAGATTTATGTGTATGGATGGGGAAAGGAATTGCTTTAGTTTGTGAAGGCAGAGAAGTTGTGTGTTTGCTCACGTAGCAATATATAATGATCCATTTTAAGAACCAGCAAAGCTCTGAACTGACTGTCATTGTGAGCCCATGTGCTCTGTGGGCAGCCATTTGCTACATAGCACCCTTCTCTGGCATTACTGTGGTTTCTTCTAATCCTTTATCCTTTCACAGCCTTTTCCAGTGGCTTCATTGTTTTTCTGGTGAGGGTTATTTTCTTGAAGATCTCAGATAAACCAATGTTGCTTGAGATTTTTTCATCCATCATTATCTAGCAGTTGGGCAGGAAAGTTTAGCAGTATTTGTGCATGAAATGTGTGTTTATAGCAAAGACATGCATAGACATAATAAACCAATACAGTGGCTTTCAGGTTTTGGTAAATGCAGCCTGAAAACACATTTCTTTGTTCACTGCAACTGAAACATCTGCTTAGACCAATATCAGATTGGTGACACACCAGCTTTCCACTGCAAGCAGGCAACAGTGGTAGTGCTTATTGTTTAGGGACCCACAAGGGGCTAAGAAAGGTAGGCAGTAACCTTTTGAGTGGACTTTGTTTTCTGGGCTCCAAAACTCTTTTTTTTTAGTATTACAATAAAACAATCTCAGTGTCCAAGGCCTACTTTTCCTGTGTTCCTCATAATTGTCTAATTTGCACCTTCACTGCAGGGTATTAGTATTAGTTGTGCCTTTTTCCTGATGGATTTTTTTATGTACAAAGCAAGTAAGTAAGTTTTTTTGAGAAGACTGTGTTTTATTCAAGCATGCTGCTAAAGTGACACATCATAGTAAAAGACAGGCATTTCTGGTAGATTGTACTCATTATTAGTGGTGCTGTAATTGCCAGAAACACAACTGTCTCAAAGGACAAACTCTGGTCAGATTCAACCAGTAATTTTGACCAAAGGGAAAAATGAATGATTGTACAGCAGTTTAGATACAAATCACAGGAAGATAAAGCAGATAGTATATCTATAGATAGATATGGTTTTATGTGTGTGTGTATATATATGTATATACATATATATGTATATACATATAAAATAATTTTATTTGCTAATAGAGCTTAGTTAACTTTCCCATGGATTTGTGCGTGTCTGTAATACCATGGTATTTTATTCTCCTAGTGCTCCTGTGCTCAAGTTGGGATACTAAATGTAACTCTTACATATTGCAGTTAACACCTGCAAGTGCACCTGCACAGTATCAAGAGCACCATAAAATCAGCTGGCTGATTGTTTAAGCAATTAAAGATATAATTAGTTTTATAATTGAATTTTTTTCCTAGTGCAGTTTGAATACTGAAAGCCAGAATAAACCAAACCATCTTTAATTTGCCTTGATCTCTGTTCCAGCCCACTGCTTTACCATATCCAGCAGCTGCATAAAAAAGATAATAGCATCTCTTCCAACTTCCAGACAGGTAGGAACTCCCCCAGAAGAAAACCTAATCATCTTGAAATGGAGATGTGGAAAATACTTTATCGTTGGATAAATGTGTACTATCATATTGCATAGTATTGACATGCAGAGTACTAAAAGACTAGTAATTCACTGCAGTTGGGGAGACAGAAGAATGCTTTTCATGGGGGGCTGAGAAGGGATGTGGAGTGTGGTGAGGTGGGAAAGAGGAGAGTGTTGTGGTGATTTAGTTGGTTAGCAAAGGACATAATGAGTGGGGAAGGAAGCTTATGAGATAACAGGGTAAACAGTAGATGTACATAAAATGTAGTCAAAACCATCTAAACATACTGGGAGGGTTGATTTCAGTGGCAATGTGCTCCAGAGCATGTTGGATCATGGAGTGGCTGGAATGTCTCTGATACCCATGTCGGCAAAGGGATCTCAGACCTTAGCACAGGAGAAAGGAATCACATCAGATTGCTGAGGTATGATTTACCCTTTGTAAACTCATTCATACCACTCTCAATGATCTTTTTGTCCTTCATATTTTTGCAAATGATTTCCAAGATGATTTGTTCTGTCACTTTCACAGCAATCAATGTATGGCTGATTCCAGATCCACCTTCTTGAAGGTGGTAGAAGTGATACTTCCTCATGTCCTCATGAACCCCTTCCCATCACCATGACATTTCCAAGGTTTTTATGGCCTTGGTGTGACATCCAAGAGCTCCTCATCACTCAAGCTTCCCAGCCCATCAGGACTTACCCTGACAAGAGAATTTTCATCTTCATCTAACTAGTGTTCCCTCCCTCTGTCTTACTGCTCAGTATCACATGTGCTAACTGCAGTTTGTATGCTGAGGATTCCTTAGATATGGCAGAATGTAGACGTAGAAAATGTGTTTGGAATAGAGAAGTGAGGGAATTGTGTCCAGTGTTCAGTGGGTAAGTGGAGCTTCCTCTGCCTTTTTAACCTGCACTGGCTGGTTCTTAGGTGTAATGTTATGAGCCACTGTACACAAATTGCCTAAGTACACTCAGTATAACTAGAGGTGTGGTAACTTCGTGGTTAAAGGACACGAGAATTTACAGTTGCTGGTACAAAGTTGCAAGACTCTTTTCCATTAGAAACTGCATCAGTTTTGATAAACATATGCGCTTTCCTCCCCCAAAACAGTTTTAAATACTCCATTGTTTGCTCTGTAAAAACTTAGAGTTTCATTTTGGGAAAGGGATAGTACTGGAAAAAGTACTTGGTGGTAGAGATGGCCAAAGGCCAGCAGTACAATACAAGAGAATTTCATAAATATAGGAGAATGTCTCTGACAAGGAGGCAGTCACAGCTTACAGAGCTTGTTCCTTCAGTGGTTTTGGAATGTCCTGTGTGCAGTGATGCCAGTCAATATTTGCTGTGTGATGGGTACAATGCCAGAATGAGAAACAGTCAGTTTATTGCCGGGTGCTTTTGTTATTTGACATGTTTTTCATGTGCAAAACCAGGCAGTGACAATGATGTGAATAAAACTTTGAAACTCTGATAACTGTTTCAATTTCAATTAGGACAAGTTTTTGCACAAAATGTGTGTACTTCCTGCACATCTTCTGTGGTAATTTTACATAGCTGACAGGTGGGTCTATTGAGTTAGTGGGAAAAAAAAAAGTGAAGCCTCTTGGGTTATTTAAAACCTTGTCAAATTCGTAGATCTTTTAGAGTAATGATATGATTTGCATATTTATTTAAAATATTTTGCTATAGGGACCATCCTTTACAAAATATGTAATGAGCAAATCAGGCTGTTCGTGCTGGCTAATTGGGAGGGATCTTATTTTATTTTTTCTTATAACAGATGTCAGCTAAAGCTGATATATGGTGTGACAATCTATTGTGTAATGCTCATAACAAGGAGACTAATTTTAGAACAGCTGATCTATGGATGTTTTAAAATGCCTAGGTTTGTTGAGGTTTTTTTCTTAATTTCCAAGCATCAGTGGTCTTTTAACTATTCCACCATGTGACTTCAGCCAAGCCTAGTTTAATTTGTGATTGCAAGGGATTTTCAGCAGTATTTTGGATACTCTGAGAGAACTGAACCACACTTTACCAAACCTTGAGCAGTTAGAACTTGTAGTAGTAACTTTTGTATATTATAAAATCCATTTTGTTTACTGTGGTAGTAAATGAAGCATAAAGGTGAGGTAAAACTAGGACTTAATTAATTTGTGTGTTACTTTGTTCTCTCTCGAACCTGCCACATTAGATGCACTTTGTTTTGCTAGTAAGAGTCATCTTGTGTTTCTAGAGTCTGGATTTATCCTCTTGTTTACACAATGGACCTGTAATTCTGAATCCTGAAGTCCTGGTACAGGAATCAGCTCTTTGAGACAAGATTTAGATACATCTCATTGTAAGATGAGAAGCTGAATTGCAAATGCTATAATATATTTACAAGTCCAAAGGCATATGTAGAAATACTGCAAGAGATTTCCAAATTGTAACATAAATGTCGATGAAGTAATTTTTAGCTATACAAATACATACTCATTTCTTAGCTAAAATCTCTGTGATCCTAGCAGAGATCATCCTTAAATTTTAGTATCTCTTCTGTTTTGGGTCAGATTCCTTAGGATTCATTTCTACAGGATTGATGTTTATTAAAGTGCATAGTCTTGATTTCTCCTTCAACTTTATAGCATAAAAAAAAATGAAAATCATCATGCTCTGAATGGGGAATTGCCACTGATAGAAGCCAGTGCAAAAACTGTTCCCTGATGAACCTGTTACAGCACAACTGAAACTTGCATTTTACAAAATGTGTCCTGTCACACATTTCACTATGGAGCTGTTTGTGAACAGACATTTTAACGTCTTGCCTTAAGATGAGAAAAATCCTAGCTTTCATTTTTAATTGTTTTTTCTTTGATTCTACTGTGTTTTGAATGTATGAGTACTGTGAATACTAGATTTACTCTTGGAGGGGGCAAACACTGGGAAAGACAGCACGGAGAGTTTGTTCCCCAGAGAAGACACACAAAAAAACAGCTGGATCTGAGCAACTTGGCCCTGTTGTGGGCAGGTTGGACTGGATGATCTCCAGCGGTCCTTTCCTACCTGTTTCCCACCTTTGCCCACTGTTATATGATTCTGTGAGCAGATTTTAGAATAAATTCAAACTGGCAGCCAGTTTTTTGCTGACACGTTAAGAATAACTAATATGAATAACCTCTGACAGGTTGGCCTAAAAGAACCTGGAAACTGTGGCATGAAGCCAGGAAGCCCCAGAGTTGTTAAACCTTAATGTTGTCCCTTATAGTCCAGCTGATAAGTGCTGTCTGTAACTTTTTTGGAAACTATGTCTGTATGATTGGAAGGGAAACAAAATACTACATATAAGAAAGAGGTCTGCACAGTTTTTGTCACGTTTAAATTCTGACCCAAAACATTAATCAACAAAATGAGATGTCCATTGTAACTAGAACTCTGCTTTTTTTTCAGTCAAGTATTATGAAATTATTGTATTATTTGAGTAACTCTTGTTATCAACTATGTCATATGTTTCATTTCCTGGTCCTCACTCTTGATCAGTAGTTTCAGGACTTCAGTCTTTCTGAGAACAAAGAACAAGGTGCTTTGTGTTGGTAGTATGCAGCCATTTAAATTAAAATAGGAGAAAACTTCTGACACCTTTTGTAACTGGCAAAGGAAGAAGTGTCTGATTCACCTTATTCAACATGTTCGTCTAATGCAATTACAGCTCAATGGTAAGTGTTCATTCGTGACTTAATCTAAAGAATAAAAATAGCAGTAATTGTCAGAATTGGAGGAATCAGTGAATGTTTTCTGTGTGCTTTAACTTTAAAGAGAGAATTGGATGGATGAAATGTGAGTACTTGTAATATTACAGTCTGTAGATTGCAGAGAATAAAGATTTCTCAGTACCGGGTTGTGTGCAGTGAGGAAGATGACAGTATGAAACTAATTTTATAGTTTTTATTAAGAAGTTTCTGACATGGTGAGATATCTGTTAGTTATCTGACATACTCTGTAACTCTTGATGATACTTATTTTTTCTCTGACTTCAAGGAGTCATCTTGGTAGTTCATAAGTAGTTTTTGAGAGTGCTGAATGAATTACTCCATCTGATTAGGAGACAGATCCAGCGGTTCTGAGAAACTAGGGCAGATAAAAGACAGAAAGAAACCTTGAGGTCCCAGAGTGTATTATCTGCTGCAACATTACAAAAGTCTTCATGATTCTTTTGTGGTGCAAGATCCATGGAAAGCTACAGAGAGGTTTTCTGGAAGGTCAGTTAACCATCATACTATTCTGGTAGGTGCCACAGTTACTGCAAGTTAGTATTTCAACATGAATGCAAGTTCTCACTCTTGGAAATAATGCCTGTATTGTTAATTTTGTTGCTCAAGACTTTGGGCACAGGAAAGTCACTCTCAGCCTGAGACATTTCTGCTTTCACTATATTGCTCTAGCTGAGACAAGTTCTTGTGGATAAAGATGTTGTCTGACAGATTCATCAGTTGGGTTTTCTGAGATATGGGATTGCTGGTGTAGTATTATGCATCAGTTCTGCTATCTGTACGTCAGGATCTGTAGATACAGGTATGTTTGCACCTGCTTTTTTTTAAGCTGTGTCTGATAGCCCAGTAAATCTGAACTATTAGTGGCTTTTCACCGATATTCAAATAATAACTGGCTGTGATAAGAAGGTCGGTATCCTCAGATGAATGAGTTTTTACTTTACAAACACGACTGTGCAGTACCTAGATTCCCTGTCTTCGAGTCACTTACTGCTTATTCAAGGATGATATACATTTTTGTAATTATTGTCTCAGTCTCTTAAAAACTTTTAAGGCTGATATAATCTGAATAGCAAATTGATATGTGTTTTATAAACAGTTTATCTAAGAAGCCTTGCAAGTAAAGGAAAAAACCACCTAATTTGGACAGTTATTAACTTTTTAATATCGTTGTTTTGACAAGTTAGAACAATGCTTAATTACTGGTTGTTGCATATTTACAGGGCAAATGTTGAGATTTGTAATGCCCGGACAGAAGAAATACTACTGTTTCCATTTTATGAGTTGTGCAGAGAAATGCACAGAGGTCAAGTCCACCGTGGCCAGAAAGACACATATTTATTCCTAGATTCATTCTTTTTGTCCATTGGAATATAATGCTTTTCTTTTGCACTCATTTTGTTTTATTTGCTGCATGACTGTAGAGACATTATTGCATTTTAGTGGAAATTTTACTTTTAGTGGAAAATACAATAATGCTTTATCTGACTAATTGAAACAAATTAAAAAATTAGATAATTTATCTTATTATAGGGATATTCAAAAGCCGTTTAGACCCAATCCTGAGTAATGTGCTCTGGGGGACAGTGCTTGAGCAGAGAGTTTGGACTAGATGACCTCCAGCGGTCCCTTCCAAACATTTCTGTGATTCTATGAATGTAAATGGGTTAACTAAATGATGTCCTCATGACACAGATAACGTTGCAAATTTTCTGGTTATAGCTTACTGAAAATATTTATAGTTTCAAAACTGGAGAGGTTTACTATTTTAGTAATTATTGAAATAGAAAATGCCTCAAACTCAAACACATGTTGAATCTTTAATTTGTGAAGCTGAATTTAAACACATGTTGAAATTCTTATCCTGAAACAAAAAAGGAGGGGGGAGGAGGTCGGAGGGGGGCAGAAAGGAGTAAAGTAGAGGGAAAAAAAGAAACCAAATGTTTAAATAAATACCCGTGAAACATCCAGATACAGACCTGAGGCACTAATGTGTACTGGGCTAGATTATGTTGTGAGCTTATTTGTGTTTCAAATATGAAAACATGAATTTCCCTCATGGATTTTTTTTCATATATCCACACTTAATAAGGCAGAAGAAAGAGTCTATGACCTTAAATTTCAGTGACGAGAAGGTTGGTTTATTTTGAGCTTCTGTGAACTGCATTAGTAGAATTTACCAAGTAGTATTCAGTATGATTTAGGGCTTGAAGGAGCACTTTTCCAGCTGAATTACATTTCTTGTTCACATTGTAATTATGCCCATACATTGTATCTCTGACTGGATGTGGGTTCTAATTGAGTACTCAAGCCTGTGGTGATTTGAATGTGAGACCAATTAAAAGTACAAATTGGTAATTAGAGCTCCAATATATTTAGGTAATGTATAGCAAACTCACCTACTTCTGTTCCAGGTTCTACCTTCCTTGGTACTGTCCTATCAGACTGTAGGAGAAGTCACTTCTGAAGGAGTGTCTTGAAGGACATATATGTTGCAGCTTCTAACACTGCCTTTTGGCATTGCCTTCCCAATATTGATAGATAAAGATGCTCTGACTATTAGGAGTGCTTCCTAAAAAATGCTGATGACTCTTCACCTTATTGATCTGGCTGAGGTTGGTGGCTGTTCAACAAGTTGCATGTGTAATTTACAAAAACGAAGCTTTATTTGGTAAATTGTTCTCAACCAGAGACTGTTAATGTTGTAATTGCAGAGACTGACTGTGCTCATCCAGAAAAGAGGTGTAATTCACAGGCATCTCTGCCATTTAAGGTAAAGAGAGTAAGGAAATTCCTGACACCTACAGAAGGAAAGCTTCAACTGTTTCAGAAATGTCAGGCAAAATGTCAGGATTGAGAATATATTAGACCAGTGACTTTATGTTCCATTGATGGTGTGGGGTTTTGTGCTTTCATCAGTCATTTTCTTTGAATTATCATGTAGTGTCTTTTATTTTTATGTTGGTGAAGAAAACATTGATGTTCCCAATTTAAATAACTGCTATATATTACATGCTCCTCACCTTTTTTCAATTCCTTTGTTACTTTTTATCCAACTGCTGGATTTTTTGGTGTGGGGGTTTACAATTGGAACAATAGTTCAACTGAGACTTTGTGTGCTTGAATAACTGAGCTGTGAATGTACCCCATGTAGGGGACTCACACTGCATAGCTGCTTCCAGGATAAAACCTATTTGTGTATATATGTGGAAAATGTTGCTCAAAACCCAGTTTTTATGTATACTTGGATAATTATTTTTATTAATGTTGAGATGCCCTTCAAAAACATGTCTACACATTTTTAGTTTTGCTTAGATTCAGTAAAAGAGTAGAGCAAGTGGATGTACTAGTTCTTCAGGATATTAGACAGGACATTGTTACTGGATAGGACTGGAAATTCTTGATAATTACTGGAAAGCTTGATAATTAAAAAGTACTTTTAAATGTATTTACTGTGCAGTAATGACAATGATGAAAGAGTTTAAGGTTAAGATGATTTTGACTAAGTTTATGATGTTCAATCAGGAGAACTAATTTCAGAATCAGTTGTAAAATGTTTAGTTAATGGAAGCAAGTACCTGGGTTTCTATTAATCTAAGAATAATTTATTTAAGATTAGAAGAAACTCCATCACGTCCGACCAATTTACTTGGAAGTTTGGATTTCTTTAGGTTACATTTTTCAATGCCTACTTAAGATTTCTACTTAACCACTTTTTTAATAGTTGAATTATCCCATTACCAACTTTGCATGTTTCTTATGATCTCAGGGTGGAAATGCATATATTTTTGATTGCATAGTCTGTCAACAGATTCTTGTTGATGATGGGTATTGGTATGCTGCTAACTCCCACCTATTAGCTCACATTCCTCTAATCTTTCAAAGGTGTTAAAAGTGTCTAAAATAATATATAAGGAAGTAGTATAATTAGTGCCCAAGATATGCATCTCTTTAATTCTGCTGTTAGCAATGTCCTCAGCTGATGTACAAAAGGTGCTTTTAGCAGGTTGAAAATGCATTGAAATATTTTTAACTGCAGAGCATGCATATAATCATTTCATGGGGACAGCTAATAATTCTAGGTATTCTAGATTAATTATATACTCTCAAATGGTAAATGAAGAAAAGCAATTGAAAATGTTCAGTTATGAAAACTTAAAGATAAAAAGCAGACTTCATTATAGTGTACTTTAATGCAGTATCCAATACTATAATCTTTACAATATAGCAAGTGATTAATGAGTCATACTTTCAATTAATTTATGGATGATATACTGTCTCCCAAAGTGAACTGAAAACAAAGATATATTTCTAGAGTTTCTTTTCTAATTACAGGAGTCTTAAGAATTAAATCAATATATTATTTCACTTTGAACTCTTTATCACTGTGGTGATAAACTATATGTTGAAATTTTGGCTATTTCTTTGATTAAGGCTTTAGTGGCCACAACGAATAAATGTGTTCAAGAATTTTCAGAAGATGGATGCTACCGTGAGTCAGATTTTCTTCTGGGCAGCATATTTTCTTTTACTCATGCTCTCAAACTGTGCCCTGGAAAACTTTTAATGGGCTGTGATATAACAGAATTACAGATACAGCAATTCCATCCTGCTGCACAATTCAGTGATGCAGCATCAGGCCTGTTCTTTGCAGCTGTAAGAATTAAGTACTTGCTTTATTTTGCGCTGATTGCTAAGTGTAGTCTTACTCTAAGAACAGGGCAGCACTTCTCTCTCTCTGTCATAGAAGTTTAAGGATATTTTATTTTACAAGTTTCACCCTTTCCCATCTGGCAGTTGTTGTTTATTAAGAAAATTTTGGTTTGAAAATTAAAAAGGACATTTTGTTGGGGTTTTTTTTGTGTTGGTTGGTTAGCTTTGGGGGAAAAAATAGTATGTCTCCACTGTACACTGTACAAATTACTCTAAAGAATTCACAGTATCAGTATGTCAACCTCACTACATGCGTTGTCTGAAATGAATGGCTAATTAGACAAACTTCAAGACGCACTGGGAAACATGTAGGCAACAGTGAAATTTCTCTCTATTGTCAAAGTAGTTTACCTCTTTATTAGCTAAAATTGGTTCTGTCCTATCTGGGTGCCTGTATTGGTTGAGATCCATGTTACAGCATGTCAGTGGCATGTGTTTTTCCATATATCTGTATCAACATAGTATTGACAACTCAAGTTCTTTTGTTCCTCACTGTAATCTTTGATGTCCTTTACTACTTCACTTGAAAGGTAACAAATTGACTCCTTTAAATCTCTACACATTCTAATGAGGAAGCCAGATCAAGAGTATGTTAATTTTAGAATTTCCTTACTTTCTGTTTAATATTTTTAAGGTAAAAATTTCCCCTTCAGAAGGGTTGAGATCTTTTAATTTATTTGCTATCTTAAAGTCCTTTTGTTCTCACTGGAAAACTCGTTTGCAATTTATAAAAGTATACTGAAGACATACTGAGGAGTGAAGTCTTATATTCTGAATAGACATGAGATTTTATGCTCCTTGTTCCAAATTGTGACTGGGAAAAAACCTGTGTTGCCTATAAACAGCGTTTGCAAAGGTTATATTATTGTATTTAATGACAAATGAAAATTAATAATTTCTTATTTAACAAAGATTATAGAGCACATTTTCAGTAAGCACCCGTCATTCCTTTCTGTAGGATAAAAATAACAGAGAGGTTCCTAGAACTGCAGACACAGTCTAAAGTTCTGGCCATTCTCAAGTTTTTAGGAGTTTGCTGTTGACTTCAGAGTCAGAATTCAGCCAGAAAGTTCCACCCCTGAGTAACTGCAAGGTCAAGTCAATGGGGATGAAAAATGTCACATCTGTGTAGGTGGTGTAATAGCATTTTAGAAAATTATTTGAATTTGAATGTTTGGGAATTAATTCAATTTGCGAATACATGTCCACACATCTTTCTCGGTTGTCATTACCTCTGCTTGTATTATTTTCTGTTAATTAATAATTAAGTGTTAATGAATAAGTGTATAATGGGTGCTTCAGCATCTTCTGAGTGTTTAATTTTAGGACACTTTGTCAGATGAAGATCTTGCAAATAACATTAAGCCTGAAATGATATATGAAAATTCTATTGAATCCAAGTCCTGCATATTTCAGTAACATTACACTGGAAAAAAAAAAACAACAACCCAAACAGAAAAGAGCAAATATGTCTTTATTCATCCTAACAATGAACACAAATAATGTAGGAAAGTGTTTTAGTAATGCACATTAGCATTTGATTGCTTGAAATCCTGCTTCAAAGCCACACATACATTTAGTGTGGGTAATACCAATATGCCACTATGCACAGTACTGAAAATAATTAACAACTTCAGCTTTACTCAGTGATCTTGCCCTTCGAAAACAGTCTGAAAAGAAGTTGGATTTTGGAAGTACCAAACATAATTGTATTATAATCCTCAGGAGGTAATTATTTTAGAAGTGTGGGGAAGTCCTTATCTAAATGTCAACCTTAGAGTAATTGCCTACATGTGGAGCTCCAAATATAGATATTTAACACAATGTTTTGAAATAATTTTCAGAAATTCATTTTTGAAGTCCTTATTTCTTCGAAGGTTAAAATGCTTTTTGAGTAAAACATTTCTTGTAATATTTTAGGCTAAACCCTTTCAGTTGCTTTTTTCAGTATTTTGCCCTGACAGTGTCAATATGAATGATTCTTCAGTCAGTCATAAGTGAGTGTAAGTTGACTACTAGTAAATGATCTGATGCTGTGACTGTGAACTTACATTCAGGTTGTATAGATTTGTAATACAAATTTGTACAACATTACCTGGAAAAGAAAGATTAACTATCTTAAGTCATAACAGAATGTTTATATTTGTGGTCAGACACTCAGCAATAGTTATCTTTTAAATTTATGTGCCATTGGATCCTCCTGAAGTAAGCAAGGGACAGTGGATTACTGACAGACTTTGGGTTGAAACTCTGAGAGTGGGTTGAAGCTTTAGATATTAGGGGGAGGCTATGTAATCTGTATTTTATATATTTATTTAAAGAAAAGTTTTTCTAGATCGAACACATGGCAAACAGGAAGATGACTATTACACAATTTAAGGTTGGTCTGCATGATTTGTCTTTGAAGTGAAATAAATTGAAAACTTGCATTGCTTTTGAAGTCTTGAATTCCTTTCCTGCAGCTGTTTACCATTGTAAAGGCTTTGCAACATTTTCCACCCTCTTTACTTGAATAAACTGCTTTTAAGGGAGCTTTTAGACTAGACTTGGAAATGGGGAAGGCATGAATATATAGAAAAGTCTTCATAATCAGTATGTTTTCCATTAGCCAGCCTGTCAAGTAACTAAGGTTGACTTAACTCTAGGCTTTACTTAAGAACTCATTCATATGACTGTAGAGTATGACAATCCATTTATACTACTACAGGTTCTAGCTACACATCCATGGAATACAGAACTCCTTCCTGCAGTGCATTTCTAATCCATATGCTCTAAATATGGCATCTTACCTGACATTCCCAATTTCTTCATCCTGCTGTCCTGAGCATAGTTAAGACACCTTCCAGAACTGAGCTCTGTACTAATCCTTAGTATCAGAGGCTAAATGCAGAGTTCTGCTGAAGTAGGAATTCTCTGGGTGCTGGAATGTTATTGATAAAAATCTTACCAGAATTCATTTGGGATTCTCATTCCATTTACATTGTTTTGTAAGATAGCCATGGCAGTAACAGGGCATGTGTGAATTGGGTTAAGTGCCAAGTTCCAACTTTGTCTCATAAGGATATGGATCCAAAGATACCTTCTTTTTAAAGTACTATTTACTTAAATTAGTCATTGTAATTTAATCTGTTGTTCTGCTCTGGATCTCTCTATCTCTCTCCAGTTGTGAGATACTACAAATTCTCTCACTGTGATTTAAGATTCAATGTTAACAGACATTTCTGTCTAGTGTGTGTAGATCTTCTAGATCGCTTTCCTGAGATGCAATACTTGGCCAATCTGATTTTCCCTGCATATTAAATTATGTTGAGATCAGCTTTACTGTTGCTCACATGTGGTGTGTAGTTTAACACATAACATGTAGTTCAATGACAGTTGAACTTACTGGGGGCCTTTTTGTTGGTTTAGTTGTTTTGAAAGTCTGAATCCTGCAGGGTTCTTACAGCCTTTAATAATATCATTTCCACGTAATAAACCTGAGCAGACCAGTAAATAGAAATATATTGTTTTTTGTTGAACTGTGGACTTACAAGGTTATTTTACTGACTTCAATTTCTTGAGTGCTTTCAGGAATATTTAAAGGTTTGCAGATAATTTTTTTTTATTTTATCACTTTCAGTTCTTTAAGTCACTGTCATAATTATGGATAGGTCAATTAAATGAGTGGTATTCTAATCAAGTAGACACAGCTTTACTTTTAGCTCACATAAATCATTGTTGGTAGCTTCCAGAAATTTCATTGTAATTGTATTGTTTTAGAGTTCAACTAATATTGTTATTTGTATAGTGAGTTATCAATAGATATCAGGTTGAGGTCATTAATTTTATCAACCTATGATTTGATAAGAGACTTTTCAGAGCTTGTTTGATGTCAAGTTCTTGTCCCAGAAGAAATGGGTTTACACTTTGGAAAGCCAAGCTTTTTAACATAATACTTTGTATTATCCTGAATTTAAAAGAAATTCTGCCTTTTTAGAGAAATTGCCAGAGCAGTTTGAAGAAGGTCAATGTCACAAAAACTAATCCACAGTAGTTTTAGTTTAATTTCTTCGTGCCCCTTCAAGATACATGTACAGTGTTTATTAGAAATATTTATTTGAAATTTTTGGGCAGAACTATCAAATCAATTGTAATTGCAAGATTGACTTTGTACATAATTCAAGCCAAATAATTGTGACATCAAGCGTACAATTAATTTTAGTGTATTTACTGGAAATACATTAGATCTTGATTATTTTTGGTGCTTCTGCAGTGCCTCTGAGTTTTTCTAGTATTTTGCATTTTAAACAAATACCTTCAGGTTATGAATTGCAGGTGTGTTCCATATAGAATGGCTGCATATTCTAATCTGATCCTTTCACTGTTCTTTTTAAATTGTATATAGACAAGAAGCACCACAGCTGAAAGTATCTTTGGTGTAGAACTTCAGGAGCAACACTTGAACTAATCATGGGTTTGTATTTATAGAAGTTGCTCTGAAGAGGCACTCACAGTTTCAGAAATTAGTCTGAATTATTTCAGTCTCTTGATTATTCAGTGCTTTTCTGATCTGAGGAAATTTCCAGCTGTAGGCTGCCAGCTCTGATTCAGGTAGCTAGCTGATGTTGAAAGTGTCAAACTATCTGACCATTATAAAAATAGTTTCTCCTGTAGGGAACACGGAGGTTTGAGGCAGCTTGTGCAAAAGGTGCCATCTGTGTATCTCAGTGTGCTTATGGTGAAGAAACGGGCTAAGGAGGCTGCAGCGTAGACTTCCTTTCCATGCAGGAGTTCTTTCACATCAGTCATGTCCTTCAGGAGCTATTCTTGATATAGAGCTGAATAACAGTTGTGTAACAGACATAGTTTCATTTCCTCCTTTGGAAATATTTCATAGGAAGCAAAGCCTTTTGGGTGCCAAGGTTCCTGGTGCAAGTTCCATGAGCACTGAATGTGCCATGGAACATTCACTTTTCAACAAAAAACCCTGCACATTTATTCCAAAAGCTGTAAGAAAGTGCAAAGACGATTATAAGAAGCTATTGATCTAAGTGGAATGACTTTGTAATATTAACCCTGGACCAGAGATCTATATCCTTTATAAAACGTATTTTTAGTTACAGCTTGAAATATATGGTTCCATGCAGAGTCAAAAGAGCGCATCAATATGAAGGAATTCAAGTTGAGTTAAGGATAGGAAAAACCATAGTAGTAACTGAGCTTATATTTGTGGTTGTTTAGAGAGGGTTGTGTTGTGTTGACTAAGGCTTTCTAGGAACAGAAGAAAATAGTTTAATTTTAAAATTCAGTAGCCAGAATATAGAGAACCAACAATAATGAGCATGTTTACAACCACGGAGAAAACACACCATCTTTTATCAGATTTTAAATAGAATTTTTTGGAGCCAACAGGGAGGTGATGGGGGGCAGGGAGAGACACACTTAAGCTGAATGCTAACTAACATTTGAAATATTTCCTTACTTGCAGTAGGAGACAGAAAAGTATTGAACAGACTTTAAAGGAAGTATAATTAGACCAATTAAGCTAAGGCGATATCTTATTCTGCTTAATAAGCTCTGATGGGAAAATTATTATTTGAACAAATTTACATAGGTAACAAAATCTAATTTTGTCACTAAATGATATGGGTTTATAGATACATAAAGTTTCATCAATACAGGTCTTATACTATCTAATTATAAGTACAACAGCATTCTGTAAGGAATATAAATAATAGCCTGTAGCAAATTCATACTAATAAATTAAATAATTTGGGTGATTGATGTTCCAGGTTTCCTTTTTCTGTATTTTCTCTTAGCCCACTAATACTTTGCAGGAGTCAGTGCTATGTTTTGAATGGCTACTCGTAAATAGGATTGGATTTTTGTGAGAACAGAATAAAGTGAGAGGCTAGACTTTTAACATTCATTTCTCTATTTTCTATCAAATCAGTGCAAGCATCAGTCTTTTACATATATGTGTCTCCTTAGTTAAAATGTATTTATCATCTTCTCAGCAGCTGTTTTTTATGACTGTGACTGTCAGGAAAGTAATGGAATATCTTTCAAGTGCCCTCTCCATGCTTTGTCCTGAGCTGCATTTTCAGTACATTTTTAGAGATTAACAGGATTTAGAATTCCTTAACCAGATTAACCCAAAATTAAAAAAAAATTATTGAAAGAGATTTGTAACAAAGCAATAGTCATGCTTTTTCATATAGTAAATTTTTGCTTGTTTCACATCATTAAATACCTTTTCCATGTAATCATTGTACTGATTTTTGTGCAACAGCCACACATGATAAAAAGCACAATAAAAAAGGTCAGCTACCTACAGGCTAAAGTAGTATTTTTGCCCTGTGATGTGTTATTACTTAAATATTTGACTTGTTTACTGCAGGCAGTAAAATTGGTAGGCTGAAGTCATGTTAAGGAGTACTTGAATTTTGGCCTCATAATGAACAGTGATGGACAAGTAAACTGTTCAGTCAGTTCTGTCTCTCTGACTGAAGTGCCCTTGTGTAGCACACCAGGTTTGAGAATGAAGTGTTGACTACAGCAAGTGCATTGGGAAATCATATTTGATCTTTGAGTGGCTATAAATATTTGTTTCTGAGCAGAAAACAATTCTTTGAGGACAAATTGCAACTTTCTTACAGTACTATTGGCAGGAAATAGTTTATTATAAAACTGCAAATGCTACTTTGCACGCTCACATGAAATACAGTACCTGTGGCAATAAAGGATGGTGTTAGAGATTGTAAAGGCAATCACATAATGCATCATCTGTCACTTCAGGGAAACAGTGCCAATTGAATTTACAAATGTGGCACCTATTTATTTCTACCAGTACTGAGGAGGAGACAAAATAACATGGAAGTGATGATTAGTTGTGACCCATTCCTGTTATGAAAATAACTTCTTTAACTCATGTTGTTGTAATAGTCCATATGTTCTTTTTATTTGTGCTTTTTTCAATGAACTATATTTCTCTGTGTTTATTTGTGCTTTTACCTATCAATATGATGGAATTGAGAGCATCTACTGTAGAGTTGTAGTGATGGCTCACCAGCTTTGTGTATCTTTGAGTAACTTCAGATCCTCTACTTGGTGGAGTTTTTTCACACATTGTGATGTGGACTTCTTAAAGAAGAGTCTGGTCCTCTGCAGTTTCAGCTTGTGAAAACAATTTACTTGCTGTGAGCTCTTTCCTAGTACTTACTGTATTTCAGTACCATTCCTTTCAGAACAATAACAACAAAAAAGAGAGGAAAGTTGCTTTGTGTTCAGTGTTTAGTTAAGGTGTAACTGCTATGATGAGTAAGATCTGCATAGGCATTTCTGTCAGTAGATACTCTGTATGCTTCTAGCTGTCATCTAAATTTCATTAAATTTCAGGGTAACGGTCAAAATGAAAATAGATATATATTGATTTCTTCTACTCCACAGCTCTTTTAAAATTCTACTAACCAAAGTCCCTTTCTGTAAAAATAGAAAAGGAAAAAAAGGGAATGGATTTCCTGCTTTGCCTATGACCCGAGCGAGCTCTCCGCGTTTAACACCGTAGGAAGGAACAAAGGATGGTTCAATGCTGCCCTGTCCTTCTAATCTTGCAGTAAGAAATGAGGTGGGAAGGGAGTGTTCTTTGAGGGAGTTGTAGAGAGTCTGGCCTTTTTATTTCTCTTAAAAGAATGGACTGCAAATGAGGAAGGGGTGGCACATTTGTGTTAATTACACAGTGCTTTAAGTCTGCCTACAGAAAGGGAAAATCTGTGCAATTTCCCTGCTTATATTTTACTTCTGAAATGTGGTTTCCACAAAAAACTGTGTATAAGCATAAAATTCCAGAACAAGATACCTATTTTTCTCTAAAGTTCCTGTTGTTTTCCAGAGTGTTTTCCATTGTTTTAGCATTATAATTTCATTTTGTCTTTCCAAGTTGTTTTATTCAGAGTTCAGTCTTTTGCAGATTATTCTCTAAGAAGCTGAGACCACAAAACTCCACTAACAGGAGTGAATGTATTACTTTGTATGTGAATATAAACTAGTCTAAAATATATATTTTCAAAAGAAAATTTTGGTTGATCAAAAAAGGACTCTCTTGTTTAAAATAATGTTAAGTAATAATTGAGATTATAATATTCTTATTTTCTGCTGAGTGTTAGCAGGTATAACTGGTAATAATCTCCATGGTATTTTTGGAGCTCTTAAGTATTTACTCAGAAAATAATCCTAAGTGGCATTTTTCAAAAATAGGTGCAGGAATATATATGTATATCACTGGCTTATAATTTAAAATCTGACCTTAAATACAATATTCTGACAGGATGCTGCTACTCTGCCCTTCTTTAACAAGGAATTATTTTCTTCAAAGAATTATTTCTATTTTCTTATAAATTTTCTTTGCTTCTGATCTTCGTGACTCAAATTGTCCTTGAATTTCAGGAAGTTCAACCTAAACATTAACTAGCTCTTCAACTCTGTTATTTAAAAAAAATTATTTATTTTTCATGCTCATCTCAGGTTACACAAACTCATTTGAGACTGCAAAGCTTGTTGGAAAAAATGGTTCAGAAATCATTTAGGGTCAAGGACTCCATTTGGAATTAATATTCACATAAAATGTGCTGTTGTCTGCAAAATAAAATCCAGTTCTCCTGGGTGTTTGCAATTGCCTTCTGAAGCAGTTGGACTAGTTAGCATGAACATAATAAAACATTGCAAATACATAAGCAAGTTATTAAGTAAATTAAATAACAGTGTTTATATCTCTGAGGAGTGCTGAAAAATAGATTGTAGTTTATTTGTCTGTTCTCTAATCCAAGAAATAAACCTATATGTGTTACAAGGATTTTCATAGCTTCAGAATTACAGGATTTTCTGAGCATAGGTCTTTCTCCACTCTGTACTATGAACAGGATTAACAGGGGTCTTGAGAACACCTGTATCTTCATTCTAAAAGACATCATTTAAGATTGACTTGCCAGAGTATTCCTTTTTCTTCAGTAATTGCAATCAAATTATTACTGGTACATGACCAAATATATCTACTTTATCTGATCTTGCAGGTGAAAGATTAATAAATTAAAGATGAACTGAGAACTTGCAACACTTCCACTGCAGTCTGGCTTTTTAAAACCACTGATTCTTCTCTATATGCCAGTTCTTTTTGTTTGGTGCAGGCCCTTTAGAAGAAGATAAAAGCAAATATTGGTTTTCTTAACTACTTATATGCATATGATACATATAGTCAGAATTGAAAGTGAGTATCACTGCATTCTAATGGCATGTTCCACTAAAACAAAGCTAAGTGTCTATTAATACATTGCATTAATAGACATACATTATTAATAAATTTATCTTCTTTTGCAAATTTTTGGACATTAACATAATACAAGTAAAATTAACACTGCAACTTACTTTAACCTGCTAAAACAGAGGACAGAATATTAGAGCCTTTCTTTTTTAAATAGTTTTCTTGAATTATTTTGTAATGCCTCAAAAAATATAGATAAAATGAAAATATGAAGGTTGGGGGTTTTTTAAGCTGTAAGTATCTTTTGAATTGATGTGCGTTTTTAAGTGTCATTCTGTGCCTAGGAACAGTCACTTTGTGTCGTCCTAGTGGACATGAGTATCCTTTGTAATTGTGGTTTGGCAACACAAGATTTGGGGTTGAATTGGAGGAATTCCTGCTGAGTCATTTACCTCCTTGATCTGACCTTACCTCTTACTCTGCTCATTTATCTGTTTAGGGCACTGCTATGGTATGGTCTGGGGAGCTGATGTAGCTACAATGAACTGTTTAAGGTTTGCTGATCCTGGTTCATAGTATGGCCACTCAAACAATTGTTCTGGTACAATTAACAGGGAGGAGTAAGTACCAAGCTGTGGGAAAAGGTGAGACTTCACACCCTTGGGTGACATCATGTCATCAAGCTGAAGCCAAAATGGGACTTTCAACAATATCAAACAAATACAGAACAATGAATTAGAGATTTATTTTTTAAAAAGCATACTGTACCACAGATAATATATGCAACTTTATTTCATGTTGTCCACCAAATGTATTGAGACAGCACGTGTTTGAGTCATTGCAGTGTTCACTACATGCTATAAACAAAATAATTGTCATCCTAAACCTGTCACTTTCAGCATTTTCTTAGAGATTTTCTATTTCCATTTCATACCTTGTAGAGTGTTATAGGGCTTTTATTATTTTTAATAACAATAAATCTTATTATTTTGAGTAAACAGAACTCTGTGGTTGTTCATAATCAGAACAACGTTGGCATTTGTTACTTGATGGATATTCTGGCTGCTGCAAACGTATTTCACATAAAGCAAGACCCGTATTTTACTAGTCTCAATCATCACTGAAAGGAAGGAAATTTGTATCAAGTGTCTCATTTCCATGTTTTTTGTTTGTTTCTCTATGGTGGCCATCCCCATAGTAGCAAGCCAAGGTTTATTTCATAAGGGAGTGAGACATTAACTCTTGAATGTGCCAGAAGTTCCTTATTTCTTGAAGCTGTTAACAGAAAACATAATTCACAGAGGAGATGCTGTGCCCATTTTCTGCTGGTGAGACTTAATGGTCCCACTCTGGAGTGAGATACCCCTGCTTGGTGCCTTCTTGGATCCTGTATGCAGGAGGGAGAGAATTTTTTTTCAGTAAAACAGATAACAAATTCCGTTTTGTGCTTGGCACTTGAATCCAAAACGTTCTGTAATATATCACTTTTAAAAGCCACCTCTGTCAAGCTTAGTTCATGAGTTTGATTTGTGTTCCCTCCTGCACAGACACAGACACACAGACACACACACACACGTACACACAAGCTTCCCTCCTGATTCCAGTTTGAGAACATCATACAGTTAATGGTCTGGGAAATATATTTCCTGGGAGCAACAAACAGGTTCATTTCTCACACAGACTTGCAGGCATAGGATTCATGAAGTAGTTTTACCCCAAGAAAAAGATTAAAAAAAGAAAGTCCAAATATATGTCTGATACTTAATTCTGAACATCAGAGCAATCACTCCAGGCAGTTCTGCTGCACTCTTTGATTAATATCTCTGTCTATTTTAGGAAAAAAAAAAAACAAACCAGAACACCAACAAAACCCCACACATAGTAAATTTGTTTAGAATTATTAGTAATAACTTATTATCAGTAATAACTTTTAATAAAATTTGAGACTCTGGTAACATGGTTGTAGCAGTTTGGTCAGGTTTTTACGTGGTTAATGTTTTTGAGTGTTTCCAATCTTTTTAACACTGATTATTTCCACATACATTTTTATGACTTAATGGTTACACAATTGTAGGGTACTTACAAAGGAAAAATTTTACTTTGTGTCAGTTGGTGTAGAAGTGTTATGTAAGTTTGCTCTACTTTGGGCAATTTTGTGTCAGTTTAAGTATTAGCCACTACAACAAGATAAGTGGAAAGGATTCAAAATGATGAGAGAATTGCAAAGTTTTTTTGATTTTGTTGTTTGGGGGAGGGTTGGCTTTTGGTGTTTTTTTTTTTTTCATTAAATATTCTCAGAAGGGAGCAGGGAAATTAATGAGATGGTGTTGCGTCAGTGTGTCAAAGCAGTTTTGCTTTTACACAATAAATGGATTGCTTTTCATTCTATGGATCTTAAAAAGAAACAAGACTGACAGTATTTTTAAAGTGCATTAAGTAGGCATTAAGACGAGTGATTTTCACTGAGAGATAGGGGAGTGACTTTTTTTTCTTTCACAGTAGTTAAGCACATTTATTTTTGAGGGAAGGAAAAAGATGACAGCACATTCTAGAAGTGTATATCTTTTTTTTCTCAGATATACAATTTCCAGTTTTATTTTTAAGGACGACAGAAATCTGTTTAAAGAGACAGTCTTGAGTAATATATACAGAGATTTGCATGCATTCCATTGATAAAATGTGATGTAAATGGAATACAGTGAATATACTTCGTAAAGTAAACCAGTTTTTCTATAATTTTTGTGGGTTTTGTATGTACTAGTGGATGCAGGGTCTTGTTAACTTTGGGGAGTTTTTTATGAGTGGTGTGATATCTTTGGTTTTCTACTTAACTTTTTATTAACTCCTGACATCATGAGAATTTGATTTTTTATTTTTTTTTTAGAAAAAGGTGCTTTTAAAGAAGTTTTTTTCTCTATCACCAATGCTAAGAAAAAAAATTGAAAAATGTTTTTCAAATCTCTTCAGGGAACTCTCAGTTGCTTGTTTCTCTTCTAGGTGAACCTTACTACCATTCAGTCCTGTTTTTCCTGTAAATGCATAAACCTTTTATAGGCATAGCCATATTTCTCACTCATATCTCAAAACACTACATAGTTATAAGTGTCCCTTGTCCATTTATGATCATGCATCCTGAAATGCAAGCTGCCACATTGCTGTTGTAATTGGCAGAGCAGTTCATCTTCTTATGCTTCACTGCCTGTAAAGCTGCTTTGAAAGCCTTTACTTGTGGCTGTTGTCAAAATCCCTGGTTGCACAATTTCAAAGTTCTTTTTTTTTTACAAAAGAGTAACAAATGTTTTTCTCTTCCTCCATATTTCTACCAGTGGCTAGTGAAGCAAAGTACTTCAAAAGTGACATATGTTCCACACTGTAATTCTAGTGGATAATTCATAGACAACTGGATAAAGACATAGCAGGAAACTGCTTCCTACCAATTCTGCACCTGCACCACGTTCTGCTCTTCTCTTAACATTTTTCTGAATCAGTTATTTTTTTCTTTTTCTGGTTGATGGTTTTTTTTAGTTTTTTTTAATCTCAAGATACTCTTGGAGTCTAAGGCCATAGTCTTCTCCTTGCCATTAATAAAATCCATTCTTACTCCATTTTAAACACTGTGATGTTTCCAGCACTACTTTTTTAGAGGAAGATGTCTCTGTTTGACTTCATATGCAGAAAAACACATATCTGACTTCCAGAGTTCAAACGCTGAGCAGATATCATAAGTGCTTGCACAACAGCATCAGTTTTTCTGGGTCAGTATTCTAACTGTATCCATTTACAGCAAGAAATAACAGGCAGAAACCCTTTTTTTTTTCCTTTTTTTGCAGGGAAAATTTAGGAAGTAAAAAAATATGTCAGTGACTTTGTGAGGTGTAGCAGACTTTATGTCAAAGATTAAATGGGATGTGAGCAGCCTTAATTGAAGACAGCTTTTTGAGTTAGAAAAGTTATGCCTGCCTTAAAACTACTGCTCTTGGACAGTATTGTGAGCAGCTATAGCTGAAGATTTAATCAAGTAGCTGCTGCATGGAAAAATTATTATAATTACCAGTAGGGATGTGAGTTCAGTACCTACAGCCACCAACCACCCAGTGGAGTCTCCCTCTCACGGGCACTGCACAGTCTCTTTCAGTCTGGATAGGTGTAAATCAGGAAAACCACAGATAAATCGATTTTGCAAGTATAAAAAAATCATTGTGACTAACTCCATGAGAACCAGTAGAAGCTAACAGCTGTTGAATGTTATCAGCAAAGTTGGGGAGGAAGCTGTGTACGAGCTCAAAGCACAAATAATATAAATGTCTGTGACATGTCAGTTTATACATTTTTGGTTTTGTCATGGTTAATTTAAGATTATGCCTTAAATTTAAGGCATTTATTCTGGGAATGCATAAGTGGAAGAATGCCCCTTTCATGGAAATGCATTGAACTAACTGTTCACTCCAGGCAATTGAATGATGGAACCATCTTATTTGACCAAACGTAATTCTGTCTTTTATGCTCGAAATTATTCCCATCATGTGCTGTGAAGTCCTGCTTGGAGTGTCTATCCTCAACCTAAAACTGTTTGTCAAATTTCTATTAAGCTTAAGGTGAAAAATTAATGAGCCATTCATTTCAGATATTTCAAAACTAATACTGCTCTATTATTAATGCAGCACAAAGTCAGACGTGTGGGTATGTACAATTATAGTTCAATGTTCAGTCAGACTACTGGCTTTTTTGCTGTATTTTGGGGGGAACATCATTAAAACGATGTTTCAGGTCATAGAAGGAATTACTTTGATGAATTCTATCAATAAACATTTTAGACAGTTTTAGTTGTTAACTTTTTATCAGATCCTGGCAGAGGGTGTCCAATTTTACTTTGAATATGGAATGTGAATATGAATATTTGAATATGGAACAGAAAGTTGATTCATACAGTATAGAACTTTTTAGAGAAATGTGCATAAAAGCCTATTTACATAATACTGAAGAAGCCGTGGATGAAGCAAAATTCTTTTAACTAGAGAGGTATGACATTGTGACTTTCCTGTTCCATGTGCTCTGATTTTTCAGTTTTCACAAAAGTCAGTGAAACCATCATAAAATTGTACTTTAACCTGGAATTGAGTATAGAAATACTATTGTTACATTCAGTTTATTGAAGTGATAACTTTAAGAGATTTTTGAACTCAGTTTAACTTTGACAAGACAAACCTCTTTTTAAATTGTGTTTTGAACCAGCTTCATGTTTCCACTGAAAACTTTGTCTGATTCTTTCAAAGTGAACACTGATAACCTTTCCACTGTGTATTAAAGCTGAACAACACTTGTTGTTTTCCCATTATTAAATTTGCTTGATTTTTACATTATTAAGGACACATTGTAAAGAGTTTCAGAAGTATGTAGGACCAAAAAAAAAGTAAAAAAAATTGAAGATTGCGTCTGGATTTATTTTATATTGTGGTTCAGTAATAACAGTCCTGATAGAAGTTTTGTAGAAATTTATTAGAACATGTGCAGCTGATTTCTGATAGCTTCTTCCCTTTGCGCTTGCAGTCACACAGAATGTGAAGGATGCCTTTGGGTGGTAAAGAACTCCGTGTTGGCAGAAAATATGGTGTTTGTTTCAAAGAGGTCTCAGGGGGAGTCCTTATATACTGAATCTCTAGTTGAAAGTTTGCAACTGATTCATCAGGGGCAGGTATCTTGGAAGACTTTGTGAGTGTTGCAGGTTGTTCTAGAGCTCTGTTCTGCCCTGGGCGATCAACATCTGCTCCTTTTCCATGGTAGGATTTTCATCTGCAAGAGTGTTTTTGCTTTCCTTGGGAAGAGATGATGCCTATATTAGACCAGCTGAAATAGCTGAGAAAAACAAGTGCTTTGTGTTTCACAGCATTTCCATGTGCAGTTAGCCTTTTTTTCAGTACTGTCAACTGTTCTCCCAAAATATCTCATTATCTCATTATCTCATCAAAAACCTTTCCATGATTAAATGTTGGACAGGCCTGTGTATGGAAACTCACATTTTTACAGTTAGAGAGATTTTAATATTTGCATGAATCTGCTGATATTGAGAGGTTTGTGCTATGGAGCCTTAAGTTCCTTAAGCTGTAAATGTAAATTCAGCTGTAAATTCAGATGCTTTCAGATCCATACCTTCTACTTAGTGTGTGTGTGTGTGTCTGTTTAATACCTTCTTATTCCAGACCTCCTTCAGCTGAGGCTTGAACTTCCCATCTCAGAAGCACCCCTGCATTTATAAAATCAATTATATTCACCTTAGCTGCATTGAACCCACTTTGAATCAATGAGGTGACCAGATTGTAGTCTTTCAAAGAGGGTGGTATATTAAAATTTTCAGTCTTTATGGTTTATGCAAGGAAACACGTCTCATCAAGTTGCCAGTATATTATCAACATGCCTCATTTGTGGTGTATTTCTTGTCAGAGTTCTCAGAAAAGCTTGTTTGTGTGATAGCACTAAAACTGTTTAAGGGGTTGAGCTAAATAGCACAACTTCTGTGGGCAAAACAAAGCCTTACCAGTAGTGGTATTGTTAAGTGCAGACAGATATTTGCACGTGATTCCACGCTGTTTAAATGTGTGCTCTTCCCTGTAAGGCTGTGTTCAGTTTTTACTTGAATTAGTTATTGCTGATATGTAATTATATCTTTCAACAATTCCTTTAAGTGCACACCAATTTAATTTGTTGTGTTTAAGTCACATATAATCTAATATCTGCATAGACTCTTTGACAGCTTCTTTCTTGTGGAGCTGTTGCCCAAATACTTTAATATGTGCATGCAATTTTGTGGGACATGTTCTTGAAGTGACTTTTTTTTTAATAAGGTAAGTACAAAATAGCAGCTGCTTATCTCAATCAGCTGTTTGAGGCTGTATCGTAGATATTTGAATTTTATTGTTTGGTTTATGAAGGAGAGAAACCTAATATTCATTTAATAACATGCTCTTCTCTTTCTGTTATTTAAGATGGAAGCTACAGGCAAAATCGACTGAACCTCACAACGTTGTTAGTACAACCAATTTCTGCAGTGCTTGCCAGGAGACTTGTTTCCTTACCTGAGGACACTGTCCAAAAGGATAGGTGTATACCCCTCCAGCTGGCAGCTGAAGGTAATGTTTTTAAATACACTTTCCCTCTAACTATGGAATGTCCCACAAGGACCCCAAATCCATTTTCTGTAACTGTATACAACTAAGAGGTTTAGCTGATCATGAGTTGTTTTGTTTAGCTGCTTTCTAGAAGAGACTGTGAACAGTCTATAAAAATTATGCTCCTAAAATCTGACAGATGGAAGCTTTGGTTTAAAATAATTCTCTTAGAATAAGGCATTAAGCACTGATTCTTAATAACCACTTAAAACCTCCTCTTTGTAGATACCATCACTAGGTTTTGTTAGTGCTGCAGTGTGGTTTGTTAGGCCTTATTGTACTACAAAGAATGTCATTTTAACATTAAGGCACCAGTAATATTCTGTGGGTATTTTCCTGTCTCTGGCATAATAATACTCTAATTCTAAACTATGGTATGTCTCTCTGTGTTTCTTAATTTGTATCTGGTACAGAATAAACAAGGTATAATTATCTGAACCTTCAGGCATCTTTTTTTCCAAGTTTCACTGGGAGAATGGTCATCATGATAAAAAATAAAAAGACCTTGAATAGAGCCAGATGTAACGAAAAAATGCATTCAGAGTGTCTCTGGAAATAATGCCATTAGCAAAGTCACACAGATTAGTGCTTGAACAAATGTAATTTTGTTTTTGGGGGTGGGGAGGAACAAGAATACTGTCTTCCAGCAAAGATACTGCACAGTGTTTCAATGAAGGAACAGCTTCCAGAGAACATTTTAGATGAGATGCATGTTTAAACAGTAAATCTGTCTTCATTTTTGTTTTGTATATATGTCCATCTTTCACCAGAAAAAAAATGCAGGCAAAAAATGGTGTATTTTTTTATCATGCCTGTTTAAATTAAATGATTTGAAGCTATGGTCTTGGTAGGGGGGAGCAAATTAAGCTACCTCTGTATCCTGTGGTACACACCGTGCTGATAACAGTAAAAGCTAATTTTAAGGCAACCAATGTACTATCACATATGTGCTATATCACTTGTTTATTGCTTTTGGAAAGTTATTTTGGAATAGGAATACAATACAATGAGTCATAAAAAAGGTTGATTAATTTTATGACTTGTGTTAGCATTTGTAGTTATACATATTAAACAGGAAGGCAGAAGAGCTTATGCCTCATGGCTTAATCTGCTGTGGTTGGGTAGGACTACGCTCTCCATGCATGGCTGAGTAGATATTTTAAAGATGAACTAACTGCTCAATCCCACAACCAGTAGAAAAGGGAGAAAGGTCACTTTAGAAGGAACAAGTGCTCAATCATTCCAGATTGGATGTGTGAAGCTTGTTAGTATTGTAGGAACTTTAAACATCTGAAGTGCCTCCAGGAAAGCATGAATTTGGGCTGGCAAATGACACTCATTTTAGAAGGATAAAAGGCTGCACTGTCTGTTTCTCACAAAGCTTTGTGTGGAGGCTGCAGAACAGAATCATCTAAAGGACATCTTATTCTACCTTTTCTGTGACAGGTGTGGCATGTCTATTTTGTTTCCCTGAGAAGACAGATATCCTGTGAGGTGGAAAATTTCTGGGAAGAAGATATTCCAAGCTAGCAGTCTAGTTAAAGAGTCAGTCTGTGTCTGGCTTACTCTGGGTGAACACATGTAAAGCTTCTGAACCATAGTAATCTATGTGGGATTTTTTTTAAATTCTTAATTTATTGAGAAAATAGGGACCATAATAAGAAGCCTTGTATAATTCTGTAGTGCATTATGATATATTTTACTTTGAATTAATGGTGAAACTGTTGATGTGCTGGAGCATATAGTGTGCTGAAGTGTTCAGTCGCAGCTTGATGGAAGGGATAAAAGACTGGTCTTATGATAAGAAATCGTGTATAACTATTTAATAACAGTAATAGCTAAAGAGATAACACTGAAAAGGGCAATGCATTTGAAAACAGTAAAGCCTGAATTTGCAGTCTTCCTGTTGATTTGAAGAAGCTTAAGAGAGAGATTTCACTTCTGACGTAGATGGAACTCATCACTCATCTACCAAAAGAGGTGAATGAGCAATTCAGAAGATTGGTTGGCTTAAAATTTGTTAGAATAAAATGATCATCATTCTCTCATCAGTATGTTTCAAAAAGCTGAACAGCAGATTCATCAGTAATGATTAAACATTTATATATAGTGTTCTCACATTGCCTCTTTTTTCCCTTAGCCTTGCAGTTTTCAAGAGAAAAATGTGACAGAGGGAGTGGGAGGATATGGAGACAAACATCCGAGGTAGACTGACTTCTCAGAACCTGCAAAGCAAATAGTGGGAATTGAAGTTAGTTATTGGTTTTGTGTTAGGTTAAGTTAGTAATTAGATTTGCTTTTTGTTTAGCAAATCAGTGTTGTTAATCCTCATTAATCTGAAATTCTGTGCTTGCATGAACTTTTTCTCCAAAACAGGCAATTAGAAGGGATTTAGGAGTGAAGCTGTCTAGAGAAGCTGTGAAGTTTTGGAGCTTTCTTTTTTTTATATAGAATATTACTAGGATATTTGTTAGAAGATTGTGAAGGTTGTTGTAAAAGGAAACTCCTCCTATAGGCATAAATGAAGAAAGTCGTGCTGTGTTGCAGTGACTTGTCCTTGCATTTTAAGCTACCTGCCAGCAGGTAGATTTCAGTCAGGTGCAAATCATCCCTTTTCAATTAATCTCTTAAGTACTTAATGCAAATCTATCTAGTTGGTTTGATTTTAATTATTTTTTGTCACAAATGACTATATACTTTGTTGTTAAATGAAAAACCTTGAAGTCTGGTAGTTAACACTAGTGATGGGTGTGCAATTTTCTGTTTGGTTTTAAGTGTCAGCTTTCATACTCATCTGATTCACATCTGAGAAGATAGAAGATGGGAAAGATCTAGGATTTCACTATTGATCAGTCTCCAGGTGTCTGTGGCACCATCCTCTTCTGTGGTTCATCTCATTTTTCCATTCTTCTCCACATTTATGTTGTTGGTCACTCTTAGAGATAAGGACTAGAGCAATCTAACTCAAGTGACAGGAAGTAAAATGCAAACAATCATGCAGTGATCTCACTTAAAGGCTTCTAAGTTTCTTTATCCAACTGATATTTAAATCCAACACTATTTCTCTCTTTGTATAGATGATCCAAGATATTAAGGGTGTATTATTTCAGAAAATATCAATGGAGTTAACATACACAGAAGATCCCATTTCTTACGAGGTCTTCATTCATCCCTTTTGCTGTGAACTGGGTGTAGTTTCTTTTTATATTTCAGCTTATAAAATAGTAAAGCCAAAGCATGAATAGTTTAAGTAACTTGAATGGTATCAAACGCTGTGTGAATAATAGAGCCAAGTATACAAAGACTCGCAGAATTCTGCTACAACCAGTAAAATTATTCAGATCTTTTTAGGTAGAATCTTTTGGTCTTTTGTAACCTTTTTAGCCGACAAAATTCAGTCATTGATCAATACTGAATCATCATAGTGACTGCAGTGCAAGACTGTGTTTTAAGCTGTAAACAAATCCACCTCTACCAAAAAAGGTAAGTGGATTAGATAACCAGAAGTCGCTGTTACTGAAAATGTTTTGTAGCATAACGTAAAAAACCTTGATAAGACTTTGAACATCTATTTTATACATATCTACTTTTCAGATATTCATTATACTGAGCTAATAGCCAACTCTGTTAATGTGAAATTTGAATCATTAATTATACAAAAGCAATAACTGGAAGAGTCCTTTAGTTTCCATATTATATGATCATCATTCAAGACAAAGTTCTCCGCCAAGTGCTGCACTGATGCAAATCAAGCCTGTCTTCAGTCAGAGGAAGGGCATGGAAAGATAAAGGATATATATCTCCCTCTATGAGGCTACAGCCTTGTGATGTTGTTATATGTGTTTCTCCTTCGTAGTTTGCAACCTGTCAGAGAAAAGAAAGGGCACCATATTTAATAAACTGTGGCTGTGCCATCATACACCGAGATGTCAATGGGCAAAAAATCCCATAATTTCTAGGTATTTGGACTATGCTAAACATGAATCCAAGAAAACAAATAGATGCCAGCATATTGTGTGGCAGTGCATGTTACTTTATCTACAAAAATGGAGATCATTGTACATGTACATGTTCTGCAGATATGTCTCACTGGAATTTCAAAGAAGTACATGTTAAATAGGGAAGTCTGATCTAATTGAGACATACTGTATATGAAAACTTAGAGACATTTATACCAATACTCTTGAATTTTCTTTTCATGATTGCTCTAAATTCTGTTCCCTTTTTGAGCAGAAGTTCATGAAAATAACTGAGCACAAAGCATGTGGAACATTTTTTATATATTTTCTCTCTGTTCCCACCTGAAGCCTCAAGAGTTTTTCTACAAGAATTGTAAATGATGGATGTGTGTTTTCAGAATTCTGTTCTGTGCCATGATTTTTCTGTGTGATGCTTTGGTTTTGATTGCTGTAAAGCAGGTAAAGAATCTGTCAAAATAGTGTGAAGTTCCAAATTCAGCTGTACCATATGAAGCATTCTCAGCTCTCTTTAGTATTGACTGTGACACATTTATCCTGTATCCCATTTAGGCCATCCCATTTTAGAGTCTCCTTAAAGGACTTTATTCTGAGCATTGCTTATTTTCAAAAGATCTTCATCTGAATAGTTTTATTCCTGGTTTCCTCATTGTAGGTCAGAAAAGATAATCAAATAACAAGAAGTTTGTTCATTAAGCTCTTCGGACTGAAAGTCTATGGATACCTATTTAAAAAGGGGAATATATTGTTAGTAGTCTACATAGTTGGTTAATCAAGTAGAAATCTCATAAGGAAAAATATTAGGGATAGATACCAGATTTCAAAGAGACTATATCTAGATGGTGTACTGCTTATACAAAAAAAAAAAAAAAAAAGGGCATTTTCTTAAGGGGACATCTTTCTAGAAGTTATGACATACTCCTACACAAATAATTTTATATCTTAACAATACTGTACCTTGGATAGATTCAGTATATTTTGCATATGTAGTTTGATAGTCTCATGCAATATTTTTCTCTGAAATTATTTAAATTTTTAAGTATATGCTACTTTACATTTATTCACTTTTCTAAGTATGTCATGTTGCATGTTGTATTTTTGTATGTAAGTTCTGCTGTGACACAAATGCTTATGATAATTACATTTCTTCATTTAGAGTTCTGCGAACTTAATTGGAAACTGACAAAACTAACAAAATATGCAGTAGATGAGGTTCTGCACTCAAATTGACATGGTGAAATACTGAAAACTAAATAAAATACATTTTTCACAGTTCAGTGAGATTTTAAAAGCTCATTAGCTAGGCAGTCTAAGATGGTAGCAGTAGTTTTGGATTTTACTCAGTTATTCTAGAAAATGTCTAATAGAAATGAAACATTTGTTTCAAATGACAGTAAAATCTGCTGGTTTATATGTTTCAATGTTTACTTGTCATACCTGTGTATTTAATAGTGCATTCCAAATACTACATGGCAGTCCATATTACTTCTTACAGTTTCAACAAGAGAATGTAGGAAATCTATGATATAGTTGATTATTGGTTATATGTAAATAGCTCACATTGTTCCTACGCTCAGTGCAGTTAGTTCTTATTCTACCATCACGTTCTATGGTACTTGAGATAATTTTAAAACTTCAGCTCTTGGGCCAAATGACTTTATGAAAAGGATAACTTTCATTATTAAAGAAATCATTAGCCTCCAGGGGTATCTGAGAAGCTTGGTAGTGTGTGGTCCAAAAGTCTAGCAGATTCTAATGACTGGAACAAGAAATCCATTGAATATAATTTTATCCTGACTGTTTCAGTCACTTGGTTATATGGCCATGGATGTTTGATGATGTTTGAAAAGTTTAGTTTAATTGTGATTTCAGACTGATCTGTTTGTTCATATGTCATTTATGTTGATTTCAACAGGAATTATGTTAAAAAACTGCATTATATGAAGTTATTCAATGTACCTTATTTCTGCAGTCTTCTGAAGTAACTTCTGGTTTTATGATTCAGACCAGGACCTATTCAAATGCTTCATTTCAGTTAGTACTTGATGCTTCTATGTGCATGTAGGGAAATTTTTCTATATGTGTAGCAGAAGTCCTGTCAAATTAGTTCAGTTTTGAAACCTGAGTCCCTAAAGATACTTTTTAAATCCATTACTCAAAGGAATGCTCAGAAAACTGTCTCAATATTGGTGTTTAGCATGATCAGGTTTCAAGAATTTAATTTGAAAATGAGGCTTAAATTTACACTTCTCAATGTTTGTATGAGCTTGGGATGAGGTTAGAAGCAAGAAAAAAAAAGAAACAAAAAGTAACTCGTGTTGTAACATAACTACTGCAGGAACTTCTTCGCTCATCTGGAGTACTAAAATCAGCAGTTGAATGAATGGGAAATAGCCAGGCATTTCTAAAAAAAAGTATGTAAATGGAACAGGAGAAGGTAGTCATTTGATATAAGGCAGTTTACAGATTCCAAGTCAAGAAATAAATAATAACAACATTTCTGTTCTGTTTCAGCAGTAGCTTTTGGCTTATATAAACTCAAAATGCATACTGAATAATGTTTTCCAGAGAATACAGGAAAAAAAAGAGAAAGTTGTCAAGATCTTTAAATTCTAGCATAAGGAAGGAAGGTTTGTTGTCAGAACTGTTTAAAGGGGATTAAATTTTGCTTCTGCTGTGTACTCCAAAGAGTACTTTCAGCCTTTTCATCTGGTGTATTAAGCCTTTAAGCCCAAGTCACTTTAAGCTGACTACTGTGTTACATGACTATTAACTCAGATATCTGATTCTGGAATATGTGGATTGCCAGAAGTTAATTTTCTATTTCCTTATTGTCGTTTGAATACTGGATAGCTGATGTTGATTAAGAAAACACAGTGAAGTTGATTGTCTTCAAAAGGGTTTATCTTCTTTTCGTCTGAAATGGGGCCTTAAAGAAAAAAAGAAAGGAAATCTGTTTTGAATTTCAAATCTTTTTTTAAGCAGAGTAAATTGGTTCTGAAGTGCTTGTAGGTGAGAAAGAGCTGCAAGACAGCAAATAACTTGCATAGTTTAGGTTAAGCTTCTTTATCAACATGGATGGCTTGAGCTCTTTTCACATTGTTTTAAAAGATCCTTTGGGAACCCATTGGATTATTATTTTTTTCTAATGAAATATTTTTTAAAATTCTGGAATAATATCTGTGGATTTATAGAACAAACCTGGTTCATCATCACATGATGTTAATAAATCTTATAGTAACTTACATCAGAAGGGCAAAGTTAATTACAGGACAAATAAAAATATTAACTTGCTTTGACTGATTATTGCAAAGTCATGTGTTGTGGTTTATTTTTAGTTATGCTTGACTTGCAATTATTTTACTGTTGAATCCAAGCAAAATTAGAATTGTCACATAGAAGAGACATGTATTGATAATAAGGAGATTTTGTCTGAATAAAAATTAGAATAAATAGAATAAATATTGTTGTTACTTTTTTTAAAACAAAACAAAGATCCTAGCAGCTGGTTTGCTTTTTTCAAATGTCAGTGAAAACTAGTGAATTAAAATACATTGGATTTTATTTTAAGAGACTTCAAGTAAATTTCCTATATGAAGTACCAGCAAATGAACCTTGAAGAACAGTATTGTAACAATGTATTGGTTTTATTTTATATTTGCATTAAACTACCCCCTTGCATATTCTGCACATCTTGGGAAACAAAGCCTAGAAACCAACTTAGGAGTAGATCTGTGGGAGGATAATAGCCTGGCAAATAGAGAGCAAAATGATCCATGCAATATTTTCATTTTGGTCTATGACAGTTGGGGTATGGATATGGAAGGAATTCTGTCTCACAGTTGCCTTTAAACACAGGTCTGCCACGGGAGTGCTGGATACTGGGATGGAAGAGAACATCCCTGAAGGTCTAGGGTGACATGGTGGTTATTGTCACACAATTGCTACCTTTGAAGTTACAGAAGCTTACGACATTTTCATTTCTCTCAGATAGAAGTTATGACCTTTCAGAGGAGATGAATGCTAATACAGTCTATTATAATGCAAATGAAACCCTTGTTTGGTTTCCATTGTCACAAACTACAGGAGTTTGTGTGGTTGCTGTGTCCCACAGAAAGCTATTTTAATTCAGACATTTACTTTTCTCTGGTTTTATTGCTGTGCCAGTTGAGACTGTGGCACAGAGCACTGGCAAGCTCCTTACATTTTAGCAGGTTTTGGAATTGTTCTGCCTTTATATTTACACCATTCCCTCAGCTGATACCAGCTAAGCCAAAAAACCTGACTTCTATTGGCGTAAGTTCAGAAGTGTATCATCAAAGTCTGTGCTGGCAAAGTGGTGGAGAGGTCTAATTGCTCCCATCTGATTTAACATTACTGGATTTCTCCAGAAGAAAGTGTAATATAAACCAGGTATAATTTTTTGAATGCTGTTGATAGATTGACCTAGGTGAAGGATCAGGTGAGAAAAACCTATAAAGATTAACACAAATTTCATTATCACAGAATTATGTAAATTCTACCCTTTTAATTTTTTTTTCTGTTGTATTCTGGCAGCATTTATTGAGCGAATGTAATGATCTTTTAACTCAAGGAAAAGAGATGTCTTTTGAGATTCCAGCTTTGAAACACACTGCTAAATGGGACTAAAAAATAATGTAATATTTCCTGTTTTAGTCTATGGTTCCTCAATGGTATATTTGGGGTTTTTTACCTTTTTTTTTAATGTATGGGAATTTTATACCCGTGTTCTGTAGATTTCTTGACTGAATATACATTTAGCTTTTTTTTTTAATCTTTTAACAGGCAAAAAAATAATCAGTCTGAATATTCAGTCAGTCACAACTTACAAGACAATTTCAAATGTTATTGGCTATTTAAAAGGAGCAGTATTTCCTGGTAAGTACCCCTTTATCATTTGTTTCATCGGTTATATGATGACTGGGAGTCACAGTTGGGATCAGGATTCTATTGATGGGTAATGCAGTGGAAGGAGAGATACTTTATTGTAGTCATTTTGTGATTTATGACAGAACAGAACCTAAGGGTTAAGGAGAGAACGAGCTCAAGGGGACTGTAGTTACAATAAGCATATTTTTACACAAGCAGCAGGCATTACACATAGACCAGGGAGAGTATTAGTGGTTTGTACCAGGTAACCATGTTATGGTTTTAATTTTAATATGGTTTTAACACTTGCTGCAGCCTTACTTTGTGCTACAATCATGCCTTAGGCTAGTTTTATACAATTCTCTGAATAATAATTACTCTTCTTCATGTCAAATAATTAAACAATAAGATTCTAAGTGCAACTGGGACATAAAGCACAAACCCTCTCTCTCCTTTGATGCTGTACGTGGGTAATATGATAATCAGGATATTTAAGAATTAAGATCTTATGAAGATATCATAAGGATGGAATTATTCTGTCTGTAGGTGAATTTTCTTAAAGGTGAAGGGTTTCTACAGCATGAATAGTGAACATTTACATAGTGCAAAGCGTTGTAGACCTAGTCCATTTCCTAGTGTGCAGATGATCACCATCCAAACATCATCACCCCTGCCTTAATACTCTTTTATTATGTTCAGAAGAAAGGGTGCAAATTTATTTACAGTCCATCAGGAGGTAGGCCAGTCATTTCATATTTTAAATGATGGAATAAAGGAGGAGGAGAAAATTTTTACTCCTGTTAGTGAAATACTCAGTTCTCTGTGTGCTGAAAGCTTCTCACCAGAGTACTATGAATACTATGAATTCACTAGTGAGTGCTTCTCACCAGAATTTTATTTTTTAAAAAAACATAGAAAACCATTAGCACAGTGATTTTAATTTCAATAAGGATTTAATGTCCTTCATGGATTTGAAGTTACCAGTCTGCTATTGTTAATATTTTGCAAATAGCTGTCATGGAATTTGAAAGGCAGAAACTGGCATGTTTAGACATTGTGTCTGCTGAATTGTGAAACAGAAGAAAGACAAATAATAAAAAGTATGCATCATTTTCTGTTTAACAAATCCTTTATCTTCTCTATACCTGAATATTTTGTCTTATTATTCCTTTCTTATTAAGAAGCTGCTCTTCAAAGGTTTGTCAATATATAGTGAACTTTAAGAATTAAAGGATATATAATCAAAAGAAGTCAGTAGCACTACCCAGATGGCAGCAGCTTATTCCATTGACTTCTGGCTGAAGAAGGGCCATAGCAACTGACTGCTATTGTAGGCACAGACTGAACATCTAATGCACCATGGGTAATATTTTGTACAGAATTAAACCTTCTTTTCTTTCTCAGCTCTTCCTAGCTGATACTACAGCCATGCCTCCTCAACTGCTTGGAATCTTGATGTTTTCATGGCATTGATTCTCTGTCATTTTGATGGGATTTTCCTACTTCCATGCATCTGAAATATTCATCTTTATGTTCACAAAAGTGCTGAAAGAAGGCAAAAGTTATCTTTAGTGCTTAAAGAAAGAATGCATAGCCATCACCAAGGGTGGATTTTTTTCCTTGAATACCACCTAACACAGAAACAAACACATCTAATGGTGGTCTTAGCTGATGGTTGATCTGGGGAATAAGAATGAGAATCTGAAATCTAACTTAGATATTAAAAGTAGATGAAATGTGATAGTTGGTAGTATTTTTAAACCTGAAAAAGTAACACTGATTTTATAGTTCTTTTGGATATGGTTGAAAATGGGATATATAACAACCATATTAAAAAGACTCCTTTTTAATGAAAAATTCCTGTTGTCCAGCTCATCACTACTCTGAAGAGTATCCTGTCTTACAACCTTCAAAATAGATAATTTTTTTCTCTATCTCTAGTCCTTTCTGTTTTTTCTTACCATTAATTCTGAGGAAGGACAGCTGCTGCCCCTGCAAGCATGACCATCCTTTCTCCTACGCTTTTCCTGTCATTTGCTTCAGGGAATTGCTTCTCTTCAAGAGGGAGAGATGTGCAAAGATGAAGAATTTCAATGGAGGCACCAGCTGTTATGTTTTGCCTCCATTTATTCAGCTGGCATCTCCTACAGTGAGCTGCTGCTTGTAGCTTCTTCTCCTACACTGTTTTAATAAAGTCTCTTCCTTTTCCCCTTCATGTAGTCTGTTCACAGGCTGACCAGAAATTGTAATACACAAACACTGGTCCTGTCTGACGCCCCTTGTGTTAGTGGCACTTCCTATAATGACCTAGAAGCCTATAAGGCCATTCATTTCTCTTCCAAATTCCTATCATTAAGTGAGTTGAAGATCCTGTGGTTGTTCACTGTCAGTGCAACCTATAATTAAGCATTTCATGGTGCAAAATACAAGTTGCAAAATTACATGATTTAGATTGCATTTTGTTACATTAAATTACTATGTGCACTTAGATTTACACTTTGCATACTTGTTTTTAGATGGAATTCTCATCTAAATGCCTAAACACTCCTCAAGCTGTTGATTGAAAATGTTGTGTTAAAAATATATAATAGATCCCCTGTGTGTAAAGCATTTTTGATTCCTTATAAAACAACATGCTCATCTATTATTTTGAAATGGTAAAAGTCCAGTTTGATAGAGAATGATTTTATAATCAAAGTATGTTGGTGTTCCATTAAAATTGTTTCTAGGCAACAGTCATTTCAAAAAATATTGAGGAGTGGATATTTAATTTTATAAGCAAATATCAAATGTGGACATTTTACTGTCTATATGTTACTATATTCTTGTGTACTGACAGCAAGTAAAAAGTGAATCCCCATGGTAAAGAATCAAAACCAGAATTTTTTGCATTTTCTGGAACCCAAACAACACCCAGAGATTTTTCTGGCATCATATGATAACTATTCTTCTGTTTCTCTATTGGTATCTTAAGATAGGGAACGAAACCTTTAAAAGTGTAGATCTGGACCAGAAATAAACTAAATATCAGAACAAAATCAGAGAGCAATCCTTCAAAGAGGCTTTTGTTGTGAATTCATCTCACACAGGTCTAGTAGTTTAATGACTCATTCAGCATAACTCAGCTTTGACTTCCTGGCAGGCCTCAGTCACACTAGTCATTCATGCTATTTCATACCACATCACTGGGATAAAATAAGGGGGATTTTTTTTCTCCTTATGAGTGATAAATGGGTTATGTATAATGCCTTGAGAGATGAAGATTTAATTTATTTCTCTGAAAGTAAAGTGTGGTTTGGCGCTTTTTTTTGTGGATGTTTTATTTTTTTTTACCAATGTTCTCTATTTCTTTTCATTCTATAAAATACTTCCTTCCAGAATTAACAAAGCTACTAGGTCTGACTTAGCTGTTTCTGAATCATTCATTATCTCTATTCCTCTGTCATGTCTCCTCTCTAAACCTGCAGTCCAGGTATTTTAATGTCTCCTTACATGGAAGTCTAAGTCCTGATCTATAACCGTTCTGGTTACCAGCTGCTCAACGGCTGTTTCTGCCATGTCTTTTTTGAGATAGGGTGGTGAGCACTGAACACAGTCTTCCAGGTGAGGGAGTACTAATGCTTTGTGTATTTTCTTTATGTTTCTCATTGTACTACCACACCATTTGTTTTCTTTTTTGGATGCTAATATGTATTGAAGACAGTTTCCTACTAATTTGTGTATTTTCATAACACTCTAACACGAGCATGGAAATATTGGATTGTCTATGTGGCGAAGTCCTGGCTGTAAAAATGATACATATCAGATATATAAGGAGAGCAATAAGCAAACAATGAAGGCAAGGACATGGGGATGAAATTAGGAAAGTATATACATATACTTATTTACTAGTTAATTTTTAAGTACTATTCACAGTTCTATGCATACATGTTGTATGACTGTCATGCATGTGATCATATAAATTTTTTTTGATAGCTTTGTGTTGTGTTAATGACACTACAGACTACTAATACAGTCCATTTTGTAGGGTTATTTAGAATTCTTTTAATGGTGGGATCCAGGAGAAATAAGGTTCTCTTGTCTGTTCTTTTTTTCTTCATTTCAGATAGATACGTTGTCATTGGGAGCCATCACAGCAGTTTGGACACTTATGGTGGACAAGGATGGGCCAGTAGCACTGCTGTCATCACAGCATTGGTACAGGCCTTGACACTGAAAGTTAAGAGGGGCTGGAGACCCAACAGGACTATTGTTTTCTGCTCGTGGGGAGGAACAGCATTTGGGAACATTGGTTCATATGAATGGGCCGAGGTAAAATAATTTTAGGAGTCATTGAAAAAATAATTACTTTTGTTGAAAGCACAAAAACTATATGAAATTACCACAAGGAAGTCATGGTTCATTAGCTGATCTGTGAGATCTGTCTGTATTCATTCATGTACTACATAGAAAATGCAGTAAAAACATCTATTGAGGCCGTTTCTGTGGATAATGAGACGGCAAGATGTTTCCGTAGCTGTGGAGGTTGCATATCCAGCACCTTTGAGAGCCAATTTCCCTCCCTATTTCATCAGAGCATTGTAAAAGGACGTTGCTAGGGTTTGATGGAGGGAGGAAAACCTCAGAAAATTACATAGGCCCAGAAATGGTTTAGAGGGCTTTTTGTTCTTCTGGGGTATTCGACATTTACTCATTTTTAATTGCTGGGCTTAGTGTGGGGAGAAGTGAATCAGGAGCACACTGAATGAAGAGAATCATGCTATGGTTTACAATAATTGCATAAAAATTGCAATGCCGCCATGGCTAGTGCTGATTCACTTCTCACATATTTGTGCTAAGTAATTAGATGAATCCAACACAATTACTTGGGCTCTGACTTTCAACAGAATGGAGAGCAGCTCATTGAAAGAAAATACCTTAACAGGGTACCGATGATCATATACGGTTACAGTGGGCTTCTGCCAGCTACCTTACAGAGGTAGCTGGCAGAGGCACATGGCTGCTTTTCCAACATTAATGATTCTATGGTTCTATGAATTAAAACAGTAGATAAAATAAAGAGTTAATTGCTTTGTATCATGCGTAAGAAGCAGCCAGCTCTCATTGAAATTTCATACTTCCAACATCATTATTCTTCAAAAACAAGAGGGGGTGAAAAAATCAAATTGAAAAGATCCAGGCTGGAAGCAAAATTTGTTTAGTTCCACTTCAAGTCAGCTTTACATCAGATGTAATTGTGTTACACCCCTTCTGTTCAATATAAAGAGCCACTTCATGCAAAGAGGAACTCATTACTGAGAAGGCAAAGGGAATCTTTTTTTTTAAAGTGATAATAATTGAAACAGTTTGTACATGGCATTTTTATAGTCTAAAAAATAATAAAATGAAAACAGTGGGAAAGTTATGCTATTCAAATATGAATTTGGTCTCTAAAAATTTAAGTCCATTTAACTGTTGATAATGATTGCTTTTGAAGTTTGTCTTCTGTCAGGCATAAGTTTAAAAGGCCAACATATTGTTTCACAGTGTGCAATGTTTGCATTTTTGGCCTTACAAGTGTAGTCATTTTTAATTCCTCCCAGACCTGTTTGCATTTTGTTGAGATGATGTGTGAAATGGAATTATAACTTTTGCTATATAGAGAAATAGCACTAAGATATCCTTTGAAGTACATGACAGCATATTGTAAGAAGTCATAGTAAAGTGATACTTAGGGAATCACAGAAGACAGAAATGTAGGGTGCAGTTTTTTCCTAGAAGGAACCAAAAGAACAAAAAAAAATTATACTGCTGCATAGTAGTAACCATTCCTCTGCTTGTGTTGTAGGATCTCAAGAGAGTTCTTCAAAGAAATGTTGTGGCTTACATTAGCCTCCATAATCCGATCAGAGGCAACTCGACTTTACACCCCGTTGCATCCCCTTCTCTTCAGCAATTGGCAGCAGAGGTATAGAAATAAAATATTTGATTTCACCTGTGGTTTACAAGCAACATCCTTGATACCAGTTGGTTTGAAATAACTATAGAAGAATTTCAAGCTCACAAATGCACATGAATTGCTTTTACTAAGTAAGCAGGTTAAATTTTATCTATGAAAAATCATGTATTAAGAGCTTGGAAGGTATAATTTATTTTACCTGCACATTATATCTAGTCTCACCATACTTGCATGCCCTACAGCTTTTTTATCTTTTGACAACTTTAAAGTAACATATTTGTTATTCTTTAGCACGAAGCTCATTTTTCTCTTCCTAATCAGATCTTTCCAGACTGTTTCTCAATTTGCATTTAAACTTGTGTATTTAGCAGATTTAACATGACACACAGGGAGAGTATTACCCTTACTATAATAAATACTGTCTAAAGTAAGTATGTCAGGTTCAGTGCTCAGTAGTGCCTTTGTAGTTAGTCTGGAGTCAGAATATTTCATAGCTATACTGGTGTAAGTGCACGTAGGCTTTATAAACTAATGACCTTATTGCTGTTTCTGAGGTTGCTGAATTTATTAGTATTTTCTGTGAGCTGAAAACAGTATAAGGCACATTCTAAATGACAGGACCAGTTTAAAGTGGTATGCATAAAGTAGAGCTCAATTCATAAATTATGCTTTTTAGATGTTTTTTTCTATGTTTGACAAGGTAATACTCATTAGCTATTTTCATGTTTCTTTGACTTGATTCTGAAGCGTTTGGTACTAAACACTCCTCAAAGTAGCATCTTGAATTAAACTTAGTGTAAGACTGATCTGGTTTGTAACTAAGTTAGTAAAATAATATTAGTAAATTGCTTCTTACCAATGTTTTAACCACTTCTCCTGCCCAGTGATTAGATGACATTAATCTCATGAAAAGAATCAGTTGTGAAAAATGTGATGCAACATAATTTCTTTTCAAGAGAAAAAAAAGTTTTAATCAGTACTAAATCAGTACTAAATTATTTATAGTGTTATATATGTGCAAGTGTTATGAATATGTCAATTCAAATGTTATTATCAATTTTAACTATTATATTTGTAAAAAATACTATCCTGAAAGTTGTTAGCCTTTTGCTACCCTACTGGTGTTTCCAGTCCTATCCCCATTAAAACAAGTATTTTCCATTTAAGGGAGTAAATTTATTACATTATATTCTTGAGCTATTTGTTTCCTTCCCATTTTATTTCTTTGACTTCACAACACGATCCATGGCAATGATCTGACAACTAAACTGTTTGGAGCTGTGCAGCAGACTCTTTATTATCTGTTTATCAATTTATTAAGATTCCGTTCTTTCTTCTAGTAAGTGCCATATTAGTCTGAGCATTACATTTGTGCTCTCTATTTTGGAGAGAAGGCAAAGGAAATCTCTTTTTCATTTCCACTTTATTTCTGTGGTGCATTTGGGTGTGCTGTTATAATATTCTTTAATTCTTGTAGTAGCAATTGTATCTTGTACAGCAGTATGGACACAGCCTCCCTTAGCAGTCCTACCTTGTACCTCTTATTTAGGTTACAGTGAGTAACCATGACTAGAACTTCTGGTTTTTTGGGGAGGTTTTCTTAATTCCAGTAAGCATCTTCCATCTCACTTCTGATTCTTTAATAATGAGAGTGTATCCACTCTACATGTTTGTCCTGAAGCTCCATTTAAGAAGTAAAGGATAGAATACTTGTGAGGCAATCTGTCTGGTTTTACTTTTTGTAGGATATTACTATTTGTAATTAAAGCATTTGTCAAACAGACTGTGACGTTAAAAAGATTTGCAGGAATGATTGCTTCCCAATGCTGACTAGATTTCTGAATTCTTGTCAAGAATATTGACAGTGATGGAACAGCCCAGCACAGATCTTCATTCGCTCCCACGGGTGCTCACAATTTGCCACATGTCTCAAAGATTTTCTTTGGAAGACTTATCTGCTTATAAAGAATATTGATATTGCTTCCAGCACTTGCCAAGAAGGCAATGTAATTTCAGATTACTTAAAAAATATGGTAGTGTAAATGTGACTGGTTGGAGCCCATTTAATCTTCAAGGAACTGTGATTCTACTCACATGAGATTCATGTTTACTGGGTGCGTGTTGCAAAGCAGGGCTTAAAAATTCCATTGAGAGACAAAAGAGCATTTAAATTTGTAAGAGAAATTCTTTGAAATTAGGTTAGAACAGAAAAAAAAAAGGTGAAACAAGAATTTAGAATTAATAATAGCAATGCAATTTAAAATGAAAAGAGAAAATAGCTTGTCTTGCTCAGTTAGATAAAAATTTTCCATAAATTTTGGATGCACGGAAGACGCTGCACCATATGTTTTTATTCAATGGCAGAACTCATCATTCCATTTTTTTTCTAAAATAAAATTGCTAATTACTGCAGCTTCCAAAACACTTTTCCCCTTAATTTCTGGGCAAAGCAGAGAAGAAATCTTAGCTGAAGTGTAGTTTGTATGAATATTCTAGGCTTAACAATGAAAGGAATTATCACAAAACTAGTAAATTGTCTGGTACGTGAGATCTGGCGCCCAGTTAGAGAACAGGATAAAATGCTTGGCTAATTAACAGACCATGTTTCCTAAAGATGTTTTGTATAAAGGGATTACATCTTCATATTAGCTGCAGGTTTCAAAAGGAAGCTACATAAGCAGTTTGCAAATAATAATTTTATATGTCTATCTGTGGGATTCAGTGGGATTCTGGTTGCAACACCAAGTTACACGAAGAAGCTGATTTAAATATTTGGATTAATTAAGCAAAGAGGAATTCAAACAGTTCTGAGACCTTGACATATTTAATTCAAATCTTTTTGATATAAATATTCTAATTAGTGTCCACATTAACAAGGGGGAAATACTGCCAAGTTATATTTTTGTCTACTGTTATTTTGTAAGGGAAATGATTGTTAGTTTTCTTGCTCAGCTGGTGAATCACCATTTGTTGGCAGAGTGTCATTGGTAAATCAAGTTTGTTTGATGCTGATATTCATTCTCTGCAAATCAGGCCATTAATGATTTTTCTATAATTAACATTTCCCAAGTAAAAAAAGTTATTATGAAACATAAATTCATTGGTGTTGTCTTTTAACTGATTGTGTGACCACTGCTGGTCACACTTCAGGTCTGCTACTACTACTGTACAACTGCTCCTGTCTCCTAAGGAAAAAAGTGATTTAAATCTATTGATGAATAAGTTACTCATTAAAAATGACTGTGCCAAGTATAGTTTTATGCTATTTATCAGTATTTGTTTGTACTAATGGACTAAAAGGCATAAAATATCTTTGCATTTAAACATGGTGTTATTGACAGACAACTCTTTTTCCTTTAGGAAGTAGAACCAAAGATAAACTTCTCTATAGATGCTTCCTACAATCATTATTTCTTGATTTTTTTTAATCTTATGTTAACATCAGCATTGATTCTTTTCTTCCAACTTCTATGTGTTTCTCATTTATCTTTTAATACTGCCAGCATTAATAATGGATCTCCTAGCATCATATATGAGTAATGGTAAAAAAGAAAAAAATTATTATTTGAATTGCTTATTCTATGGCTTATAACTGGAGATTATGGCTTCCCCATGAATGTTTATTCTTTACTTATTTTACCTTTTAGTGTTAAATTTGATTGCTGGTGTTACTTTTTATATTTCTGTTGAAAACTAAAAAAACCCCTCTTGAGAATAATAAGCTTATGCTGTGAACTCCTGTCTCAAGAATTCATAACTATGTTAAAAACATGCTGTTAATATAAACAATACTTCATTACCAGCTCTATTAAATTAATTAAGATGCTGCTTCTACACTGTGAAAAGTTTCATTTAATGGTGGATTTGTTTTCCAGGAGGTTCTTTACATCTTCTAATTTATTTTTTAATCAAATGCTGCTTTGTCCACTGTTATTATGTCATTCATTATGTTATTATGTCACTGGTATTATTTAACTCTTCTTCCAAATAGAACAATTTTAATTGATAAATGCTGATTCAGACACTGAATATTCATTAAAACCTACTCATACAATTTGATGTTATGAAAATACCATTGCTATTAAATATGGGGGGAAAGGTTTGTTAGCAAGGAATAATGCAAGTGAACCAGTTTTTTTGCTGTGATCTTAGTGGAGGTCTGCTGCAAGTCCTTTGTCTACAATGAATCAAGCTTTCTGCTTCCATGTTCTTCCCTGTCTTAACAACACAGATAATGAAGTCTTGTGCTAAAGGTATAAAAGATGTATATTTTCAAAAAGGTGTTCTTGCTTTGAAATATAAATGTCTACTTGTGGATGACACTGAAAAAAATCTGAACATTTTATTGTCTTCAAATGTAGTACTGGGAGTAGGTAAGATTCCAGTAATTCATTTCCTGCTGCAAAAGGGGGTTTGGTTCTATTGTCCAGTCTACTTAAAACTGTCTAATATAAAGATCTCTGTTATATAAGGATTTTTTTTTCCTCCCAGAGACTTTAACCAAACTACAGTGTTAGAAAAGTTAGCCTTAGTTCTGTCTACATGTTCCTTTATTTAATTTCATCTTTATTATTTCCCTTCAGAACCAACTTTTTTGTGATAATAGACAGGAGTTTTCTTAGTGATAGAATGGCTTTTCATGTAGAGAGTCTAAAAGTAAGCTTCCGGTTCTTATGAAAGAAGAGAGATTGAGAAGTCTGAGTATTTAAATTTTTCCACATAAACACAAATCATTGAAAAGTTTCACTTGCTATTTTTTTCTCATCATTATTAAATGTATTTCTGAATGAAATTAAATTGACTTAATAGCTATAAGCTGTACTATACAAACAGTATACCAACAGTGCATGGGAAAGAAATGCATGTGCAAAAATAAAGTGTATGGTAAAATAACCAGAAAAAAAAGGAAGCACCTTTAAATTAGTAAAAAATGAGACATGTTATGGAACTTACATTATGTTGTTTGTCTCACAGAAGTTGGTGTGTCTTACTTTTATATGTGATAGAAAAATAAACAAAATTCTGTGAATTTTGTGCAGCACAACACATTTCCTAGTTTTCAGGTCTGAAACGATCCATCTGAGTAATGGAAAGCAGACCACTTGTTTGTCATAAATAAAAAGGTATATTTTAAGTAATGCAATCGATATTTAACCTTGCCAAAAGTATCAGATATAGCCTTTGTGAGTGTGCTCACCTCATATTGTCAGAATGAGAAGGTTTAAAGTGCTCTTTGACACACCATTGTTCACTTTATTTCTGTATGCCTCGTTGCTGTGATTTATTATTCTTTAGACAAGCATGAAAATGTTTATTTTATGAAGCATTGTAACTTTAAATGATTTATCAGTATTTTCTGTTGTAAAATTGTATGATATTTCATATGGTCCTGACCAGGTAACATACTGAAAATGCATGGGAAATAGATTTGTAGAAACTTGGGAAGGTTTTTGTTTGTTTGTTTTTGTTTTTTTTAAGCTAGTTTCCCCAGGAAGAGTAAAAAATATCTCTGTGGGATGCTAAGCCAACTGAAGTGAAAATGTTGGCCTGAGCCCCACTGGGAAATGGATGTAGTGAACAGCATGGAATCCCTGATCATACTGATAGATTTTCAGGTTGAAAGTTCTCCTGAACATGGACCCTTGTCATTTCTGCATGGAGGGACTGTATAAGAAATCACCCTAAAATTATGATAAGTGTTATATTTTGGTTACATGTCACCCAAACTGTGAACTAAATAAATACATCACCCTTTAATTTTAATGTTGGTGCAATTACACTTCTTACATTGGAAAACAGCAACCTAATTCTTTTAAGGCTATTAAGCAAATTCCTGTGTCTATTCTGTAGTTATAACTATAGAATAAACATCCAAATTTGGGAAGAACAAAAATCTCTCTCCCTTCCCCCCTTCCAAAACAAACATCTGACCTCTTCAGCATCAGTCATCCAAAGGAAAATAAAATAAAATTAAGTTTGTGTCTTTGTTAGCAAGATCTTGGTAGTTAATTGCTTTGGTAAATTCTTCAAAACTAGATGGAAAGTCATTCCATATACATTTAAAGCCATCATATTTTGACTATTCATAAACATCAACTCGAACAATTCTGGTGTTTTCGTGATTTGTTCATTCTTCATGCCCTGTTCATCTGTTCACCACTGACATATTCTGGTGAGAGTCTTGTCCCGTGTTAAAAAAAACAAACCAGGACTTCAGGGGGGTTGTCGTAAACTGGGAATGGGAATCAAGCATAATTCTAAGAAAATCAAATGTATGTGATAAATGTCTGTATTTTCCAAATTTTTGGGGAGGATTTAATCAGTAACGTAGTTGAGATGTAGTTTGATTTATTGAGTCAAAGAGCTGCAATTCCCACAGTGTCACTGCTCCTGTCTTTAAGTGCACACAGAATACACTCCACTGAATATAGCAGAGAAAAATCTTACAGTTGATAATCTCTGATGTCAGGAAAAGCCAAAATGCAGAAAATAGTTTTCTTGAAGGTTGTGCAAAAAGCTCCTTTTGGCAGCTAAAAGGTCATACAGTTCAAAACTTTGTCTCTTGACAGCCTTGAAAGGGATTTCAAAACTTGTTTTGTAGCCTTCTATTTTAAGATTTTAATGCTTAAGTTTTCTCCCTGAGCCTTCCAGCATTTAGGAGAGCACCTAACTTCTTTACTTTGTAGCATGTCATCCTCATCTTGATTAGATATGTTATTGTATAATTACTTGAAGAAGGCTGAATGTTCTATTTTCAGTAGTAATTTAGCACTAGAAGAAGGGATTCTCCTAAAAATAACACCAAAAAGAAATCAAGCTGGAAACTAGCTTCCTCTCAGTATTAGCATGTTCTCTTTTTTTCACTAACATAAGAATGATCACTTTTAATTTTACTAGTAAAGATTTTAGAAAAGCTGCAGATGAAGTCCTAACTTACTATGGATTAATTTTTCCATAGGCTCTTGAGCACTCCTGGGAAATTCTGTGTCCGAATGAAAAAGAAAAACAAACTTAAGATTAATAAATAACATATGAGTTTGAGTGAGTAGATGTAGATGGTCTTCCTGCTGTTTCATCTTTTACCAGTGTCAGTGCCAGGCACGGATGGGGTTTTCTAGATTATAGCTAATTAAAAGTTTCGAGATCACCTACTAATTTTTTTTAAATGCAGTCTGGAGTCCAAAAATCTGTCCAAACATTTGTGCCACGTTTATCCTTAGTTTGTCCATGTTTTCTTACACTCATTTAAAAACTATCTGTTCTGAAATCTCAGTAATACTCTAAAGGCTTTTAAAGTTTTTGTCATGAAATGGACAAGTGACCAGTATACCTTTTAAAATCCTGTAAGCTTAGCAAATTTTTATGTTGTGCTTTTATAAAAAAAAAAATAAAGAGGTGGAAATTCAGTAGAAAAGTATGAATCTTAGCTACTAAAGAACATTAAAAAATGAGTACAAACATGTTTCAATTCTTCAAATTTGAGAGTAGGATGAGATGAACATTTGTTTAAGGTAATTTTAAATCTGAAATACAAAGCTGTAGTCTATCAAGTAATAACTTATAAGCAAGAGAGAATACAATGTTATACAGAATAGGCTGACATGATATGTAGTGTACATAAACTCCATAGTATGTTGCTTTTAATTTCTGTCTTTTGCCCTTATTAGAGACCATCTTATTTAATCTTAAATGCATTATTTTTTAAAACTTGTCTGGTATGCTGTATTTTATTGTTTTCATTTTGTTTAAAGCATTTGGTCTGTTTATCAAACATTGTGTAATGATTAGATTTTTATTTGAAACAAGTAGAGGTAGCTATTTACAGTTGTCACTCAAAATATCTAATTAACTCCAAACACTGCAAAAGTATCATAAATCTTATTTACGAAATATGTTCAATAAGCTTTTAAAACAGTTGCCTGCACAGCTAAGATGGAACTGAGTGTTCAGAATTGAGGGTGCTTTGGAACCAATTATATTGCAGTAGATACTTCTTTTGTGCCCTGGGGAATTGGTGGGGAGGGGGGGAAATCATATAAAATCTTTTTCTCCCTGTATAATAATAGGTCATTGTTATAAATGAAACAAATGTGTAGCTTACTGGGTTTCGTTTTGGCTTTGTATTTTCTATAAAAGAAATGCAAATTTTGTTTTACAGATTTGAAATATGTGGGGTGACTGGGTAGAATTTCTTTTGTAAAATAGGTTTTTAATTCTCACCCTTATGTAAACCTCAGGTTTCCTTTTGATTCTCCTTAGTTCTTTTTTTAAAATTAAGCTGAATTTTGGATTCTTTTTTATCACATGACTAACATTTTTCACACTAACCAATAAGAAGTCATAAAAATTAGAGAAGACAATATGAGTAATTTTGTCAGTCTTGCTAATTAAACATTAAGTTTTTAAGTTTACACAAAGTCTGTAGTTGGAAGCTATTAAAAAGCTATGGCATCATGCCAGGAAACTGAAGAAAAAACTTGAATCATTTGTGCTATAAAGTCTCTAGATCCCATAAGGCGACAGAACCTAGAGTTCCAAACTGAACCATGGGCTTCCTGTTCCAGAAGCTAAAAGAGTGCTAGAGTTAAATCAACATTACAAAGGAGAATTGCAATGACCTGTGTAACTGTGGATTGGTTAATACTGATAATAAGATAAAATAATTATAATTGATTTAAACAGGATTTAGAAGGGGATAATTAATGCCAGTCAGAATTTTTTCACAGAACCCATCTCTTTGTCATGAAACTTGCTTTTAATCTTTTGAAGAAGTTCCATATTTATTCTATACAGGTAGCAGCACAGTCTTTTATGCAACATTTTGTATGGTACTCTGGAAATCACAACATAGTGATTTAAAAACAGTGCTTAAGGATAATTAATCACGTGGATTTCCAATTTACACAAATTGATTAATAGATCTTCAGAGGTGTTACATGTCAACGGGGAATCATGATGGAATAGAGATTTTCCTACACACTTTTCACAAAGAAGCACTACATTCAGTACTAGCCACCACCTTCATTATTTATTGGATAGAAACTTGCTACTCACATGAAAACTGATCTCAGCATAAGAATGTTCCTTTTTTTAAAGGAAAAGGGTAGGGTAGGAAGTATAAATGTTGTGGTTGGCTTCAGACCCCCAGCTCTCAGTTGCTGCAGAGAGGATATCATTAAATACATCTGTGTTCTTATATGTGATTTCTAATATAAGTACCAAGCATACCAACAACCAGTACAATGAAAATCTGGTCCTGGAACTTCCAGTCTGTTTATAATTTGAAGATACTTGTGTATTTGTGTGTGTGCATATGTACATTTGATTTTGTAGCTATGAATAATACTTCTGAGCTTAGGAAAACTGTTCCTATTCACACAATTATTTGCATATACAATTAAAGCAGGGAGGCCAGAGATGCAAACTGTGGAAAGTGGAGTGCACACAGGAAAGTTTAATACTGAAGAAAAATGAGCTCATATTTATGTGATTCAGTAACTTTAGTCTATTAAAATATATTGGACTGTGAAGTACATTTTTTTCACACTACTGACTAGAATCTGCACCTTTGAAAGTTGATGTAGATGCTGTATTACTTAGTATTCTCAAAAATACATATACATAGCCTTCATTAGTCTTCCTTACCTGATCAGGGTAAATGGCTTTAGATTGCACTTTCCTGGATTTGTCAGCTTGTTTTCTCAATGTGTGCAGTACAAACTTTTCTCTCTTACACACAGAAAGTTTTGTTTTATTGCATCAAAATTAACTTTTGAAGATCAGAATCTGGAGGATTAAACCTGAAATATAATGTTATACACATTTTTCTAAGATTATATTGTGAAGTAGTTAGAAACTATCAGTCTCCTGTCTTACAGATCTGTACTAATAAGTTCTGAAGTACGTTTTCAGCCCTTCTGGGATTTGCTTGCTTGTTATGAAAAAGTGGTGACATATCCCCAAAACCTTGTTAACAGTAAATCCCCACATTTTCTTTACAAAAGTTAAATGTGCTTTTAGTTCTCCAGTACTTGACAATACATAGAAATTACAATATCTCTGTTTAATGCTATACTTTGGTTTTGGAAATATCTCAATAAATAATCTGAATTTTCAGGGTGCAAAGGAACGCAGCATTTGGATGTAGGATGAGTTTTGAGTAATAGTGGCTCCTGTATGTTTTCTTGAAAATCTGTTCTAAATTCCTTGAACTAGATCAGATACGTATGTCTGGCTAAAATCACATTTTATGCAATTAGATCTTTTCCCAAGCTTTGCTATTTCATAATTCTTGAAACCAAAGATCAAGTGAACTTCTATGGAAATCAGAAAGAAACAGTCATTTTACCATATGGCTTTCCATGCTGTAGCTTTTTCTCTTCTCCTTTCCTGACCATAATTGTTTTCCTGTCCAGTACAGAGACAATACCAAGGACACTTACTACTGATGATGTCAGTAGATAAAAGTTGTAAGGAACCATTAAAGAGTATTCCAGCACCTAAGCGAGGGTTTACAGTGGTCGATTTGCCCTACTGCTATAGGAAATAAAACAATTTACCATCTTTTGGATCATTTAATTTATCTCCCAGTGGAGCCTGGAGACCTGAATTTGTGTTGCTGACACACTTTAATAAATCTGCTTTGTGATGATCTTCCTGGAAAATTCAATTTATACAGATACTCCATATCTTAAGTGCAAGCACTGTTATTATACCATTTGCTCAATTCCCATAGAAGTCTAGAAAAGGGGTTTAGATGAAAAATATGATGGTAGTTCATTGACCTTCATGCTCTGTATGGACTAATGGGAGTGACTTTACATTTCAAAGAATGAAAAATGGGTTTTGTATGTCGCTGGGAAGGGAGTGATTTGTTCATCCATATGTGCTATTGAGAAGTTTAAGTGTCAGATCAGAGGTTTCCAGCCAAGGTAAAGCTTTGTCAGCAGTAAATTCCTTTGGCCTTGTTCCAGACTGGTGCCATGAGAGAAGATTTGCAAATGTTTACCATTGTGGCAAGAGAATTCTTCCAGAATACTACATCTGATTTTCAGTGTTCTGTGCCAAAAAAAAATTCTTCATTTGTGTTTATTAAAATTGAACTGACTCTGGTCTTTGATTACAGTAGTAAAACCAAAGATTTTGTCCTCAAATTTCTCCCCCACTTGAAAACCCTGATCATTGCACTGTTTATTTATATATATGTCCTCTCTTACTTGGACAATGTGTTCTTATGAGTCTGTGCAGGATGATTCAGTAGGATTCTTAGGTCCATTGAAAGCTGATATTGTGTTAGATATTGGGAGTGTGTGTGGAGGGGTAGGGAATATGGGCACATAATGCATTCACATATTACAGGGTTAAATGAATTTTCCTTTTCTTTATCTAGTTAAACACCTTATATTGTGTTGGTAAATTGTAGATTTCAGCACTGTGGAACAAACCAGTGCATGGAGAGGGGGTGGCAGTTTGAACTTTTCCACAGAGCTGATGCATTTTCTGGATCAGCTTTATGATAAAGTTCATGCAGGTGCATTTGCTGAGCTGATTTGCACTTTGGCAAGTGGTTTTATTTGGGAAGTGGTGCTAGCAAACATTTCTGGTAGAAGTGCTACAGATCCTGAGTTTGTGTAGTTCAGAGAATTGACATGTGAATGCTGATGATTTGGGGAAATGTTGTAAATTTGTTAAAAATTGTAGTATTTATATTACATCCCACTGTGGCCCTAATTTCTAACATTAGGGGCTGCAATACAAATGCAAATTTTGCTCTGTGTGTGGTTTGGTCTTTGTTTTTTAGACTTAGGCCAGGGTGCTGGGGTAGTTTGAGCCATTTGGTTGGCTTAGTAAGAAATAGCTTCTGCAGGTGTGTGCTGTGCATGCTGATGGGGTAGTGTTGGACATGAAAAACTCCATAAATTTACAGTTTACATGGCTAGCTGGGCCTTGCATTGCTTTTATTGGAAAGTATGTATTGGAAGCTTTCTTTCCCTCTTTTTGTGCTACTATATTGAAGTCCAGAGAACAATACGTTGCTGCTTATTCATTTGGCATCTAACTTCCTGTCCTCTTTGTGACACCTACAAGGTCCTGAAATATAACTCTTCAAATAATAAAGTGAGTGTACATGTCTGTCCCCTGTAGAGTAATGAGTAATGGAGAAGCAAGACCATAATCTCACTGACATGAATTATTTAATATTTATTTGGAGGGTTTGAATGATGCATCCCAAAAATGCATCATGCAAAAATGCATGGCAGAACCTGGTAATCACAGAGATAGACCAGACCAAGAAATAGGTTCAGTCTTTCTGACTCTATGTATTATAGAATGAGAATGCCTTTAGGCATTTAAAATGTTTTACAAGCCACAGCTATTTACATGGAGTACAAAATATCAGCCATTTGAAAATGAAGTCTTGTTGTCAAATCCTAATCCTCTTACCTACTTAAGCAGTGTTTTTATATTAGTAACAAATACTACTACAGCACAAAACATTTGGGAAGTCATGCAGTTCTTATCAAGTCCCAAATTATTAGTGTTTTATACTAAACCAAATTAATTTGCATTTTGTTAAAACTAGGTTTCACCGTATCTCATTATTTATGTGACAACTAACACTGACCAGTTTTCTTGCTACTGAATAATAAGAAGTAAAAGCTTGAACACCATTAAGTCCAGGAAAGTTTTACTTTCTACATAATCAAAAAAATCCAGCTTGACCTTGCATCCCTTGATTGCACATGCAACTATACCGTGTGCAAAAACTATTTATATTCAAAACTAGATTTAAAAATATAAGTTCTAAAGGAAAAAAATATCCAAAGTTTTCAGTGTGTTCAGAGTTGGGTGTGGAGACAGGTGCCCTCTATAGTATGGTATTTTCTTTGGTGGGTCCCAATAGGTATCCATAATAGAATACAATTTTAAGCTGTTTTCTGAAGTTTACCATCAATAAAAGTAATTCACTTAATATTGAGGCTGTGGTCATAGAAATTCAGTCTTTAAAGTGATTTTACCCGAGGTGTAGGAGAGTTTACGTTTATCTCTGCTGATGAAAACATATGGGAGAAGTTGTAATGCAGTATTTTCTGGTTGATGAGTATGGGAGTCTGGGGTAAGTGGATACTTTGGAGAAACACATCTACCACAGCTACGTTCAATAGTTTCTCGATTATTTTATAATGATGCCATTCCAGTTGCAGTCTTGCTACATATTTGATTCATACTATGTAATTTTAGCTTTAAATATTTGGTTGCTCTAAAATTCTCTTATCAAATGGGAGCATACTTGCTTGATTTTTACCTTCCTTGAAAAAGCCATTAAAATTCCTAGCTGTTTGTACTGGGTGTTGGCAACAGGTACATCTGAGTTAATGAGGCATGACTTGAATTTACCTGTAGGAAGGATAATTGTAATTCAGAAGTATATAACAAGCATCAGGAATCAGAGAGGGACTGTCAGTAGATAAAGTTAAATGTAGAAAAATTCCAGGATAAGAAATTTAATTTAGAGTATATAATTTTTTACTACCTTGCTTTTGTATTTATTACCAGTTTGATGTAAATTTTGCATCTAAAATGTAGTTTAGTCCTGTGAGGTCCCATTTATTATAAAGATCTTTCACTGATGGTCATATATTTTAAAAAATAAGACAATTATTTAAAAGTATGCAAATTCTTCTTAACAGAAACCAAAGCTCTGAACAAGAAATACAGGCTTATGCCTCTAAAATAAATAAAAAATAATGTTAATTTGCAAAGTAGTACAACATACAACGATATATTTAAATTTTTCACCCCAAGTGTAAGCATTTTTCTATGCTGTGTTTTATAACCTCTGGTATTATAATTTCCCAGTTTTGTTACGAAGTCACCATGAAAAGGTAAAATTTACTTTACACTTTTTTGAATGCTAAAACTGGAGTCTCATGTATGGTGGCTTGTGTTGTGTAGTTAAACTGATTTTTCCTTGGTTCAGTGGAAATCTGAATAGTTTCAGAATTGGGTCTTGGCTGATCTCGATTTGACCTGGCCTTTTAAAAGCATAGTACTTGTCACCATTTTCAGTTTCCTCTTCCTTTCTGTGTGAAAATGGTCTTCTCTGTCATGCAGGATACTTGCAGACATTTTCAAAGACCAATTATTTTAAATCTGTGTGGCTTACGAAAGAGACAGTTTTTTCTTGTGAAAATACAATACTATCTTCTTGTCCTGCACAGTCTAAAAAACTCTTAGAATTTCCAGGTGCAGTGTTTTTGCGTAAGAAAACACAGAGTACTTTGTGGGTGGAGGAATTCTAAGTGGCTAATGGTGAACCCCGAGGCTGTAGTGATTTGTTGGAGAATCACCTGCACTGTTGTGAATATCAGAAGGACTTGAGATGATGCAAAGTTCCTTGACCCTGATGGCTTTAAATAAACACTAATTCATGGGGGAGTTTTCTTCCCTAGTGACAAGAGAGTCCTCTCAATGGAGTATGTGTGTGTGCAAGGAACATCCCTCATTTTACTGTGATAATACTGAAGAACCCAAAGTAGGGGAAATTTCTGAGAGTTGAATGCATCTTTGATGTGACTGATTTTGCAGTGCTATGGAAAAATTTCATTTCTTCATTTCTTCTTGCCCTTAAACGCCAATAAATAATGTTCATATTTCAGATATTTACACTAAAGCTTCGCACACGTTTCAGTGAAAATATGCATAAGCTGGAAGGGAAAAATTGCTGAGAAATGAAGGATCCAACATTTTATTAATTAAAATCACCAAGTTTTAGGCACTCTACCTCATAAGATTTCTTGATGTAGTTTTAATCAGATAATGATTGCACTGTATAAATAGACAAATACATCACATTAGTGGTGTGTAACATTCAGGCTATTTAACCCACAACTATTCTCTGTCCATGTGTATCATATTAATAATCATGAGCACGTTTAGATTTTTTTCCTTACAGAGAGAAAGAATGAGTGAATATAATTTAGAAATATTTTTATGTACATACTTTCATTATGAAAGTTTGATAAGGCTCGAAATTTAAGAAATACTGTGCATTTAATTTCTTTGCAGTTGTTGTGCTCTATGATGTTGGGCAAGACAGAAATGTTAGGTACCTTCCTTGCCTTTGGTTGATTTGAAAAGGTATATAGGGGAAAGTGCTATATTAAATCTCCCTAATAATTTTATGAACACCTGATTTGCATTATTAGCAATATCAATCAGCAAAGACAGAGAGCAGAACAGGATGCTTATTGCCAAACATGATAAACAGCTATGAGAAAACATGCTTGCCATAGAATTAATACAATACCTATAAACTCTATGATTTTTTTCCAGTTGACTTTGGCAGTCAGGCCAAGAAAGAAGCTCATAGTATTTTTTAGGAACTGTCAAACCTTTTTCGTCTAATGATTTGTTTGCCACTGTGTTGCATATTTATAGATGAGAAACATATACTTGTGATTCCTTTGCTTCTCTGGCCTTTACTGCCTGTTGTTGTTGATTTAGCATAACATGTTTACAGTAATAAAGATGCTAATCTATTGGTTTCTGCTCTTTGTTCAGATAATTTTACTTCATCTAAGTGGTCTGTCTTATCCTATTTCGGATTCTTAAATTTATTTGCTTTGCACCAGTTGCTAAAACAGGTGGTGATTCAGCTCAAGAAATAGAGATTGATTATTCATGAAGAATAAGCTTTCTTGCTGTAGTTCTGAAGCTGAGATCACTGACATATTGGAAGAATAATTGGTCAAGTTTTACTTGACCTGTTGAAAAATGCTTAGACATTTTAATCCACTTTCACAAGCTGGAAATATTTTAAGTTAAACTGGAGTTACATAAAGAAAAGAAGGTAAGCAGAACTAACTGACAAGTATTTGTCTCCAGGTGGAAGGTGAACTATCAAAGCGGTCAATAAATTATTATTATTTTTTATTTATTACAGGCTTTTGTTTATGCCATTGTAGCAAAAGGCACCTATGAACACTGAGTTCTAACTGGTAGTAGAATAAGATCTGCAATGAAGTAACACTTGATTATACTTTAGATGTGCCAGATCTATTTTAGAACATGAATGCAAATTAAATGTATTTAAATGTATTTAATGGGCCATATGGTCCTCTTCATATTCTCAAATTTGTAATATAAACCTGTAACACGATGCTAAAACACAGAATGAACTCCAGAGAAATAAAATTATTCAGTTATGAATAGCATGTGCATCCTTGCACTGTCATGAAGCAATCCTTGCTCTAAATACTGCTAGGACGTGTTTTTACTGTAAGGCTAACTAGCTGAAGAAATGCAGTTTGGCTACTCTACTGCAGGAAGTTTTCTGTGTGTTGCTTATAATTTATTCTAGGTGCATTCTTAAAGATTTTTGGAAATTAATTTTATTAGTTTTGTTAATTGTAGGACATTATTATTCTGTAAGCCCATTAGTTTTGGGAAACATTTCAGTTGTTTAATGAATGCAAAACAAACTGTATGAACTTTGTTGTCGTTACCAGAGAGTTGAAGAATGCTGATGTTGTAGAGCCTGCATAACAATAAAAAGAAATTGGAAGAGAACAGTATCTTGCGTGTAAATATTCTCCCATACTGCTGCTGTGTTAAATACTTGTTGTTGAATTAGTCATTGTCAGGGGCTTGTGTGTTGGAACAGTGAAAGTGGAATAAAGCAGTTAAACTGTTAAAATGCAGTATCCTTCAATTGAATGTTGTTGCCATAAAAATGGAAATCCTATACCATGCAGGATGGTGATGTAAAACTCAAAAAGTACCGTAGTTCATTGTCCTCTTAACCAAATCTGTAAACGTTTCATATGTAAACTTTCATACTTCTTAAAAAATATATATCATTACTGATATGGTGAAGACAAAAAGTAACAGATTCTTTCTGAATAGTTAAAATAGAATGTAAGAGGTGTTTTCTGAGGGGTGTTATGCTGCCTACAAGTCAGACATGCGTTTCTGAAAAAGTAAGACATCCCTTTCTTCATTTTCATGGTATGGCCACAGAAATGGAGGTGAGTGTATGTCAAAAGCTGTATTTTGTATCATCCAGTAAGATTTTAAACATTAAAGGAAGAACAGGCTACTCATTATTTGTGAAACTTGTCACTCTGTTGGGCCGTATGAGGAAGTGAAGACTGTCTAATCTATGCTGCAGTATAGTACTTTAACAACTTATAATTCCTGAAAGGATCTGGATTTTGTATACAGATATGTGCATAAAATTATAAACATACCTTTTTGCATGGATGTATGCTATGCAGTGGTTCTGAGTGGGAAAGATTCTAGAAGACACAAGTGGAGTTATTTGAAAACACCTTTTGAAACAAGTATATGATTTAGGCTTTTACTGTTGTACCTTTTCGGTACATAACTGTGAATTCATGTAAGAATGGCAGGAGCAGAAGGATTTAACAAAAAAAAAAAAATGGAGCAATATAACTACTCTTCAAAAATACTCATGAAAATAGAAGCTATTCCTTGAAGGTATTTTAAAATAATTTTCTGTGAGAGTCTGCAGCCCTTATTTAGACTGGGTAATATGGAATTGCATTCTTTATAGCACTGAACTGAAACTGTAAAGCAATAATTATGCTAATTTTAAAATGGAAAAATACTAAGGTTTGTCTCTGTCTAACTCTTAAACCATTTTCCTGATAACCTCAGGGACTTTAATGAACAGAATTTTCTGTATTTTAGTGTTAAAGGAGAATTAATCTTACACTCGTTTTGTAGTAAGATAGTAATTTAGTAAGTAGATGTGAGGAAGTTATGAAATACTATATAAACTGTTAGCTAAATGCAAGTAATCTCCAGTATTTCAACTTCCTAACATTCTTGAAAAGAAACCTTAGTAGCTTATTTGCTGTGATAGATGTTGAAAGCTTCTGTGCCTACTGTTTATTTAGAGTTTAATTACCTGATATATTTGAAAGCTACACTAGGATCTAGCACTCAGTCTGGGGCTTGATTTCCAGTTCTCATATTTATTACAATTCTGTTGCTAAGATTTCACCATAAAATACTTACATGAAAAAAATATAAAGATGTCACTGTCTAGAATTGTTTTAAGCATTTTACCAAGAAAAATGTTTATTGTGTATTGTTAGCTTTTAATTATGCTTTTCTCTTATGCCGTACTCTAACAAATTGTAGCAAATTCATTGCCAGCATTTCATAGGCCATAAATACCTTGAATGTGATCATCTCATTCAGCTTTTTGTTTTGGCAGAACGTACTATTAACTGAATAAAAAATTGGTTCCTGAGTAGCCATTAAAGACCTCAAAATATCCTTCCAAAAGGCACTATGATGACCCCTAATCCCTTGGCCAGTATGGGACATTCCATATGTCTTTGCTGCTTCTCTTGCATCTCCTACCATCTCAATTAAATACAACTTTCTTTATCCTCTGAAAGACTCGTTCATGTTGCAGCAAACACCATTCTCTGCAGTATTCAAGTTGCTTCAACCCAAAGAATGCTGTGTAAACAAGATATTGCTACAAGTCTTCAAAAGTCTGGTTGCAAATAAGTAGAGTTTTGATTTGTGTTTGTTTTTCAGAGCCAGAGTTTCAACTGTGAGGAAAAGACTAGATGCCCCGGATCTAATGTGAGTTCTGTGCAGATACAGGGAGACTCAGACTATTTCATCAACCATCTCGGAGTACCTGCCACACAGTTTTCTTACGAGGACTTCAAAACATCAGAGGTAGCTATGAATAAAAATGAACAAACTGAAAATAACAGAAAGATAGCATTATATTCTCTCAGGTTATATCCTCACATGACAAGCATGTTGTAGTGGAAAGTTGTCTCCTGTAAGTGCATTTTCTTTTAGGTCTCCAGAGGATTACCACAGAGCTTCAAAGTGACTGGTTTTATAAGGATATGGTATTCAAAGAAGCAGATACGAATTGGAGGACATTATGTTAAAAACTTTAATATTGCTGATGGTATTTATAGGTTATATATTATCTAACCCAACTTTTCAGACTCTTTTCAATGTAGAGGAAACAGGTATTGATGTGTATTTTTTTACTGCACAGTAGGATGATGCAGCCTTCAAAATTAATTTTATATCCATTTTCATTCTGTGAGCAAAATATGATTTTCTAGTATATATGTTGGCAGTGAAGATCTGTATGCTTGATTGAAGTTTCCAAAATGCCACGTTCTTTTTCAGTCCATCAGCCTCTTCAAGGTAAGTGGTAGGAAGAGGTGTTTTGCACTGTTTGGGGACTGGATTGGAATTGGACACAGATAAACTGTTAGAAAAGTTTGACCTTCTCAGCCTTCACTACTGTAGGATGTTTGCGCCTGGACAATTCCAACTTACACTCAGTTGTTGAGATGAGGATCAGGAATCCTGGCATTAGTTATTTCACGATAAAATAGGCATAAGTAAAGGTGTGTGTTTCCTTGTAAATGTTATGATGCACTGACTTCATATTCTTCTCATTTCTCTTCTTTCACTGTGCTCATCTCCATATTCACTTATCTTTCCAAGTTCAGGAGCAAAGCAGAAGCTGGGCTGAGCTGGAATGCTTCCTGACACTGCATGCTAAGATGTTTCTCTTCCACAAATGCAAAACAAAGCAGAGATGTGCCAAATACGGAGCATTGTTGTCATCTTGTTGTGTAAAATAAAATAGATTGAGTCAAGAATTTATATAAATAAGGAGACTTCTGTGTTCTAAACATCATGGCACCTATTAGGCAAAGTTTTCTATTTCAGATTAAACACAAAGCTGTAAGGAAAATGTGAAGGCAGAAGATGTATAACTGCAATGTTTATGACAGGCTTTTGGTCCAGAGTGAATTTTTTTTGTCACTTAGCAACTATTCCACATAGTTTTTAAGATCTGTGTGTATGTAGGATCTATGGTGCATGGGAAAGAATCTGCAAATTTCAGTATATCAAAATAGTAAGTATTTTCCAGCACCATTTACAATATGAACACTGAAGGTTCCCTTTTCTGTTGTCTACTTCAATCTGAAGTTATTCTTCATGTTCAGTTAACCTTGTAAATGTGCATTTATGGTCTATCAGAATGAGTCAGCAGTGTAATGAAAATCTTAAAGTATTTCCGTATTTGTTTAAACATGATGCTGTAAATTTGGTTCTTTGTTAAAAACTCAACTTTTGTCCTTCTTGCAAAATCATTTCCTAATAATAAACTTGATAAATCTAATCTGCAGTCTTGAAGTAGATGTACTGCAGCTCTCAGACTGTAGGAGACCTTGACCCTATGAGATCTGTTTTATGTGAGAAATAAATCTGTTTGCAAAACATGTAAATTTCTCTTGGCAAGAAGATGGACTTCTTTCTTAAAAGCAGTTCTTGAAAGAAGTTACACAAAATGATTACATTTGGATTATTTGCTATATTTTTGCTGGGTTTTGTACTGATTGTTAACATTCTCAAAAGATAGGTTTGTCTCTCCTACCTTCTGTCAAACAAGCAATCTGTTTATTCTTTACTGTCTATTGCAATTGTTTATTGTGCATTCTGTTTATTGTGTCAAACAGATCTTATAAGGCAGACAAATTATTGTGTTTGCAGCCATCTTAATAAACATTGTAGGGATTTCTCTTATGCAGGTTTGTGACTGATAATAATCTGTTGGTTTGCAGGGAGGGATTTCAAGCCACTCAGCTTTTTAAACTATACCTCAACTTTGTCAGCTCCATTGCAAAACAAGATTTGGGAAAACAGGTTTGAGAAATGGGCTATTTTGACATGCTTTTGTAGACCATCATTTTGCCAGGTTGGTTTAATCTGCTTTCTCTTTCACTATCCTGACCTACTCAGGAATTGTTCCTCATATGGAATATACATTAGTTGTTTATTTTACCCACCTGTCAGCCAGAATACAGTGTCACAGAAAACTGATGCTATTCCACAGTAGAAAAAACCGTTTTTTAGAGTAAAAAAGCCCAAGACCTGTGCTTGTAGTGTGCCTACAGAGCAACAGCTACAGGTCAGCTTCAGAAATGCATTTCTTACACAGTCAGTGCAATGCCAGTCCACAGAGAGAAGGTTATAAAAGCCTTTTGTTGACAGGGACCTGAGGAGTAAATAAGACAAAATAAAAGTTGTAAGAGGAAACATTCAGGCTAGAGGAGTAAGTAAAACTGTCTAGCTTGAAATTACATAATACACTGACCTGCAGCCTCAGGGAGGTTAAATCTGCCTGGCAAATGCCCATGGTCAGGTCTGTAAGCCACTAAAGTGCATTCTGAGAATTCAATCACTACTATAAAAATGCACTGAATGAAATGCAGCTCATGTTTTCACTAGCAGAAAATATGCAGCATTTTAGTCTCCAAGTAAGTAAACTTGGTAGAATTCTTCAAGTGGAAAAAACCATAGTATTATCCTAAGTTCCAAGAATTCTTTCAGCTGCTCATAACATCTGGTGTACTGGCTTTTCCACCACATTCTGATTTGTGATGTGTTAGGAGAGAGAGTGATCATGTTTTCTAGCACTGCTGATTCCCTTACTTTCAGGAGGAGTCATACTCTTCGTGATAATTATTAGTTTGCATCCAAATGACTATGTAGAGCTCCCAGAAAGAAACATGATGTTGATTTCAAGTCTGAATTTCTCTGCTACTGAAAGCCCTTGATTCTAAATCTAGTAGCATTAGAAACATATTCATATAGCTTTACATCAACAAGGAAAGAGCAAAATAAACTAAAAGAGATCTTAGATCACAGATCTTAGTCCTCTTTGTCACCCTCTGCTGTAATAAAATCTGGACATTAATCAAATCACTCAATCATATGAACAATAGTGCATCAGTAATAACAAACTTGGAGCAAGTGAGTAAATTCTGATTATTTTTTTTCCCATGTATGGATTATTTCTGTGCTCTTGAAAATGTTTGTATGAAAATGCATTTTCAAACCAAGAAATGGTGGAGCAAGTAAAATACATACATGTCCTCCATGGTGATAAAAATGTATACATATAACTGACCAAAATGTGGGTTTGGACACATCACTGTTCATCACAACTCTGCTTAGTGTCTTAGATATAAATTCTTCACCTGTAGTGTTTTAATTTTGTAAACAAAACACATTCTTTGCATGACTAAAGCTCAGCTCTTGGTTACCTGGTTTTTAAGTAGGAATAACTCTGAAAACACTGGATATAGTGGTGTATGATCTGAACAACATGTGTTCAGTTTCTATTTGAATACATAGTTCCTCATATTACATTAATTGTGTGTCTGTGTAACAGAAAATACTGCTCTGTCACTTATTGCTTACCTTGTTTCTCTTCCCTACACGTCTTTTTGTATCCTCTAGTGTTTTGGGACATTTTTTTCAATTTGCACGTTAATGGATATTCTAGTATTAAATGGTTTATTTCAGTTGTGAGAGTGATAACTGTGTTCTTCCATATGTATTAACATTCACTGTAACATCTCTGCTCTTGTGAATGACCAGAACAACAAAAAAAAAAGGCATTTAAAATTATTGAAAATTAACCTTTACAGCAATGAAAGTTTCATTATTCAAATGGATGTCTGTGGTGACAGAAAGTGCTTTTAATCACAGTAAATGCTTACTTGCTAAATTATATGAAATTTCTTACAACTGGAGGCATGAATGGAAAAGAAACATGAATCTGTGTCTTCAAATGTTGTTTGGCACAAATCCTTCCTCTGATTTTTGCACTGCATTTATTATATAAAAGCAGCATGGCCTGGAAAATTTTGAGTTGTTTGCTGTCTCCAGCTGTAGTTTTATATAGTTTTATCTGTTAGAGAGACTCAGTACTTCAGAAGTTTACTTTTCTTCTAACTTTACTTCTGTTTCTTTTGTTTCTTTGAGCTTTGCTTTCTTTCACCATCTCCATAATCTTCTGTACTCTTCGTGAAGCACCTTAAAAATGTAGTTTATTCTGCTGGATTCAACATTCTGATGGCCACACTTGCCAGTGTAGTGTAGACTTCTTCTCTAAAGAGAAGAGAACCAACCCTGCAGTTCCAAGTTAATTTATTTTGATTATGTTTTTCATAATATAATTTATAGCATAGCTGCTGAAGTCCTGGAACATAAGTACATTACAGACAGTGAAAAAAAGAGCCTTGCTGTGGCTGCCTAATGTTTGGGTACAAGAGAAAATATAAACTGAATTTTCTGTGGTTTCAGTTAGAGATTTGATTGTTTCTTCAGCATTGTAAGTCAAACAACATTGAACTGTTCAACATTTTAAGGCTAGTTCAATCACTTGCAAACTTAAGCTGTTACACTGTATTTTGGGCTTTTTTCAAGATGGAAATTAGCTGTTACTATCCATTCCTGTGTCATTACAGTCAACAGTTTCATGAGGAATCAATTTTTTTAAATTTTTCCTAGATGAGTTTCTGGTTATCTGCGTATTATTCATTCTCAGAATATTCCATTACATAGTGATTCCTGTCTGATAACAAAGAATATTAAATAACCCCCATGATAATGTGATAGGTAAAATCAACATTATCATTATCATTTTTTGAAAAAAATCAATTACTGCACATTCACAATATTAAAAAAAAAATCTGCTCTTATTTATTGAGGGACATGTTTTTGGCATGAAACATTTCGTGGTACATGTCCACGTTTGGGTATGCAGGACTTACAGAACATTTACTTTTACACCTAGACCATAAAAGTTGTTTTCCGTATCTTCACTCAAACTTAAGTACAGGCAAGAAGTATAAAAATTACCTGTCACATTATTCACAGGCTAGACCAAGATACTGTAATAACATGGACCACTAAGCTAATTTAGAAGAAAAATGAAAAGAGGTTTCTTTATAGAAGGCATTTGTATGTAATATATGTAGAAGAGTTTAGAATTTTGACAGTTTGAGATTGTATCCTCTTTAGAGAGAATGCATAATGATTTTTATTTCTGTTGAAATATGCATAACTTCCTGAAGGTAACTTTCAACTTTCATTAGAGCCCTTAAAAGTGATTTTCACCCACAGTGGTGTAAAACAGAGGCCACTAAATCTTAACTCTGCAGTGAATGTGGCTTCTCAGTTGTTTTTACCGTCTGTCTCTGCTTCCTCTCTTCCCCGTCCTGCCCTCTTTTCTTCGTTTTTTTTTATCATTCTTTGGGGAAACGTACTGCAGTTTCTTGATTTGAGTGTTTACATGCTTAGAGTGACATCATACTCTTCTTTCAAAAGAAATCAAAAGCTTCCCAAGTTTTCTTTGTTACGAGAAAAGAAACAGAGGAACTGTCCTTGATGGAGAGAAGTTTGCTTATGTTAGAGTCTCTTTGATGTGCTTATGTGGAGAGGGAGGGCTTAGGCAGCATGGAGCTCTTCAGTGCATCTGCTTTGTGTCTCTTTTAAAGTGAATGGGAACTAACTGATGTTTGTACCCCACACACATAGTTTATTTTTTCATGTATATGCATCTATATATATCACTAATGTGGCATTGTGGAAGGAAGAAGTCTGTTGTGTAGTTTTAATTCCACAAACACAACCTCATACCTGTGTGTGTACACCTAAAGCAAACCCGAGTTGTCTGACCTATGGTATCCTTTGTTGAGAGCTAGCTTTGTATCACTAATATAGTTCACTAGTCAAACTTTCCTGTTCTGAAGTTTTGGATCTCTAAATTCCTCATGCAGTTATCTCACCATCTTGCATCACAGCATTAATCTCATTTTTACTCCATATTCAGATAATTTTCTCCTTTACTTCTGATGTGTCCTTTTCCAGCCAGGAAAGAGTTAGTATGACCAGACCCCTCTGGAAAAAGCTGTTTTTCTTAATGTTATTATTTATGTCTTCTGTGATTAAGTGTCACCCAGTGCCAATTAATTTATCAGAGTCAAGTATATTTATCAAGAAATTCCATTTGTAGTATCATGGCGTCATTTCTTTGAAGGATCAAGGATCAAGGTAGGCCACATATGAAGGAAGACATGATGTGCTTACCAGCCTTAGATGCTCAAAAGAGAACTTCAGGGCTTCTGACGTGTGTGAGTGTTCTTAGAAGATAATTAATGCTGACTGTTTGAGTCTCTAATTCCAGGGAGATTCTTAGCCAAAACACTAGCCACATTTCTCTTTCTGTATGTAGACTAATAAGGAATTTGCATAACAGCAGTGTGTTGCTATGATGATCTGCAATTTGGTAGATTTTCCATTTAAAAATACAGCTCTGCATGGCCCACATTCCCTGTTTTGCTTCTCCTTTCTCCCTGGTATATGTTAAATTTTTTAAGGAAATAACACAGCTGGTAGTTGCCCATGGGGAGTTATAGGAGATGTTTCATACGTGTGTGAAAGAATCAAAGTGCAGTGTGCTTAGTATACCAGAAAGTCTTTGCAAAGGAGCAAATGTGTACTACCAGGTTGCTTGGGAACCCAAGATTTCCTTTTCTGAACTGTCTCTGGGGAGTTTTATGCTATTGCATTTGCTGCTGAGCAAGTTTATTAACTATGTAATACAACTTTACAGTCAACAAGGTGTAGCAATGGGAGTTAGTTGTGTCAAGGTTTCATTTTTGTTTATGGACAAGTAGCGAACTGCCAGTGTGTAACAAAACATAGTTTCTAGAGTCCCCAGTAGGGTGAAGGTAGGTCCAAACCACAGCTCCCTTTCTAACTCATGGGCTATACTGTCTTTATAATAGTTATGTTTTTCATTATTCATACTGTATTTTTTCCTGACCAATGTGTTTTCTCTTTTCTATCTTTAGCATAAATTAGTGCTTTTTAATTTCGCAGTTCAGTCAGGGGTTAGTGTAGTACTCACCAGTAATTCATTAATACATTAGTCCATCTGTTCACTTGGAAGCTAATTTAGTTGAATTTGGTAGTGAGAGCTTGCTGAAATTGTTAAGGTTAATGACTCGGTGTTTTACAAGACAAAATACATTTGATGTTCAATTGATTGCTTGAGTTGTTTTATTGAATAATATGAATATTTAGCTACTTAATTTCATGGAAGAGCATCTTTGTTATTGCACTAGTGCTAGTGAAACTGATGACATCCTCATCAGTTGGATACATTACTCTGATCCAAAAAAAATCTGTTTGGTCTCATAAATCCTAGTGCTTTGAAGTTCCAAACATTCCATGGTGCGTCCAGAAGGGGAAAATTCTTTACATCAGCTTGCCTTATGGTAACAAAACCACACAGATTCTTCAGTATTCATTCACAGTGCATAAGTACATGTTGTTGCTGTGAACTCTGTCCTTGCAGATTCTCTCATAGGTTTTCCAGTTTGTTGGAATTGACTGAGGACTTTTAAAAGTCAATGGAAGAAAGACAGCCTGGAAGCTAACAGGGTCAATGGGATATGGAAAAACATGAGAAATTGTTTTAAACACGTATTAATTGCTTCTGTTTGATAGCCTGGTGAAGCATCTAGTTATTGAGTATATATATATTATCTAAGGACAGATGACACTAAATTCTCTGGAGAAGTAAATGGCATGTTGCATTCATGATAATGTTTTTGAGTGGTTGAATTCAACAGACCAACTGAAAATCTTCCGGCAGAGTGACTGGAATAAGTGTCAGAACTTGTTTTGTGTCAGTAGATGTTAGTAGCGCGACACTCAGTTTTGTCTTTTAATACTTGGAGGAAAAAAAATCAAAATTGTTGGACAATCAAACAGCAGTGATTTGAATTAATGATACATTCTCTCAAATGAAATTTGCTATGTCTTATCATGGTCATTAAAGAACTAGTTAATAAAGCTTTTGGTAGTAAATATTTTCTTTGAAGACATTATTATTCTTAACAAAAGCCAATTTTTATTCTCACTGCAAGGTGGTGTGTCTCCCACCTACACAGTATCTGACCAATGGCTAACATCAGATTTCTTCATTCAACATAATATATATTTCTTTTGAGCACTAAAAATAAAAACTGGAAATAGGAAGCACTGAATCGGGAAATAATGGTTGAGAATATTTGTGATTGTGAAAGATATTGTCACTGGGATTCATGACTTTCAGCAAGACATTGCTAAGATGATCTTCCTGCCACTGCTTGTTTCTGCATTTTAAATGCTCACAATTGATCATAAAATGCGACAAAATGTTCTTACATCCTTCACACAACACATCCAAGAAAAGCTGTTCTCTCTTAGATGTAGTAAGTCTGAGCTGAGCCTCCTATTTCTAACGTTCTGAAACTTTAGGAAGATTTTCTGTGAGGCTCCAGATTTCTGGCTTGAACTGCTTCCTTCTGCCTAAATTGCTGATTCTGCTTTCAGTTTTCAAAGCATTAGGGGAAAGCTCTGCAGAGGAATAAAGTTGGGAAAGTATCCTGATATCATAAAATTTGCTTTCTTTGTGCTACAGTCTGTGAATTTATAGCTTTACAGTGATTATTTCAATTCACTTACTAACACAAGGAAGAAAACATTAAATTAAAAGAGATGTGAGAAATGTGCTTATACTCTTTTCCTGTCTGATGACTGTTGGCTTGAGTTATTCTGACTGCAATTGAGTTGAATAATAAGATAACTTGTGCAGCAGTGATTCCAATTCTGCCTCTCCTGTATTCTGTGTAGTTTTATTTGGCAGGCCTTCTTTATTTTGTCCAGCATTGGGTGACATTGCAAGGTCACTGCACATCTTTACCGGAACATTTAAACACAAAATAGATTTGCTTTTGTTTCTTTTCTAAAAGTTCTTCAGTAAACTGAAATGGTGAAAATACCAAAGAAAGGGCTCTTCTCAGAAACTCTTTCTGACATGCCTATTTTCCTCAGTAGGGGCATTCTCACTTTGAAGACATGTGCTAGGCTTTGCTTTATAAAAGTAATGTAAAAGCACATATTTTATGTCTTTAGTTTCAGTGAAAAACAACTTTTATATCCATTTATAATCCTTTGTCGATTTGGCAGGTGGGATTTACATACCTAGAGCATTTTTAGAAAGGGAAAAGTCAGCCTACTAGTGAGATGGAGAGTTGTGAACCATCTCTTGTGATATGCTTGCAGCTTTAAAGGCCTTTGTCGGTGAGAAATCCTATGTGCAATACATTAATGCTGCTATTCCATCAGTTCAATTTAACTCACACAATAAAGAACCATACTTTGGTTTCAAAATGTTCTATGCTATGTCATCCACTGTTTTTCAGTAAATCTGCTTCAGTCTGCAGCACCCTCCCAAACTAAAAGTATTCTCAATAGCTGATGATTAGCCATATTTCAGTCTATGAAATACCTTTTCCATTACCCTTTTTTTCAGTCACCCTGCCAGGAGACCAAAAAAATGGCCTTTTAACCTAAGTGAGGTGTAACTTCTTTGGTAACTTCTGTTGTCTTTTACTTTTGCTCTGTATAAAATTGCTGGCATAAATCCTGTGAAGTGTTGAAGGACAAAGCTGACCCAAGTATGGACAATTCAGATGAACATTAACAAGGATGAAGTTAAACTGGTTAAAGAACTTTAGACTGAAGACTGTTTTTCCAGACTGAGTAGAGAAACTTCCATTGGCTGTTACTTTCAAAACAAGCAAAGAAACCCCAACTAACCCCAGTGGGATGTCCTCTTATAAATTATGGCAAATATTCAGCAGGCAAGAAAAATCTATTCAGGTGTAGAATGACAGCATATTAAGGGATTAATAAGTACATAAACTGAGAACTTTCCTAACTGCTAATTTTACTGTTTCTAAAGTAAGAGTAAAGAAAACAGGCCATGATGTGGATGCCGCAATGCCTTGGCCTAGTGAAAAATGGATACATTTACAGAAATATTCTCAGTTCTAAGACTGTGTATGGTAAAATTTGATATTTTTAAAACTTTTTTTGTATTATTAAATGAGAACAGAATAGATCTCTAAAGTGTGTCTTGGTGTTTATTCTGTTTTACATTAAATTACCAGAAGTGCTGTGGGATTTTATTCATGATTTAAAATGCATTGTTTGAAAGCTGGCATATAAATTGAAGGTATGTTGTAAGACAGTACACAAGGGAAGGCAAATTTAGTACCTTTAGAAGGTGAAACATTCTGTTCACTTAATTAGTTGAGGAAGGATAAGTTAGAAAAATGAATCTAGTAAATCAGAAGTGAATTTTAGTGCAAGTGTCCATCATAAATAAGCAAGAGTAAGCCATGTTTGGGGTTTTAAGGGACTTTCACCTGCATTTTCAATCTCCATTTAATTGATTCATAAATCAATTAATTACTGTCACAAGACCTGAGGGCAGCAAGAAATTGGGTTCAAATGAAAAAGAAAAGAAGGCAATTTGTTTTAAGATTGAATGTTGAATGTTCAATCGAAGTTTAATCAGAAGTGACCTATTATTTGAAAAGTGGAACATCAATGTCTTTCTAATTTCACAGAATGCTTCATTAAATAAGTATTGAAAAGACCAGGTTAACTGATCATTTGAAATGGAGGATGAGACAAAAGAGAGGGAAACCCTCTTACAAACCATGTTATGCTTATTAATTTTTCTTCTGAAGAGCTTGTAGAAAAAGCAAATCATTGCCTTGGGAATTCAAGGATTATTAGGGTTATCCTTTCTGGATTGTAAAGATTGTATGATAAAAGCATAATTTGATATCAGAAGAGCAAATGTTCCTAATCCATTTGGAGAGCTATGAACTTAAAGAAAAAATTACAGAAGGCAATAAACAGCAAGAAAATTTTCAAAGCATGACTAGAAAGCCTTCTAAATTTTAGGGTGTCTCACAGTGGTCTGACCTTCAAAGATAAGGTTTTCCATAATTTGATATTATCATCAGAACATTCAGCTACATCATGCATAGAAGACTCTGCCTATTGTACAAAGCAAAGGTGATACTGGTGCCTGCCTACGAGAGAAGGCAGATGATTTGTGTTGAAGAAGTGAGTATGTTAAAGTACGAGGACAACAACTGCAGCTGTAACTCCTACTATGGTTGAAAAGCATAAAGGAATAATATAGTTGGTTATAATGTTCTTTGAATTAGCATTTATTTTTCTTAGTGCCTGTTTACTAGGAATTTGCTTAGCAATTTGCTGTTAAAAAAAGCCCAACAAAACCCAACACTCACTTGTTATTGTGAGCTTGCGGAAAGAATGAGAAGTCTGATTCAGTTTCTCGCAGTTGGAAAGTGTTGCTCTTGCTGTTAAGTGCTTAGAGGTACTCTGGGAACATCATCTAGACTCATCTCCCTGCCATGTGCTCCCTGGGATAGAGAGTGCGCTTCTGTTAGTTGGAAAGTTCATGCAGCTTTCTCTGATAAGCATAGTGCTTGAAAGACAATAAAAGGCAAGAAAAATGGACTAAGTTGGCCTTTCTACTAGTTTTTTTATGGAAAAAAAGAAAAAAGGAACAACAACTGTTTTAAGCATTTCCCTTTCTAAGTGCCAAGCAAGGTTATTTCAGATGTCAGCAAGTTATTTCAAATAGTCCTTTTCAAGGTCTTAGCAAGCAGGGTCTTGATTCCTTCATGAGCAAAATGACTTGCCACTTGCAATGTCCAAATGTGTTTTGATTTATTTGCTGATCGTTGCTTATTTACGTTGTATTCCTTCAGAAGGCAGAGGCTGAGGCAGAAGCAAAGGCTTTACCTGACCCAGCTGCTGTGGTCGTGACTTGGCTGAAGGTGTGTCTAGAGTAGGGCGAGAAAAAAGCCAGCTAAGCAGTGTCTCCCTGCTTTACAGGCAGCTGATCCACCAAGTTTTAGATTCCAGAGAAAGAATATGTGTCTAGATGGAGCAATAATCTGATTTTGTGTTGCAAATCAAAATCATTAGCCATTCCCTTCACTGACTCTCAGCAAGATACTCAAGAGTGAATATAAATAATGTGATTCTTTTTAAGTTATTGATTGCAATTATGTGAATGATAATGGACAGCATGAGCACCACTGTGGCAGAATGATAGTGTTCCTCAGTGGCCCCCCAGGCAAATAACATGGCTTTGTAAACCAGTGTGCAATCTTAAAACAAAGATGAATAGGTGTTCTGAGTCAATCTTGAATTGTGTATTTTATCTTTGTAATAAATTTGTGCATCTTCTCCCCAAGACCTTTAAAAAAAAAAAGTTTCCTGAAGGGAAGAATGACTTCTTTTATTTTTATGATATTTCTGTGACAACTTTTTCAACACACAGGTGCATCATGAACACAAAGAAATTATATGTTTAAGTGGTAATTATTTTTGTTTTAGGAAAGTGATGGAAGCTTACTACCAGAAATAATTTCCTAGAAATTATATACTAAAGGATATAATTTTAGAGAATTGACAAAACTCCCTTATTTTGTAGATGGTATTCCTGTATAGTGAAGTAGGATGGTTGCAGAAGATAAATCAGTATTTTTTGATTATTTTGGTCACATTTCTTCTGAAGACTTGAAATGTATTTAATAAAACGTTTGATTGCTGCTTAGCTCAGAATTAAAGTTGTGTTGGATATATTTTCTCCCTGTAGGCAAAATTTTTAGCTGCTTTGGGAAGCATAATTACAGAGACAACTGCCATTCCAGAAATAAAGTCATAAGACTTAGTGATTTTTTGCCTTTTTTGGCGACTTGGAATCAGTTAATTAGATCAGTGAAATAAGTTTCATAATTGTCAAAACTTAAGAACAATTTGAAGGATTTTTCAGTCTCTCAACAAAGTCCTATAAGCATTTGAAGGAGAAAATCAGTGTGGAATCCTAAAAGACCTCTTATTTCTTTCTCGTAGAATTCTAGCTTTCTCTCTGAAGCTCTTTTTCCTGTACATGCAACAAGAACTGAAGAACTGGATCCTTCCTTCAGCCTGCATAAGACCATTGCAAAGGTAAGAGAAGTGGAGATCTCATTTATACATACTTTCCTTCAGATGATCAAATTTGAATTTGTTAAAATTTTTGAAAGATAATCAATTTCTTTTTTTCCTGTGAATGCTTTGAATGCAATTACAAATAGTGGAGTTTTTCCAAGATCCACCTTGGAAACATTCTTTGCTGTTGCATTGGTCAATATAGCGATCAATACAGTTTTACGTGCAAAAGCTTCTTTTTATGTGGTTCACTTGTATTTTGCATGTTTCATATTAAAGTTACTGGCATGGATACAGGCCATTGATCCTCAGCTTAATGACATGAAAGTTGGTTGCTGTCCATTTTGCCTGTGGAAAGGACTCTCTGAGGGCACCTTCACGTCTGCAGGGGATTGGCTTTATGAGCTGTTGCAGTGGTGTTGGCACGGGAGGAAGGGGTGGCTATCTCGTGATTCTGGAGAGTGTTCTACAGAGGGGATGCTCCCAAAGTTAATGTGTTCTGACTTGCCTCTCGTTGCTCCAATATAGTACTCCCTCCATGTTATTTATTAATACAATCAAAATTACTCCTTGCTCTAAAGTGCTGCTTCTGTCAACTCAGCAAGACCTGTTTCTACAAAGGGACATGACTGCAAATGAGCCAAACTTAATGGATTCATACACTTCTTGTAATTGGATTTCTTATAAACCAGAGCAATATAAGCCTCATGGATTTCTTTCATTATTTGAAGCTTCTTCTCTTGGAAATGCTGTTGAAACATTTCTTCTGGTAAGAACAAAAATAAATTCACAAAGATCAGCCATGTGCAGATTTAGCATAAAGGTGGCTCAGCATCCTTGGCCAAATAGACATTGACTGATTTTGGAGTTGTGAGTTTTTGTTTGGTTTCAGTTTTGTTTGTTAGTTTAGAATTTTTATTATTATCTATTTGTTTCCTTGGGTATTAAAAAAACCCCACATAATTTTAAACATGGGTTTGAAGCTTGTCAGAGTCTGACGGTTAAGGAACAAGCACCAGACAAGAGTCTTCTCTGCAGCCCTTTTAATGGAATTGATGTTTTTTAAGTCATCCTTGATGCCAAAGTGGTTGTAAAGATTCACCAAATCTCTTTCCAGATTCTGAGGAAAATAAGTGTATGGTTATTTACTGCATAATTAATTTATGATTTACTAAATAGTGTGTGTGATGGACCATGCGTCATTTGAATAATCTGTAATGCATTATTTGCTCTACAATGTTGACTAACACAGAAAAATGTTAGATAGTTGACTTGAAGCATTTTGACTGTGTTTAAATAGTTGCATATTATTTTAAATAGGGTCATAGAGCATTACACTTCTGTTTGATAAAACTTAATGAAGATTGCAGTAGGATATGGCTGATTTTGCTTTTTGTGGCTCGTACTCTGACATCAGTGGTTAATATAATGAGCACACTGAAAAGGAGGAGATTTCTGAATGAGGCAGAAAAAATTAATGAGAAATGCATGGCTATTAAGGAGATAGATCTGTAATCTGAGTGTTTAGAAGACCTAATTTGACAGAACAATTGTCAGAACAATTTATCTTAAAATCTTGGTGCTTTAAAAGTAGATTTAGAGTAGATTGGTGTGAGAACCAGGCTGATCTGAAACATTCAAAAAGAGAGAAATCTGTAGACTTCCTAGTGGTGAAGAACCAAAACATCCATTACAGAAGTGCATTGCAGTGCAAAATTTAGGGTTTTGCAGAGCTAATCTGAAATATTCAGCAAACAGAAGTCTGCTGCAGCCGAATATCTCACATATCCAAGCCAAGCCCAGAAAACCCTTTGGTTTTGCAAGGCCAAGGCAGATCTGTAGCGGCCTTCCCCCACAACACTGTGTGTTGTACTATCTGGAAAGTTTTGCTGTATACCATAATTTCCATCATGAAAATGTGGCACTTTGGAGTGTCAGTTTTCACAGGTAATTTCTCCAGTTAGCTTTCTTCCCGTGATGTATTCCATTCACTGTAATGTTTAAAATTCCAGTCTTGAGTCATGTTTGCCAGATTTTCCAATCATTTCTCAGTCTCTTCATCATCATATTTCCAAAGTCATGTGTTCTGCACAGACCAATAGAACTCATTTCTTTTAAAAGAGGACTTATGTTTTGCTTTTGTACTTTCAAAACAAATTCATCAAGCCTCCAGCCAACAAACAGGAATGTGGGCCAGATGTAGTGACAGAGGTGTTGAATGAGGTCAACATAGCAGAAACACAATTCTGAGTGTATGAAGTGGGGACCAAGCTGGGGGGCCTGATCAATAATCATATTTGAAACAACCTTCTGTTGATACTGAATTTTTAGATTTGGAGTCTGACCTTGTTGTGAAGATACCAGAATAGTCTGAAGTACCATTTGGATGCTCTGTCTCACATAAAAGCACTAGTATGGGGGGTTGGGGCTGAGGAATTGCAGGATGACTTGGGGCATCTCTTAATTTTTCTATTTGTTCTCCCACAACTGGCAGCAATTCATGGTGTTCCAGCATCTCTGATCTGCACCCAGTGTAGGTGCAGTGTAATGCACCAATTGCCAGTCACTCCATAACTTAAATGGCATGCTTTTCTTTACTGACCAGCATCTCATATACTGAGTACATTCCTATTACTTATGGTTTAATGGTAATTGAGATGTTCAAAGCAGAACTATACTGTTGGTGACAGTCTGACTGAATTCCAAACCCAAACTTCTCTGCATTTTTCTGCAAAGCAGCACAGACAAACATTTCACAGAAAGAGTTTGATTTAGCCCATATTCTTTTAAGCATACAAGTGAGACTTTTTGTTTTACCTTTTGCCTTCTTGCATGAAAGAACATGCAATCCAGTTCAAGTAGAGGGTAAATACAAACCTGCTGAAAAGTCCCTGCTAACAATGTATATTTTATTCTGCAGCTATTGTCAGCAGCAATAAAAACAAGAGCAAATCTGGTGAGTAACTTTGGGGATGCTCTGTGAATTGTGGTGAACAGGGAAGTAACAACATTCAAAGGAAAAAAAAAAGCCATCTGGGGATTTTTCTCAGCATTAGATATGAAAAACGTGACTTTGCTGCTAAAGACATGAGGTTTTTTGACAGACAGTCATACTGTGTTTGGCCAGACAGCATATTCTCTATCAGCTCTAGCCTAGTTAGAGGAGATATGCTTGGAATTTTTCAGTAGTTCTTTGTTCCTGAAAGCAAGTAGCCTCAAGGACTCTTGCACTTTATACTTCAACTCTGATGGATAAAGACTAGGTAATAAAAATAAGCTCAAATTGCAGGACCCCTGGTAAAAATTTGATGAACCAGCTGCACCATCTAACACAGCTTCACTTGGTTCAGTCAAGTATTAAAAAATGACTCCATTCCCCTACACCCTGAAATTTTCCCTGTCTTTCCTGCTGATATGCTAATATGCTGCCTTCAAAATGGAAGAATTATTACAGGACAGAACTAATTATGTTTCCTCCTGTGACATATATTCATGAGGTTGTAGAAAGATGTCAAGACCTCCAGTTTTACAAGACTATTTCTGGGCTTTTTGGTTTGTGGTGATTCTGGTTTTGGGTTTCTTTGAGGGGTTGTTTTGAGTTCAAAGCTCTTAATTGGCAAACACACACTTCTAGTGGCTTATTTGAGCTACGTATACACACAGAGACTTCACAAAATCCAAATACTTTGATAGAAAAAGAGACGCTACTAAAGATTATCTACTCCGTTATATTTTTGGCATTTTTAAAAGAGATTTTAAATGCATTTTTATTTTTTTTGTGGATTCGAACAATAATAAAATCAGCTTTCTTTTGCTCCATTTTCTGTATTTTCATAAGATATTTTAGATATACAATAATTGTTAAAAAAAGATAACAATGCTCAAATCTGCGAAAGCTTAGGTGTCTAGCTCCACGTACTGACAGTTGTATACTATGGCAAACTGGTAGACTTTTTATCACAATTTTCCAAAATATCCAAGGCAACAAAAAAAAAAAGGAGGAAAAAAACAAACAACAAAAATTTACTGGCTTCCCCTCAAATTAGTTTATTGTTGCACTACTTGGTGGCTGTAGGGAGTTTATTGCTTATTTTTTTATAAAACACCTTTAGAACACAAAGGTGAAGATTGCATATTTATTGAATTTTTTGTATTATTTCCTCTCTAAGGTGTTCCCTTGATATATCATTTTGAGAAATCTAATTTTAAATAACACTGTTGCATTTGCTGAGGTGCCAGCATGTGTTAATCATTCAGATTTCAGGTTTTAAAACTACTGATTAGTGCTCTCTGATAGATAAATGAACCTAATGTAAACAGATGAGCCCAATCTAATTTCTATTACAGCACTAATTCCATGTACTTCAGTGGAGTTCGCTCAGGCTTCAACCAATATGGTCTACGTGAATTGAGCATATAAAAAACATGGGTCACATTTTTAGCTGCTTATGAAGTGTTTGAGCCTGTAAGTACAGATGCACCCCCCAGATTTTCAGGTGCAAAGTGAGATGGAGCAGCTGCAAATCTAATTCATTATATTTCAGAATAAATTGTATAGATTTTTTGTTCTTCTTAGTGAATATAAGACCTATTGGGAATTAAATTGTAAACCATATTCTGCCTCCCATTAATAATCACCTCACACTGTGCCCTGTTGGCATTGCTTGCGAGGGGAATTAAGTCCCAAAGGTTAAAAGGATGCAGAGCAGCACTCTGAAGACAAAAGGCTAAATATCTATATTTATGCAACTGAAAAACTTGATTATACTCAGTGGAATAAGGGCACTACTACAGAAGTTTTAGGCGTCATGGAAAAGCAAACTTGATCAAATCGAAATAGAGAAAAATAAATTTCCTTTTTCTCTTCTTTATTTTCACTTGAAATAAGGAGAAAATTCCCTTGTATGGGCAGAGCTTGTGGCTCAGCACACCTTTGAATTTTGGATATTTCTCTGTCACAAGAGGATTTGGCAGATGAATTTTTTAATAGAAAGCCTGTATGTAATATAAGGAATTATATAAACAGAATTAAAATACTTGAAGAAAGTTGTCGTAACCTTAAAACTTCTAGTGTTACATATCTTGTTTTTAATATAATTTATTTGCCTTGCCATAGAAAAACATTATCGGAATTTAAGTTGCCAGTTCAACTTTTTTTCTATTTTTAAGAGTATCTCCAGAAAAGTAAAAAATTCTTAAAATAACAAGAAATGCTTTCTTGCACAATTTTTGCTACATCACTTCTGAACCTCTACCTCTTCCCTTCCTGTCACCTGCATCCCATCAAGTTCTCCTCTGAATGTCAAGTTCTACCACCTGCTATTGGAATTGAAATTTCCAAAGGCTTTGAAACTAATGTAATAATTAAGATCATGAGACATTTCCATCAGTTGAATGTCGCTGACTTTATAGTTTCCCAGTTCCCCCAAGCCAGTCTGAATGTTACCACGGGGTGAGCAGGATTAAGTTCGATCTGACTGAAAAGTAATCATTTGGGTTTGTTGTTGGTTTTGCTTTAGGGCTTGTTTTGCTTTCGACTCTCAGATCTGATTTGCCATACAAGCTTTAGTGTCTGTGGAAGGATGACAGGGAGAAGTGTACAGAGTGTAGCACAGAAGCAGCTATTTCAGCAACAGCATAATTTTTGATAGGCTTTGAAATTTGAACTGAAAGGGTGTTAAAATTGGCCTGAGGAGGGTTAGTTCTTTGCATACACTATATTGCAAGTTGATTTTTATATCTGCTTAAAATGCATGCCTTAAATTTAAATGGTCCTTTCCATGTCTGCTTTTGTTATTCCAATAGAATTGTAGAAGCATTGTGGCTAAACCTGACATATAATGACAAATTGCTACTTTTACAAAAGAAACTCAAAACTGTGGCAGAAGTATGATTTATTTTGAACTTTGAAAGAGAACATGAGAAGCAAATTACAAAGCCTTTTATGAAACTCATTATTGCATCTGGACTTTAGGAACTCACTGTGGAAGTTCTGATCGGAATTTAGAAAACCCAATTAAGAGTTGATGCGTAAGGGCTGTATTTGTAATTTTAAATTTTGATGCTAACAGCTGAGCCCCAAAACTGTGATTTAGAAATAAATCTATTGCTTGTCCCCTGTAAAGTGCACAGGAAAAATCAAAAAGTAATCAAAACTTTATTTAGGCTTCATTGGTAAGATTTGCATGTCTGTTATGGTTTGTATAGAGCTGTTGCAGAGTTTGTAAGTACACTTTTGGATTAGTAAATCCATTTGGACAACATTTGTTGAAAATCTAAGGGATATGCATTACTTAAGGAAGTATATGCTTTAGTGAAATTCCTAAAAATGCTTTCCTGTTGTAGAAGTAGCAGTTTTTATGGTGAGTTATTGAAAAGGAACCTCTGAGAAGGCATATTTGCATCTTCCAATTTTATTAGGTAACCATTGCTTTTATTTGCTATTAATAAACTGGTTTCATAATGCAGCTTTAGTGTTGCTGAGTGCCTAAAGAAGAATTAGTTCCTATACTCTATGTTTAAGAAAGGTCCTTTATAGTGTTAAATCAAACGCAAATCTGGTTAGGCTTGAATTGTAGAGTAGTTTGCTGTTTAGTTACTCAGATTCTGGTGTTTTTGCTGTGTGCTGCTTATTTTTTGCAAACTGTTTCTTGCCACAAGCTGTAGTTAAATAATCACAGTTTATTTAATTGGGAAAATTACATGAATAAGTGAAACATAAATTAATATCAGTTTTTTTAACAGAAAGATATATGTTCAAGGGTTGTATGGTTTTGGTTTGAATGGCAATGCCAGATGATACTTTTCTACAGCCAGGCTATCAAATAAATTAAGAGATTGTTTCTTTCCCATTTTGGCTAACCAAAGCAAGGATTGTAACCAGAAGGTCCCAGATGGTGGAAGGGTCTGAACTCATGTCCTGTGAGGAGCAGCTAAGGCCTTTGGACCTGTCTTCTTGGGAGAAAAGGGATCTAAAGACCAACCTTATTGACCTCTCCAGCTTCCTGAGGGGAGGGGACATGGAGAGGGAGGTCCTAAGCTCTTCTTCCTGGGATCCAGTGATGAATAGGAATGGCGCTGTGCTGTGCCAAGGGGGGTTTAGAGTGGACAAAAGGAAGCATTTTTTTTTTATCAAGTAGATGGTAGAACACTGGATCAGGCTTCCTGGAGAGGTGGTTGTTGCCCCCAGTCTGTTAGTGCTTAGGAGGCATCTGGACAATGCCCTTAACAACATGCTTTAACGAGGTCAGCCCTGAATTGTGCAGGCAGTCAGACTGGATTGTAGGTCCCTTCCAGCTGAAATAGTCAATTCCATTCTATTCTCTGTGGATGCCTTCTGCTGTGCTTTTTCTGTAACACTACTCACAAATTTAGAAAGGTTTGATAATGAGGTTTTAAAGCACCTGATTTATAAGCTGGTTACCCCAGCAATGCACAGAATTCTTTTAATTCGCTCTAGAAATTTTCTTGATCCAAACATCAACATTTCCCAGCTTATGCAAACCAAAAGGGCTAAACTTAGAAACACATTTTGTGTTTATCTCTCTACTTATCACTAACATTTATTTAAAATGGCATCAAAATGAAACACGGTTAGTTTGCCATGTCACAGGTCACATTGCAGAAGGTGACCCACTCATTGAGAGCACAGAACAGAATATTTCTAGCTTCCTGGAATGGCTGCATTCCTCTTCAGCTGGTTCATGGGAACTGCCTCCTGGAAGGAAGAGCCCTGGTCCTACAGCAGTGCTCTGATCTCAAACGATCAATACTTTTATCTTGACACATAAATTAATAATTCATATGGTCACCAATATTAATAGTTGCCATTCCTAACAGCTATATTGTAATAAAAGAGGCAACATGATAATGGACAAGAGAGTGTAAAATTATATGAGCATACTAGAACAGGTGTGTCTCTTAAAATCAAACATCTCCTATGAGGAGCTGTTTTGCAGCTATTGGAAATACAGTGAAAACGGAACTCCATGAAAGAACATGAATAATGGCAGTGTGTCTTTACAACATGACTGGAGAGAAAGGAGTAAATTTAAATTTAGATGAATACAGCCTGCAGAAGAACCTCAGTTAAATCACCAGAATTTTAGAATTAATAATTTTCACATAGTCAAGTAAGGAAATGCTTTAAGATTGAATATCTGGTCTCCCTGAGAATTCCAATGTGAATACTATTTATCTATTGTGAAATTGTGATCCTAAAGAATGTACATCTCAGCTAAGAAAAGAGCACATAACAAGAAATACATGTTGGAATCATTGAGTGAGCACTTTTATAAAGCACAGTTCAATTTTGTGGTATTTGCAGGGTGAGGTTGGGCCTTTACATAAATATCATCTTGTCTAAAAATGATGGAAGAAAAAGGGGCCACAAAAAGATTCTGTCTCAACTGACATGAATGATATTCTTCTAAACTTGGTGTTCCAGCCAGTGCACTCCTTTTGATTGACATATCTAAGGAAAAAAATTAATCTTTTTTCTTCCTTTTTTTCTTGAGATAAACTGAACAAACTTGCAGCTGACAGGATCTCACATGAGATCCTAATGAGGCAAAGAGAATGAAACATTTTATGCTGAAGTGCGGAAACCGTAATGACGTTGTATCATGATTTCCAAAGAAAGTATAAAGATAGAAAAACTTGTTGTAGTTCAAAAGATATTTTGCATAATGTGGTGGACTCAATGCTGAATGTTGAGGAAACAAGTTAATCAAAATTTTTCTGTCATATTTCTTTTTTCTTTATTCCACATGAAGCCAGGAACCTTTCTTTTGCATTCCTTTTCTCTTCCAGGACTCAAATTAATGTTTCAAGAATCTACTTGGCATTTCTTTTTTATTTGCTTAACTATAGCATCTCATACTCTAGAACTCTAAATGTTCTAGGGCACTGCAAAACATCTTCATGGACTCTGGGCATTGACAAGTGGGCTCCTTGGTTATACATAAGGATGCCTTATAATCAGAACTCCCAAGAAGCTGCTATAGTAAATGTTTTCCAAAATCTTATTTTGCTTTATTTTCCCCTACTTTCATATTGTCTGGTGAAATCTGTTGAATGTGTGCAAATTACTTTTAAACAGAGAATTGAAATGTATAATACCTTGCATAATCATGTGTTTCTCTTCAGTATATTTATTTGCAAGTTATGTTTCAAATGCATAGCAGCAACTCAATAGTCTCACCTTAATTTCTAAATCATAGACAACCCTCCTCCAGAACAGCTCTACTGTGAAAGATGATTTTAATTAAAATTTTCTGTAAACAGCTTAAGGTGTAAGTTTATTTTTGCTATGTTATGCTATTTTATTTGGGCTATGTCTATCCAGTCTTTTTCCTGTACTTCATGCATTTCTTTTCAAGGCTGTTGACAGGGTATGAACCTGAGGAGCACTCTACTTTAGAGCTCAGCTTTTTCTCCATCAGAACATAGGTCTTGTGTGTCACTCATAGGAAAAATATGGAAGCAGTCATGAAAAATGGGAAACAGAAAGAAATAGAGTCATTTGATTTACAGGTTGACACTTGTTTTTATGAGTGGGACGAGAAAACAGTGAATTTCCAAAGGTTGTAAGAGTTCTGTGATTCAGTTGAAGACAGTACTTTTTAAAAACTTTCTATTCTCAGCTTGGACAATTCCCTGAATTTTCAGAGAAACTATAGAAAGCACATCTTTGTTACTAAGCTAATTCATTCTACTGACTTTTGAGTTTTATTTGAACACATGTAGCCATTCAAACTTTTTGGAGAGAAGCTAACCAACATTTAATACTGACAGAAGAAAATATTTTTTCTAGCCTAACTTTGAGTGCTTATTAATTAATTGAAATCTTTCTTGGGTGAAAAAAAAATATTAACCAACTCTAGCAAAGTCCTGCATGCCCAAACTTCTACTTTGGATGTATGACTTACTTGTATTTTCTGAATAACAGAACAAAGCACTGGGAAGTATATACAATATATACAGTGCTGTAAAATTCTGCAATCTCCTCTGATCCATAACTGTGTTTATTGGGCAAGTTTTACCATAATTTCCATTGTTGCAATGGACTTTCAATCTTCTATTCTAATATGACTAGGTACATCATAAAATTATTAAAGTGTGTCTTTGAGAATGAAAAAGTAATAACTTCAAATTTACTGTCTGTTCCAATACTCTTAGTTTTCATGGTGTCTCAAAAGGCAGCAAAACTACTAGTCTTGCTTATAGAGGTCATGTAGACAGTACTTAAGATCATCTTGAGTCCTGTGGATTTAATAGAAAGATTTTTAATATTAAGAAAAAAAGCTCTTTCTCACTTTGTTTGGCTGATTCAATCCACTGAGACTGCGTTGTGTTGCTTTTCTTGCCTGGCTTAGTGGTTTCAGTTCAAAGTGTAATGAAGAGAAAAATGCAAAACACATCCTTTACACTGCTAAACAGCAACAGTAACGTGTTCATATTGTTTAGAAAATGTATTGAACTGCCTAATCCAAAGCTCATGGCAACTGAATGTGGATTGATAGCAATGGTATACAACTGGGCTTTGCTGGTTTGGTTTTTTTAACCTGTATGAGGTGCAGATAGAGAGGGGAAGGGGTGATAATATCAGAATTAAGAGCTAAGGTTGCCTGGTGCCCACTCACATCTTTAAGTTTCTTTTGAAAGGTTATTTCAAAGCTAAGGTTCCATTTTCAGATGGACTGGAGGTACTGGCAGATAAGCAGAGTAGGATCTCAGCGGTTTCCTGACTTATCTCTTTTAGTTGCCAGGGGTTTTTAGTAGCTGTCAACTAACCTGGAGTGGGGAAACACTCTGATTAACATCTCCAACCATACAAGAGGATCCTCTTTAGCAGAGGAAAAGCCTAAATTAATTCTGAATTTCTTTTGCTTGGTTTTTCAAGTCAGGTTTTAGTCACACTTATGAGTTCTGCTGGCCTTCAGTGTTTAAAACAATGCTTGTACATAGTGCAGGTGACTACACCTATGGTTTTTTTAATAGCATCAATTTACACAGACTTGCTGCTGGCTATCTTTTCCCTCAAATGTGAAATCAGAATGAAAAAAAATGTCACAGATGAAATATTCTGAACCCTTATTTCTCATGCTAATTGAAATTAGATTTCAGGACAGATGAATTACCTCTGCTCATTAGATTAATATAAAGAACTTTGAGGAAATTTAGTCCATTCCTGCTGGTACAATACACTTAATTCCTTTCTTCCTAAGTTGTATTTGACTATCAAAAATAAAAGTCTTACGCTACTTTATTTAATGAACTGTTCCACAATCCAGAATGACTTCTCACAAAGTTTTTTTCCTTCTCTTATTCAACAGAAATAGTTTTTACTTAATTACATTACTTTACTTTTGGTTATTTCTTTTAATTTTTAACTTAGAAACTTGAATTTCCTGTAACTACTGTGTTCTTAATTTCTTTGGTAAAATAATCCTTTATTTTGAGATCAAAGAATTCTGATATACATTAGCACTTTAATTATAAGCTACAAAGTGATAACTGAGTGAATAGGATGAAGGCTGTTTTAGGTTAGCAGGGCTGACAATTAAAAAAGCTTTTTCACGACTTGTAGCATAGCCTATTCTCTTTTTTTGTTAAATATGTCTATTATTGTAAATGAAGATTAATAATCACTAATAGCTACTGGGCTCTTTTAGTGTAATATTCTGCACAAATAAAACCATCAGCTTAAATGGCACTAGTCCTCCCTTCATCCCTTCTTTTGGAAATGTCAGTTGTTACTTGAGCAGAATAAGCAGAAAAGGCAATTAACTATCTGTCCTCAGTCAAGTTTAACCTCTGTCTCAGAGTCACAGGGGATTTGTTCAGGGGAATGCTGGAGGACTGAAGATAAAATAAATATTAACAAATCACCATAATATAGTGGTCTGATCTAATACTCTGTCTAGGGTCTGCTATTCTTAGAATGGAAAATTTAAACATTTGGGAATGGATAGACATGGAGATGCCTACAAGTTCTCTTGGGACAACCCTGTTGGCTGTGACCCTTCAGCAGTACCCGAGTAGCAGCACCTAGAGAACCTGAGATTTAGTGTGATTTCCAGTTTTCCTACTTCAAATATTTTGAGAGGTCAGTATTGATAATGTGAAATGGAGTTTAAATGGTGTTAAGAAACTTATTTTTTATTTGCTGCCTACTGTTTTTGCCTAATGAGTGAATTCTAAAATCTGACTTTTTCTAAAATTTCTGAAAACTGTTTTTTTGCTTTTGTTTTTTTTTTTTAATTTTTAAATCTAGTATCAAATATGCATTCTGATCAGCTCCTCTCTCCAAAAATCCACGTGTATTTCTTACTGGATGAAGTTTGAATTAAAATATTGTACATTAGGCTTCAGAAGCTGTTACAGCGTTATCCTATAGCCAAGAGATCAGAACAGTTTCTGGAGGGATTTTAGTTTTTATAAAAATACAAGTGAAAAATTTTAAAATGTGTTTTGTGGTTTTGATGTACGATGTAGACATTGTCCAAAATCTTCTATAAATTTCACTCTGCTACCAAAATTCTTTTGAAGATTGTTTACATCGAGTTCAGAGCTCTTCTGTTTACATCAAATGCCTGTACACATTGTCTTTCTAACTAGGTGGAAGGAGGAATTCTCAGTCTAGAAAGCCTTAATTTACTTGTAGATCTGAAGTTTAATTTTATCTGCCACTGCATCTGTCTTCAATTTTAACATATGGAAAGATTTTGAAATTCGTTTTTCTCTGATCTGTGTTTTGAAGTGCACTTACACACGTGCATGCAGATATCACTATGGATGCAATAAGCACTTCCACTAATTTGTTCCTTATGGGTCAATACCATATTCAGCAGCGTTTTTTGATTTTGAGGGACAATATATTTATAATTTTGCATAGTATGGGGAAATTAGTGCCCAGTACACACTGACTATAGTATTCTGAGGGACATTTTAAGACATCTTCTCTGATAATATCTTCCTCAGCTGACCTTTTAATCTTGCCATCTCCTCTTTCAGACATTGCCCAGGCTCCTGTTGATGTTGTGCAGCAAATTCCAACTTGTTTTTCTTTCTAAATCTTTCACCTTTTTCAAACCCTATTCCCTCCTCTCTCCTGTTTCTTCAGCTTACTTTCCTTCTGTCTTATTCTTTGACTACAGTAATCAGATCTTCACCCTTGTTGTCCTTATATTTGACATATTTGAACAAGACTTGTTTTGTCTATTTGCCCATGTTGAGATATCTTACAATGAGAATATAGGAGATTGCTTCCAATTAACTCATTTGTTCCAGAAAGTCAATCTAATGCTGGAGACAAATAGGCATTTGGCTAAGCCAAAACAATGGGATTCAATAGCAGGACCAGAAGGGAGCAAAAATCTGATGCTTAAGGTGAGTCTATTTGAGTTGTGCTTGCAGCAAGGCTTGTCAGATTCTCAAGTAATCTGTACCTTGCATAGTTTTGTTTTTTTATTTTTTTTGCTTTAAGAGCTTTAAACTGAAAGAGAGTACACTTAGGTTGGCTATGAGAAAAAGATTCTTTTTGTGAGGGTGGGGAAGCCCTGGCACAGGTTGCACAGAGAAGCTTTGTAAGTGTTCAAGGCTAGTTTGGATGAGTCTTTGAGCAACCTGGCCTGATGGAAGGTGTCCCTGCCCATGACAGGGAGGTTGGATGGAGATAGTCTTTAAGGTTCTTTGCAACCCAAACCATTCTATGATTCTTTTATATGCCATACTCCCACTCTTTTGATTCTGTTGAGGGACGTTAAGATAGGTGACAAGCCCTTTATATCAGATGTCTTTTGAAGTGTCTTCTGAGACATGTAATGTCTTTTTGGTGCTAAGACACTAAATGCTGATTCTAAATATAAAGATATGTACCTGGTATTACCTGGAGCAATCATGGCACAGTTCTGTAGGTAAATACTGATTTTTAGAGATTTTTTTCTTAGCAGTAGATGCTGTTGAGAAAGTAGTCACATCTCCTGCAGCATTGAAAGGTTATTTGCTTTTAAAATGTATTTTTCTATTTAATCTTTGCTGTTGCCATCACATCATGGTGCCTTTATCATTTTAATACAGGCCCCACATAAAGATAGGGTGTAGTGGAATGAAAAGGCCATCATAATTGGATTATTTTACTAACAGGTGTATGATTACAGACCCAGATGGGGCAATAAAACTCAATTTTACCTTTGGATACTTTGAGCTTTATTGCTAGGGTTCCATGTGAATTTCAAGGGCCATTCATGTTTTTTCAGGAGAAGTTAGAAAGATGAGGGATTTTCTTTTTCAGGTAAAATGGTAGCCTCAGGAGCATGCCAGTTAATTATAAAATACTTCAATAGGTTCATCAAACTGACTTGGGATTCCCTGAGTCTCAAAGAGTTTTTCAGACTTGGCATTTTCCCCAAGCCTGAGGGGAGGTTGCTCAGGCCCAAACACATTTATCTTTAATTAATGTTTTCTCTTTAAAATAAAACAACCAACCTTACCCCAACTTCATTTGTGAAGTTTACTGTTTAATTACAGATCCCCTTTTGAGGTTTAAATTTCAAATCATTACTGTAAGTCAACTGATTACTTCTTATTCTATTTACATTGAAGATTGAAAATTCTGATAGGAAAAATAGTGTGAAACAATTCACAGAAGTTCCACCTTTGAATTCAAATACTAGTAGGAAGGTTAAATGCTTTTCTGGTTTGGTAAATACTATGCAAGCATAGCCAAGAACAGAATCTAACCCTAACTGAAGTAATTGTCTAGCGAGGAAATGGAGCCTCTTTGTGAGTATTGCAGCATATACAGGTGTCTGAGGATAGCCCCAGTGTATTATCCATAGAATTCTCCCCTGGGGTAGAATGTGCCTTTTAATGTTTATGGGTCTTTTCTCTGAGCTCTGTCCTACAGAACAGTGTAGTTTTAGCTTCCCTTGGATCCTTAGCACTGTGGTTCACTCGTATCTCTCCCTCAGGGCTGGTCTGTCATCCTTAATGAACTGTCGGTGCTCCAATCCTGACTGATTTGAGTGACCCAAGTGGAAAATCCTGCTGTAGTTTTGCATTAAGAGGTGGCAAGACAGAAAAGAGCAATATTTTCTCTAAGTAATCATTAAATATCTTAGCTTTTCTGAGTGTGAAAGGATAGGGAGACTTTAATATGTGATGTCCTGAATCTTTTCATAGTGCTTACTCTGTTTAGTCTATGCTGAATTAACTGTCCAAGTTTGACAAGTTTCTCAAGGGACTATTGCCTCAACCTCTCATGGATGCTTTTCCTTCAGGTTCTACAACTACTAAATTCAATTTATTCCATCCATTGTCTCTGGTTCTTCCTAAATCCTGTTTCTCTAAGGACTGACTGCTGCCTAGCATTTATTCTTTCAATGTGACCACTTAGAAGACAAAATTCAAATAAAATTCAGGCAAAACAGGGTATAGTTTGAAGCTCCCTTATTCTTATCTCACAGTCTCCATAGTCAGGTCTGAATCATTTTGAAGGTATGCTATGTGAGATTTAAGGTGTCCTGATATCATGATCATTAATGTTGAAAAAAGGTATAAATGGAATGGAAATAAATGAGCAAAAATAGGGGGAAAAATGTATTGTCACAATAATGGAAGAAAAATAAGAATGAACATCAAGAATAACTGTTAAGTACCGAAGCAGATTATATGCATTAGTTTAATTAAGAGTGCCTAATAGTACATATGGTTTCCCTTGAATAATAATTGCATGCTGATGAAGTGTGATTGGAGATTTATTTTTTTTTTGGAGTTCAATTAAATCAAATCCATTTCTATAAAAGGAGAGTGATTAAAAAGATGCTATCAAGATCCAAACTGAAAGCTGTGGTCCAACATTCCTATTGGAGATTTCTTTATTATTGCACTCTTTGGATGACTATTGTCTCATTTTTAACAATGCCACAAGTTTCACACGGAGTCCTGTAGATTCAACAGGAGCAGCATTACATATCAAATAGAAACTTAGCAAGTATTTGGATATCCTTGAATGTTTGATCTCGAGATTCGTCCCTGATCGGGAACTTTTTGGTTCATACATTTGTCTTGAAGCATATGAAAAGATGCTTTGATTAATTAGGACTGTGAGGCAACATACTGTTTGTGGGGCTGATGTGTTCCTGTGGAGTGCTTGTGAACCTGGGTGATTAAATGCAGACTTGCACTGCTGCTTATTTCATCTGCGAGCCATTACTGTCTGCCTTGGAAGGCTCCGAGACCGGCAGGACCCAGCCAACTGTCTGGCAGCTGTTAACAAAATTATCAATTACCTTGTTGAGTCCTATCAGCTTGTGCTTTGGTTATCCTGTGAGTAACGGGGGGGCTGGTTGTGCTAACGCCCTGATTGGCCTCCTAAACACATACATAAGTCAGGGAAAGGTAGTGATAGTCATTAACTGGGAGAAAACACGAAGAAGGCCTTTAGAAGCCTGGAAGATCATGGTGTCTAGGATGTTAATCACAGCATCCTGTGTTTTCATACAATTCCATGGGAATATACACTGATACATCTTGTCTGTTATTCTGAGAGGACTTTTACTTTCTTTACTTGAAACTTTTCTTTATGGCTTAAACCAGAAGAATACTTTTTTTTTCCTAAAGTGTGTGCACTGATTGCTAGCTGCATGTTTTACCCTGCAAATGACTGTATTACACATGCAAATAAAGAAAAAAATAGTAAACCTATGTATTTCTGGTTTAAGGGAGTAAAGATCTGTCCAAGATGCAACTTCTATGTATGAGCATTGCCGTTATAGATCTTTGACTCTGATATTGGAGATAAATTTTGCTTCATATTTCCTTATATACATCTCTTTCTATCAGAACAATAGCTAAATCTGTTTCCTTAGCCAGCTTCAGGCAGGTAACATTGCTTCTTTAAACAGAATCTAGCATTACTTCCCTCTCCTCTTCCATACCTGAAGACACTAAGAGGATGAAAGCGTTTAAGAGGTCATTTTCTGTGTAGTGATGGCATCTTGATTTATGGGAATGCTATATGGAAATCATTTTGCTTTAAAGCAAACTTTCCTGTATTCATCACTCTCAAAGTCTGCAGATGGTAACCAGAGCAACCTGGCTTTAAAGGTGGAGATAAAAAAGAATTAACACTGGAACCAATTTTTAAAATTCTCTTTAAGAATCCAACATGATAGTTTGTAGTGATGTAAAGATTTGCATGGTCGTGGTGTGACTTCCTCACCCAGGCTCAAGAAGTGCAGAAGAGCATTCTGTTACATCCTTTTGCATGCTTGTAATCATGCACATTCGGGAAGCATCTGACTAACTCCTTTTTTACAAGAGGTTTTAATCTAGTGGCCCTTCTAAAACTTAATTCAGCTCTTTCTTTGCACCTGGATGCCACTAGAATTTGGCACATTTAAATATGAATTACATGACTAGAAAGTCATCCCAAGGTTATTATTACTTAGAGTTGTGTGTTCTACAGTTGACTTGGTGGCTTGCTGTGTAAGCATTAACCCTCTGTGTTCTGTGCAGGTACAAAGTGGCTCTGCTTCAGTTCAAAACAAACTGGCTTGAGCACAAGTTCATTTATGCAGTGCCAAGCCTAACTCAATAAAGCTGTTATCTTGGAAGTGAGTTAATATCCCTGTTCTCTGCCCCTGAGGTAAGAAGAGCATGAGAACTGCCAAAATGGGTCAGACTCTGACTGTGGGAGGAGCAGCATGATCATCCTTGATGTCCTCTTATCCCTTTCATTGTTGATCCGAATAGATGGTAGGACTGGAAAGAAACTCTATATAACCACACTGAGTTCTAACACAGGGCATGGGGTATCATCACTCACTATAAATTAATGAAATTTAAAATATGTTTTTTCACAGAGTCATAGAATACCCTGAGTTGTAATGGACACACAGGATCATCCAAGTCTGACTCCTTGCCCTTTACAGGACAGCCCCAAGAATCACACCATCATATACCAAGTATTAGAAGATTCGCATAGGTCCATTTAGATATACACAAAATATATATGTCATATACCTTTTATAGATATAATCTGAGAAGTACATGCATGTACACAGAAAACAAAGCAGAGATAACAATGAGGGGTTTTTTGTGCAAGAAATTGGAAGTAATGGGATGAATGATCCCTCCCAGATGTGAATGAAATCTATACAAAATGTACTTCCACTACTCTAAGTGCTATATATTACTAAATTGGCAAAAAGAAAAAAAAATTTAAGCAAATTAATCACTTAACAGCACACTTTTGACCTTAATTTCTCAGTGCCTCATAACCTCATCATGAGTCTCGTAGAAATCATAACAGATGATCATGTAAATAGAGATCTATAGTCCAGAGGCAGTCCAAAGTACCATAATTCTGACTTATCTTAATGTGTAATTTTGGAGATGTCTAGGGCTACGTGCCACCGCAATACAGATAGTTAAGTGCATTTTGCTGTGCACAGGATACCTACAGAGAGGGAGAATCTGTTTTATTCACGATCACTTTTATTTCCTAATCAGTATTTTCTGAACTGAGAGTAAATAAAACAGTATTAAATTATAGAGGGGGGTGTTGAAATAAAGTGTTTAATATCTGCAAGACCTCACACTTTCATTGGTCAGAAACAGCTATTTTTTATGAATCGCTGTGTTCTGGTTCACTTACTGTAGCATAGACTCACCATACTCCTTTCTCAGAGAGCCCTCTACTGACCTAAAATACAGTGTGTTCAACTGCATGTCTGATACCTCAGTCTGTCATTTGACCTGTAATGTAAATACATGACCTGTAATGTAAATACGTGCCAAGGTATATTTCAGTAAAAAGAGGACAAACACGTATGGTACTACTAAATATTTAAGAAATTCTGAATTTTAAAGATTGACAGCTTCAGTGCAAAACAAATGTATTTGTGGACAGATTTCTATTTCTTTGTCTAATCAAGGGAGTGTGATTTTTCAGAAAAATAGAGGGTCAGAGAACTAGTTGTTTTCTCATGGTCCTGCCTCTGACTTTTCTTGTATGAATCAGTTAACAGTTTTTGGGGGGGATGATGTAAGAAAAATTGCTGTGTAGATGGATTCTGCAGGAAATTTTTTGACAATAAATTGAAATTCTACTATTAAAGATGCTCATTAATTTATTAGGAGTCTCAGGACTTCTGCCATTCATCTAGTAACACTAGGTGCTGAAATTATGGTACTGCATGGGAATCACAGATTTCAATAAAGAGACTCAATTTCTCATGTTTAATTAAAAAAATCTGATAACATGGAGGAAGCTGGATGGATGGGGGAACCAGCAGAAAACGAAGTCAGGAAATTTGCCTATATTAATAAAAATACTTCTTTCATTTTGCAGGGTAGAGAAGTTAGGGTAGGCTGATTATTTTAACATTTCAGATTGCTAATGTTTTGTTTCTGAGACGTGATCTTAATATATGCAAAGATTTATTCCTCATTTACAAGGGTGTGGAAACTGAAGCTGTTTATAGTTGAGTTAATTCCAGATAATCTCAGCAGGTCACTCTGCTCATCGATACATGTGGAAAGACAGACCCTTGATGCAGAAGATGAGCACCTGAGACTGGCGGTGCAACAACCAGACGCAAAACCTAAACCTTTTCATTCCCCTTTACAAGAGCTAAAAAATGTTGTTTTCAACACACTGTTTTGGTCACCCTAAGCAGCACAGAACCTTTCTGTGCTCCTTCCTCATCCATGAACCTCAGGGATAATGGTGAAGGGAGGGGTGCCAGGTATGAGGGCAAAGGAGAGTTGAAAAGAATACTGCTGGTCTCGAAGGAAGTTGAGGCTGAGTTCAGATGAGCTGCTGGGTGTCACACACTGCTCAGTCACATGGATTGTTTGAGTCTGTAGTTGGGAATCTACATAGGTCTACTACTCCACCTTGTTACATTATCTGCTTCCTAACATGATTTGTCATGATTTTGGTGGATTAGCTGGTTTTCTCTGAAAGTACACAGATCTCAGTGAAGTGTTTTGATATGCACAGAAAAAATTTACATTATAAAACCAGGAAAATTATGGCATTCAAAAAGGAAGAGAAAGTATGTTGCCAGAGCTTGTGGCTTGAAATATAAAGGAGTTACTACTGCACAACTCAGGTTTCAAGTAACTGTGTCTAATTCATTCCAGCAGGTAAAACTGGAGTATGGCAGTACTGAAAAGCTGTCTTCACAGAAGGATAAACATGGCAGTTTACCTGATTTTTTAAGTTACATTGTTTGTAACTTGGCATATGAAGAGATCTGAGATGTCTGTTTAGATTTTATCGCTCTTAATGTATCTAAAAATGTCCTAGAGGCTCAGCACTTACACCCACTGAGGTTTACACAGTGCAGGCACAATGTAGCACAGTTTCAAATTTCACTACACAAGAAACACCAAAAAAAACCAAGACTGGCATGTGAACTTCTGTGTTAAAGAAACTGCCTGCACACTGTATGCTGATGTTTATTCTGGCAGACTGATCTTTCTCACGCATAATATTTTCATATCTTCATATCCACTAAATATGTTTTTATTTTATTCATCTTACAAGTTTCTCTTCCTATGACAGAATGGAGGATGGTTGCTATGACTGCCCTGTCAGTAAAACCAGATAACATTTAAGACATGTACCTGCAAGGCAGGCTCAATACCAAGCATGCCTCAAAAGCAAAACTGAAGGCAGGGACTATAGTTACTTCCTTCCTGCAAAAATATTCATACCATAAGGTAAAAGACCTTGAAAAAATGTTACTTTGGTATAAACCTATTTGAAATATTTAGATTTTTGGAAGGGACCTTAGAGATCATCTTGTTTCAACCCCCTGACATGGGCAGGGACACCACTAGACCAGGTTGGTCTAAGCCCTGTCCGACATGACCTTGAACACTTCCAGGGATGGGGCAGCCACAGTTTCTCTGGACAACCTATGCCAGGGCCTTACCACTCACACAGAGAAGAAATACAGTATAACTCTACAATTTTTGTTATGTTTTATATTCATATTTATCTTTAAAGTAATTGGAAGTTCACTAAATACATTTTCATTTCCTGAAGAATATCTTTCCCAGAGCCAAGTGTAGCGGAAATGTCATTCAATGTCCTTTTTTATTTTTTAGTGTATAAGAAATTCATTATGGAATGAATTAGCATTTGAACTCTGAAATCTTTCCTTAGACTTGATAATTGTTTAAATGTTACATCAATTATTTTATGTATTATATGTGTATTGTTATGTATAAATACTATTTGAGAAAAAGTTATTAGTGTTTTAGCCACTTCAGTATGGGAATAGAATCAATTATGCTGCTTTATCATTCCACTTTAGGAGAAAATTGTTGTCTTTAGTCTTTGCTAAATTTTCTTGCATTTAATAATTCAATAGTCAGTCAGATCCATTTTTCACCTGGGAAAAGGGGGCAGAAGCTTGTCTTTATTTTCCGTATATATTCAGTGTTGTACTCAGGGGACTGGTATACCCAAAAATAAGACTATAAATAAGAAATCAGTAGCCTTTTCTGTCTTGCTGCTTTATGTGGATTTGATGTATGCTTCTACAGCATTATTACTTACTCTGTTCAAGTCAATGCTCTGAGCTTTCCTTTACATTATTGATTTCCTCCAGATTAGCCTACAAAGTATGTGATTTAATAAACACTACTGTTACCTGTGTACTAATACACAGATGTCTGCAGTATTACAGACAGAGATACCCTAAATTTCCAAATAGGGCTTCAGTCAGTTTTAAGATTTTGATGGTATAATTTCATTTAAATGGGAAAGAGAAAAGACCAGCTTTGGTCTTAGATAGTTGAAAGTAAACTAAAATGGCTTGGAAGAAATAGAAATAAGATAAGAACTTATAACAGTTCAACTAGATTCTACAGGAGATACTAATGAAAACAAAGATAGTTATTAGGGTATTGTCCTCTTTAATGCTACTTTCCTTCTTTAAAAGTGAAGCATGTTTTCCATACCTCTGTGTTCTTAAACATTGCAGTAGCAGGTTTTAAAGGATCAGTATCAGTGTGTAACTGTTGGTGTCCCTCCCTAAAATACTCCTATGAATATGTATTTACCTTATGAGTGACAGTTTTTCCAGAAACAAGGTGTCAAGGAAGAAGTTAAGTGGTTTGTGTGATACTGTGCCATTTAGGATTCAATGTGTTTGAGATCCATGAAAAATACCTACTTTTTATTATTTATATCATTGCCACAGGTGCTTCTCCATAGCAACTCATAGAGTGTTAACGTTCTGGGCAGCTATTTTGTGGAAGAGTTTCATGCAGGACAAGGAAGGATTTTGCCTGGCATTTGGACATTTCAAACAGATTTTTTACAGTTACTTATGGTTGGATTATGTGGACCTGATTTGGATACAGTCTTGTACAGGTTTCTCTTTGCCCTCAGTTTTATTTTTTGTATTTCTATAATACCTCTCTGATATCTCAAAGATTAATGTTTTCTAATGCTTTCCAACCCAGACACTTTTGTGTATAGTCACTGATAGAAAATGTAATGGCCTTCAAGCACTGGTGGCCCATGCAGTTGGGAAGTTTAGAGAAATGTTTCATGAGATGTTACTGTGTAATAATTTAATACACGATCAAACATAGTATTTTTTTATTTAGATTCACTCTTAGTTCTTTGTTTTTCCTGATTGTAGCCTGACAAAATATTATTTTGCCCTATTTTTTCTCTCTGTATATATATAGTAGGGTTTTTATTCTTCTTGCCTTTTTCAATATTGCATTCACTCGGGGTAAATCTCAATAGCTTCACAATATGTCTTTTGTCAGATGGAGGCTACAGTTTGATATACAGCATGTTTTTTTAGTCTCTGTAACCAAACCAGTCTGTGACCAGGTCATTTCTTTAATGATTTCTGAGAAATTTTGTGGGGTTCTATTAATCTTTCTCCAGGAAACTTGTATTTCTGATATTACCCTGCTTTCATTCACTTTCCTGGGAGATGGTTTTCCTTCTCAATTGCTGTGGTATTGTTTTTAATATTACTGAGGCTTGTTGCTTTTCCTGCTGCTTTCTATTGTAGAATTAAAATGCTACTTTTGGCACAGAAACTATCATATTGCTTTTGAAGGATAGATATTATTCTTTCTCCCTCAACACCTTGGGAAGTATTGTACAATACGATTCTATTCAGTCCACATTTTTATCAACACAGTCACCATCACCTGCAGCCATCATTCCATTTTAGAGCACAGCCATACAGGTATTTTTTCCCTCTTTGCAATATCAAGATATGAAGAAGATGAATGAAAGTTTCTTGCATGTTTTTGTCAGTGTGTTTTTATAGCTCCCATGAACAGTGATGGACTTGGCAGCCTGGAGACTGAAATCCTCTGTTCAATCACAGGCTAGGTATAGTTCAACAGAAAGAGGTATTTCTATACACAGCCCCTGTAGCATCTCTAAACCTCGAGCTGGAGAGCCAACCTTCTATAAGTGGTAAAAACCTCTTAGGCCAGTCAGTCTCTGGCCTCATCTGTGGGACTGTTGAAAAAGAAGCATTAGTGCCATTGAGTTATGTGACAGGTGCTGACATCTAGTCTGGAGTGGACTGAGAGTGCTCTTTCACTGTTTTGGGAAAGACTTTCTGTAACATGCTGGGGGAATGTAGTGTTCTGTCCAGCCTGGAAGTTGTACATCTGTGTGCATCGAGTTGTCACATATCACTTCAAAAGGCAGTGGGTTTTCAGGTCAGCTTGCATTTAATCCTGGATTTGATCTCCAGATCATTAACATCTGTGATTATTTTAGCTGTGTAAACTCTCAAAATCCAATAGGTAAAACCAGAGAATTAAGTAAAACAATAAACCTCATCCCTACGTTCAGAGTATTGAGATATTTTATTTGACAACAAAGGAAAAATAAGGCCCTTCACAGACTCCTGCAACATCCTAGGTTCTATAAAAGACATACTGCACAGAGTTCTTGTGCGTGGCCATAAATTGTAATCTCTGAACATTTTGTAACGTATAAAAGGCAATGGGCCTGGCCACATTCCTTTTCACAAAGCTGTGTTTATGAGGTTTCACTAATTTTTCCCTGACATTGCGGTGTAATGAAGTGCTATTCCAGACAAAGTGCTGGCTAATAAATCTGCTAGAACTCATTTGACTGTTGTTTCGATTTTTTTGTATTTTTCAGCTAACAGGACAAGTGACTTTGAAAATTGCCAATGAACCAGTTTTGCCGTTTAATGCCCTTGACATCGCGTTAGAAGTTCAGAACAGCCTTAAAGGTAATTTTCATTAGAGGGTATTGTTCTCCATTAATACAGGGGGAAAAAAAGCATAATCTAATCCCAGATATGAATTTTCAATTTTCACTTGAATTATAGCCAGTGATTTTACTACTTAAACAGTGTCATTACATAGTGCTAAATAAAATGCAGGTTTTGTTGCTAAATAAAGCTATAAATATTTATATTTTCTCTGATGTTTCTTTGTCAGTTAAGCAATAATTAGTGTTAAGATCTTATAATTACAGTCAACATTGACAAACTTCTAATCCCATTGCTGTTTGGCTCCTTAATTTTCACAGTCGTCTTCCTTGTTCTGTTATTCCACTCACTCACTCTGTTGCAGAGTATGCTAACTTCTCTCCTTTTTGAGGTGTGACAAAGCAAGATAATTTACTAACACATATTGTTTCAGTTGAGACCCTGGAAGCTCTGTATTTGCCACTGGCACATTTGGGACAGTGTTTTGGAGTTAGGGAGATGGACAAGAAAGCTCCTAGTAAGAAAGTAAACAGAAGTCATTGGTGACTTGGAAATTATGCCAAGATAATTCTTGCAGACTCTGGGTTTGGCTTTGTTTCCTAAGTAAAGGATCAATTGATATGAGACTGCTGCATCAAGATTGGGGTGCCATTACACATGTTCCCCTGTTGCCTTCTTGGTAAAAGAACAAGCATTCTACAGTCTTTTTGTACTGTGTTGGCAAAAGAACCTAATTAAGCCAGCAGCCCTTGGCTAGAGCTGTTTAAGACAACTCAGTTTCAGGGTGCAGTTTTGGGGTTTTTTATCCCCTCTCTACAGTTACTAGAAAAAAGTTAATATAGGGAACTAAACCCATATTATGTTACTGAGATGTTCTCTGCCACCGTGTAAACTACAAAAGAGTAATAAGCCATGCTATCAATTATGAAAAGAATATGTCTTAGCTCCAGTCCTGAGGTCTGAGGAGGGAGAGGAAATCTATATTCTAACTGTCTCCAGTCTCACTCATCCATATGAACTTTCTCCTTTGATACCATCTCTCTTCCTCCTCCCTTTCAGTCCCTTTTCCCTCACAATTTCCACATATCCAAGTGTATTCAAATGAGCTTCAGCTCTCTTTCCTTTTCTAAGTGACTAGTTGAAAGTATACTGGATGTGAAGAACAAATAAGAAGCTTAGTCCTTGAAGAAATAAATTTTTGATAATTTGGCTGCCAAACTAACATAGTTCCTTGAACGTGTACAAGCTGAGTTATTTCAGAAGCTAGTGTTCTGGTCCAAATTCATTGAACTTAAATTGTGAAGAGTACATTCCTGACAAGAACCCCTATGAAATTTGAGAAACTGCTCCAAAGCATTGTCTTCTTAGGACCTCACATTGGAAAAATGTGAGATAGGTTAAACCATGTTGTTATTTCTTGGTCTCCAATTATATCTGTGATACAGATTGCCTGTAATATCCTAAGGCCTTTCAAAAATATGTATTTTTTTACTTTATACCGTTACGGAATTCTCAAGTTAAATCTATTAAATAAAGATGTAAGTTCTGTAAAATCCCAGTCAAACTATACATTTACTTTAGCAGAATGTAAGATCAAATGTAAAGAATTTTTGCAGTCTTGAGGTGCTGCCCCTGCATTTCATTCACTCCTTACTCTATAAAGCACCACTTTTCTGTAATACACATTCATGGAAGTATGATACCATTTCTTTAATATTTGCCATTCATCATTGTCAAGACCTAGGAGTCAGTACACAAGTATTGGTCTGAAGTCAGTGAGCATCTAAAAAGACAAGTAATTTTAGCTCTGTTGTGCCACATAAACATTGGTTTAGTTCAGCCTAAACAGCAGGAAATGATCATCAAATGAAAAGTGTGGCTCAGCTGGTATTCCTTCAACTGAACATGAGATGCCTGCTATTGTTCTTCCTTTTTTCTTTATTTTGAGTAGCAGAAAATGTTGATTTAAACTGACATTTTTCCTCTAACTTCAGTTAGATCATTTATCTCCACCACTTCAGGGGAGGGAAAATTATTTCCTAAGCTGTAGGGCCAGCATGATAAATTTTCTCTCAGCTGTTCACTTTGGAGTTCTGTTTAATGATTTTTCTCAGGACTTTCATGTCTCATCTATCTCTGCCTTGTGTCAAATAACAGTTTATTTTAATTTTAGAAACCACTAAGACAATGGTCTTTCTTCTGGTTTCTTAAATAAGAAGTTGTACTTTTTAACATGGGTCATAGGCTTCTTCATTCTTTAAAAGATTTTAGGTTGTTTAAAATCTCCAGTTCAAAGTTGTGTTGTCTTAGTAAGCTATTTCCTTCTCCCAACTCCACACAAGCTGTAAATGTAGAAAAGGTGAAGATAAATCTGCATAACGTGCTAGAAGTTTTGTTCATTAGGCTTAATTTTGTGCCTCTGGGATCTGGTTTAGCAAATCCTTTAAACACACATTTTATTGCCCATTGGATTTTCTCACATGCTTGAAGTAAAATCATATGTGTAAATACTTGATTCACTGTTCTCATTCCCCTAGATGCACTTACAAAAGGTTGTGTATACCTTTCTATTTGTTAATGCTGCCTTTATTTATGTTTGTGAAGGATTTAACTCTATAATGTGGTGGTCTGTACTATTAGCTGTGTTAAATTCCATGGGATATTTCTCAGCACTTTACAAACTATTTCTTACATTCAGAATAGTCTGAATGGCAGGTTATGTCATCCACAACATGTTCCCATCTGTCTCATGGCCTGTTTCTCAGAAAGATGGGGAAAAGGTTGTTATGTAACGTGTTCTCTCCATTTGCACACACCAGAACTCTTGGAAACAAGCTACTGCTTTTGGGTTGATCTAAAAGGAGGGGTTGTGACTGAAAAGACATTTCATTTTGTGCATCTGCTGATGGTCTGATGTTTAACAGGGAACCTCGTGGTCATAAATGATAGGAGATAGGTTCCAAGACTGAAATCCAGGTCCCCAGGGCTAGTCAGGCTGTTATCTGTTTGATCACAGATGTGATATTTTAGACAAATTCATAAATAGATAACATCTTAAAATATTCTCATTAACTACACCTTGCAGTTGTGTGGTATTTCTGCCTTCCATACATTTAAAATCAAGATCCACAGCAACTTGAATCAAATACAAGAATATTGTGCTAGGCCTGGCATCCCGTGAAAATCCAAGTTATCTTTTCAGGTCGGGCACAGACAAGATGTCAAATTTAGTGTGTGAATGATACAAAAGGGACTTTTAAGGACTGCTGTAGAAGTATTTTGTATGCATATGCAAGTAGAAATGTGCGATCATTTGTATATAAGTATTTTGAATGTGTATGACCGCTGTTATTCAAAACGTTATTCGAATTTTCTACTGGACGCATTTAACACTGTGCAATCTGGATTTGCTCCCTGTACCTTGTCCTGTGTTGGATTTGGGCCGCTTTAAAATTTGGTGTATGTTACAGCAAGCTTCAGGAATTGATGATTGGAGGTGCTTAGGTGCCTCATTAGCATGAAAAGCCTTTCTGTACTTCTGCACCTGACTGTCTCAGCAACAACAAGTTCAATCACACAGTTTTACTAAGGTAAAGGCAGCCAGATTGCGTTCCTTGCTTGTGCATTGTAGAAACTGATGTCATTTATTGTTGCCAGTCACTTATGCCCACCTACACTTATGCAGGCCTTTCAAAAATTGGTGTCTGTGCCCCAGCTCTGTGGCTGTGCAGGCAGGGTGAGATTCCTCAGCTGTGTCTGTCATCACAGGCTGCTGAAGCTGATGTGCAAATTGTAGCCATCTCTGATAGGCACTGGCTAAGAGAGAGACGCTTATGAAGACAAATTAAGTGTGGATGAGATTTTCTGGTTTTCCCTGTATGAGAAATGCAAGAGCTATGATTTAAAGCTCTTTGGCTGATGCGGTGTCAATTGTGTGTGGCTTCCTATCAGTTAGGCCCTTTCTTCTGCTCAGAATGGATGTTGTACAGATGTTACAGCAGCTGAAGTACTTGGGGTGATAATAGTAGGCAGCCCTAGCAGAAGTTTAAAAATCATCTGGTTTATGATAAGCCATTTCCAGGAAAGTCTGTGTGACTTTCCACGGCACTGGCTCAACCCATACATCTCAAAACATGAGGCTAATCTCTCTGTCCTTACAAAAATCAATACGGAAACATATCTCTCTCATTTACGTGATGGGTGCATGCTCATTGCCTACAGCTGTCTGCCAGTCTTCAGCCTGGTGTCATTTTTTCTGCTTGACTGTATTTCTCTGATCGTTTAGGCTGCTTTTCAGAGTAAATTTCTCCACCAGTCTCTAATGTTCAGAAAATTTCCCTTTTTATTATTCCCACCCATTATTCTTGACTGCTACAGAGGTGAAAATGCAACAGTCGGTTATCTGTATGTATGACGGAAATACCTCCTTTACCATGAGACATTGACATCTTGTCTTCAGTATACTTTTGGGGCAGTATGTATTAGTACCTTTCATCAATCTTAAAAAAAAAAAAAATCATAGAAAAAATAAATTTTCCATGGACAAAGCATTTGGGACCGAAGGGGAAGGATGAGTATCTCTTCCATATCAGTAGGCCGTCTAAGTTTCAGCAGCTCTGTATAAAGTCATTGACAGCTTCATAGACTCTTGGAACAGTTTGTGTTGGAAGGGACCTTTTAAATGTCATCTAGTCCAACCTTCCTGCAAAGAGAAGGGGCATCTTCCAATCAATCAGGTTGCTCACAGCCCTGTCTGACCTGACCTTGAATGTTTCCAGGGATGGGGCATCCACCACCTCCCTGAGCAATCCATGCCAGTGTTTAACCATCCTCATTGTAAAAAATTTCTTCCTTATTCTTAATCTCAATCTACTCTTCTAGTTTAAAACCATTACCTTTTTCCCCATTGCAATACCCAGGCTAAAAAAGTTTATCCCCATCTTTCTTACAGAGCCACCTTTAAGTATTGAAAGAGCACAGACAGTAAAGTCTCCCTGGAGCCTGCTGTTCTCTAGGCTGCTTCTGTATTGACATTTATGTAATAATATGTCACAACATGCCTCTTTAATAGTAGTCTCTTTGCAAAGAGACTTGTAGCAACACCAGATTCTTTGCTTGGGCAATAGCAGTCATGGTAACAAAATTGAAGCTGATGGCAACATATTCTTTGCACTGATGTCTCTGGATTTGTGAGTGGATTTTGTGTTTCTGCCCCTTTAGGGTGCTTCCTACAAAGCCTTCCCATTCAGATTTTCTACTGCCAGGCCTGATCATCCTATTTTGCACAGCAGGAAAAATCTTCCTAGTAAATACAGCAGCACACCATAGCTGATCCTGAATTTGCAAGCTAATCAAAACCTGAAGCAATTTCCCTTCTCTCTTACATGCAAACACATGTTCACATGCATGGTGAACAAGAATACCTTAAGTATAGCTTAAACTGATGATTTGTCTGTGTTCAATCTGCTGTAGGTACTTGTAGGCAAGTGCATTCATAACAGAGGGCACAAATACAATTTAAAAATGTTAAATCTCTAGCCATGCTTTTCATAAGAGCAATCAGTTACATGGGAAAAACCTATTGTATGCAATGTCTGCAAAAATAAGTATCTATTTGATGTAACTTGTTTCTGAATAGAATCCAGTTACATTTAGCAAGTGTAATGAAATTCAACTGTAATTCTCTGATCAAGAGTACACATGCTCTTGAGTCACTTTCTTGTACTTGCAATTTTATTTTTATAGCAACTGAACAACTAACTTAGATGATTCATCATGATTCATACTGGAGACAAAAAGACAGAGAATACAAAATATAATAGTAATGCATTGTTTTCTCTTGAATGAAGTAACATTTGTGCTTGATTTTCTCTTTAGAAGCATCACATGACATTTAGGACATCATTAGTTAATGCATCTTTTTCTTGAAGAATCATTTGCCCTTCCACTTGCAGGTTCTTAACTTGAGAAAAGCCAAAGTCACAGTTTCCTTTGACATTCAAGTTCTGTGTCCTGTGATGACTATTCTGTCCTTAGTTTGCTGAGGTAACATTGGCCACAGACACTTGCAAGTTTTGTACTGAGATATTAAAGATTGGCCTGGTTGTCTGTTTTGTAATGAGTGCTTGTGTAGAGCATGTGGTAAACAGTGGTTTTTAATCATGACTGTAAACACAAATAGTTGGATTAGGGGCAAAATGTGGGGAACAAGTGAGAACATTTACAGGATTTTTATTTTTAAAAGGGTGGTTTAGTTGGCTTAATTTCCAAATATAGAATGATGGATTTTCCCTTTATCTTGCCTTCTCTATTGAAAAGGCAAAGATGAAATATGCAATTATTTATATAATGTGCAGAATAAAAATTATGTTTTATGTTACTTTCAATTTGTAGTACTTTGCTGAAACCAACAGGATGAATTTAAACATTTCCATATGGACACAAGTCCTAGGGTAAGGTATGCATAGACTACATTATCTACACAGGAATGGCAAGTTCTTCAGCTGCACAGGATGTTTGCTAGAGATTTAAACAATAAGGATAATGATATTTTGCAAAATATACCTAATGCACCAAGTTTATATGCTTGGAGAATATTTTTCTGAGACATCAACCTAACTTGATCAGAGTTCAGATTACTCAAGACTCCATCAGAAAGATACCAGTCCTGTACATCAAGTTACCACAGTGCCTGTTATCCATTCTGCTTAAGGAGCTGTGGCTTCAGCAAGAGCCATTAACAAAGGAACTTTGTCCCAAACCAGGGCAGACATAAAAGATCATCTCTCGCTCCTGTTCTGAGAGCTTCTTTTCATTGTTGAAATTCATCCTGATATCTCAGGCTATCTGACAGTTTCTTTCACACCAGCATCTGTGTCCCCATGTATTTTGGATCATTTCATGTTTTGCTAGATTGGAATGTGTTACTCAGCTGAATGACAGGACTACACAGGCATCTATGAACTCCTTTTCTGATGTGTATCCAATAGCAATTCTCTTTTGCTATATGAGAGGGGGAGAGCATGTTATATTCAGGCATTTGCTTGAATTTGTTAGTTATACCTGTTTGCTTTTCCATTCCTATTATGTGCTCACCTTTCAGACTCTACATATAAATAATTTGAGAAATGGGTTGATGTTTGTCCTGATTTTGACTAGGATAGAGTTAATTTTCTTCCTAGTACCTGGTACACTGCTGTGTTTTGGATTTAGTATGAGGATAAGGTTGATGATAATGGGTTAGTTGCTTAGTAGTGCTTACTCTGAGGACATTCCAGTTTCCAGACTCTGCCAGTAAGGAGGTTTGCAGGAAGCTGGGAGGGAGCATGGCCAGGACAGCTGACCCAAACTGGCCAAAGGGCTATTGCATATCGTAGAACATCATGCTCAATATATAACTGCAAGGAGCTGGCCAAGGGGGCTGATTGCTCCCATGGGCCAGGCTGAACATATTCAGCAGGTAATGAGCAATTGTATTGTTGCATCACTTGTCTGTTTAGGGGTTTTTTTCCACTCTTTCATTTTGTTTTCTCCCTTTTCAATGCTTTATTATTATTATTATCATAATTATTATTGATTTTATTTATTTGTTTATTTATTTTTTTGTTAGTTTTTTTTTTTATTCTTAAACTAATATAATCTAATCTCAACCCATGAGTTTTAACTTTTCTTTTTTTGGTTCTTCTCCCCATCCCATCAGGGAAACCAGAGGGTGTGACTGAGCAGCTTCATGGTAATTAGTTGCCAACTGAGGTTAAATAAACCATGTTGATGTTCTCAAATTACTATTTCTGGGTTTTCTATGTATCTATTAGACATAGCAGTTTAGCATTTATTTAACTTGTTTCTTGAACCACTTCATTGGCTTAATCAGTCATTAAAATACTGCACTCACTGAGGTTTGTACATTCAGCTAAAGGTGAGATAGCTTCTAAAGCTTCATTGTTTATGTTGATTAAACATCATTTGAAACTTCTAAGGATAGCTGATTTACTTGTCAATAAGCAAAGTGAATTCTGACCTTGAAGATAATTTCTGAATTCTGGAAATGTTTTAACTGACTGATATTATTTTTGACTTTATATCAGGTTCAGACTCTGCTTTCTGTCTCCATATGCTTGTAAAAATGAAAGCAGTCTGTGCACACAGTGGAAAAGGAGGCTATGCTCTCCACCTGCACTGCAGATGAGAGTAGACTGTATATGCACAGTGTTCCAATTCATGTTTCACATTCCATTCTGGACTATAAACATGGAAATACTGAGATCAAGGTGTGCTCCAAAGTGCTGTGGGCTTTTTTTCTTTGCGTGTCTCTATAGGATTCCTAGGAAAGCAGTAGTTCACAATCCAAGTTTAAAAAAGTTTTGAAAATATTTGCTGGATTATAATATACATTTAAATAGAAGTTAAAGTTGGTTAATTGACATATAATTTAAGTGATTAGGAGGAAGAATTTCACATCCCCTCTGCAACTGTTTTTACCCTCTATTTTTGTTAGTTCAAATGAATCAAATTAAACTCTGCATATTAAGATTTTCTATATGTCAGACATTAAGGAATCCAAGCACAGGTTTTCAGACTTAAGAGCAGTGGTGTCAAATGGCATTGAGCAAATGCTGTCTCAGAAGCATTTACTACCATTGCTTCCTCCATGCCTGTTTTTTCAACACTAAATTTCCAATTCTGTACCCCAAAATCATTCCTCACAACTTATTAGGTCTTAAAACATCAGAGCCCAAATTGATCTTTGAAAAATAAATCCAAGGTTATGCAGAGTGATCTATGGCTTTCCTTGATCCATTACATACTACTCAAGGGAAAAGAGGCTCAGGTTTTAATTGGACTATTAATTTTGACTTGCAAGCAAGAAAAATAAGTTTTGTTCTCTGAATCACTGGCAACTGTCTTGCTCTTACTGTTCCTAGGTGATGAGGTGGGCACTCCTCAGTTGCTTGCAGTGGCCTCACGTCTGAGGGACACGGCCGAATTGTTCCAATCGGATGAGATGCGCCCGGCCAATGACCCCAAGGAGCGAGCTCCTATCAGAGTCAGGATGCTCAATGATGTGCTACAAAGCTTGGAGAAAAGCTTCCTGGTTCATGGGGCTCCTCCAGGACTATACAGGTGGGGTGTTCCACATGTTCTTTACTCGAGCTGAAATGGTATTTAACATTGTCTGGTATGCAAGACTGTCACGCTTTTGAAAAAAATAACCCTCAGTGAGTATCCAAGATTAAAGCCATTTTTTGCTATCACATCATTTCTGCAGAAAACATTAATTCATTACAATACCAGAGGTCATTAGAATGCAGCACTGCAGCATTTCTGTCTTGACATCTCTGCTAACGAGATGTATGATGTGATGGTAACCCAGGCATGACAGAGATGTGTATTACACGGTACAGTAAGCTTTGAGAAGAAGAAAATATTTTGAAGTCTAATACTGCTTGACAAGCTCCACCTATATTTTATTTAAAACTTTTTACAGTTCATTGAAGATTCAGCATTATACAAGATACTCTGTAGCATTATTTAATATATTTAATTATAAAGTAGCTTTCTTGGATGCATTTCAACCAGTCAAAGGCACTACAGTGCTGCGAATGAGGAGGCCTCAGTTGCTATTCATAACATCTTGTCTCTGGTTGGAGTTATTTTCTGATATGGATTCAGCTGCACTACCCAGGTTGATTTTACAGTGTTGGAGTCATTCCACCATTTACTGTCAGAGAAGTCTACAGGTCTATATCTCTCACCATTGATTCCTCTACAAGAAAAAAAAAAAAACTGACAGGAAAAAATCCCCAAGGATTGGCCAAGCCTGCCCTGAGCAATGCCTGGTGTTCTGAAGTAATAATGTGTCCATGTGCTTCAGTACAAACTGTCTGAGCACTGCAGCCCATCAGTGTAGAGTTTCACAGGTTGACCCCAAGAGCATGGTGTGAGTGCCCTGGGCTATACAGTGTGGGCTGTTTGACTTCACCAGGCCTGCTGTGATAGCTTTGAAGGACTCTGTGACTGAAGATATCCTATGGCTCATCCATATTGTTCATTAGGAGGCATTCCCAGGTAAAACTGTCCCTAAAGCAAGTTTAGGCCTAGTTTACTTTAAGGAAAACTGGTTGGCATGCTCAAAAAAAGAGCTTGGAAGGTGACTTACAAAGATACACAGCAAACAGATGAGCCAGGATATAAAAGTGAATGAGTTACCTGTGTAACAAAACAGTACTTGTCTGATGAGAAAAATGAACAAATGTCTCCTGCAAGTGATTGTGTCAAGTGGACATAAAATAGGCAGAGGTAGAGGTAGATTTGGGAAGGAATGCAGAGCTACAGCATCAGAGGGGAGAGATTCTTCCAAGCATTAGGCATAAAAAAATGCAGTCATCTTTTAACAAAAGCAAAGGAGGGAAAAAAAAGGGTAGTTATGGGGAACTCAGAAATGTCAGTGAAAAGAAAAGCCCTACAGCTATAATAAAGAAAATATAATAATTATATTTGGGGAGGGGCTAATTTACTTCCTTCCTACTGTGACTGGATTTATAATATAAAGAAATAAACCAAAATGTAATTAAGTAAAGTCTCATATTCCAGGTTTAGCACTGCTGTCTGTCTTGTCTGAACTGGTATGGTGTTGCAAAGGAGCCATAAAACTGCTTAATATAATGTAATATGTCTGTCTTGCATTGCAAGGGCACATTGTGGAATCTGGCCCAGTTTTTTATTTGTAGAAATAAATTATGCCAGAACTTAGGATTTCAATAAGAGTGTTTCTGAGGTCTTCTAATATTTCAATTCTTGCAGTACTTGCAGTATTAACTTTGTTATTTATCAAAATGTGATTGCTAGATATGCAGGTATTGCTAGATATGGAGGACTGAATTTTTTCTCTTGTTCTCCACAGTACTTCAGTGCAGAGCAAAAGTACTTTTTAAACTGGCAAAGTAGACACTGTGGAAGTGAAAATTTTGTATTTGTTCTCCTCTTGATTTAATGACATTTGGTACAAAAATTAATAGTAAACAATAAGGTTCCTTCAGACTTTGTGTGTAAACATTGGCTTTGACTTTATATTGTCTAGAATCTGTAACAGTAAAGGACATCTTTTGTATCATCATTTGGATACTCATTTACAAAGAATACACTCTTTGTCCTGTGCCAAAGTTGCTTTTAATGATAAATCTACACTTACAAACAGAATCAAGGACATTCTTAGACTTCTGGTTTCCTTTCCTGCCATTAAAAATCTGCAGTATAGTTTCTTAATTTAAAAAAAGGGCATCTAACCACATGTGTTTATTTGGATTATCTTTCACTTTTTAGGGATTGAAAGTCCTTCCATTAATTGGTGAAGTTAAATTAGTGTATTTTGTGTTCTGGAGCTATAATTGTATCACAGGAACACTAGAAGTACTTGGAAAAACTGATATACTCTCTTTTTCCTTCTATAACTTTAAGCTTATTCTTTTTGTAATTTGGTAAAGAAAACAAACCAAAAAAATCAGTCTCACAGGACCTTGTATGCTATGTTTCATCCCAGTCAGAAGATTGATAGGCAAGTTACAAACCCCTGAAATAGTGGTTTATAATGGAAATGCTGGCAGCCCTTTAACTATAGCAGCACAAGCAGTACAGCAATAAATACTGTGCTTCATCTGTAAACAGAAATTTAGGATGCAGTTTGCAGCCTTGACCTTCAGGCTCCAACTGTGTTTAGATCATTAAGATTCCATAAATACTGTAATTTACAGCCTTCTGAAGGAAGAATTTGTGTGCACAGTAAAGGACGTATTCTTCATGAAAAAATGATTGCTTCCTGTATACCCATTTGGACTCATATTCTCAACCTCAATCAAAGTACTTGACAAATTTGCTGAAGTTTTAGGCATCATTTTTAGGCTGGTGTTCATCCTAATTCACAGCTCTCCGGGTCTATACTGCGTTTTCTGTCCTAGAACCTGATTTAAAAAGAAAGGTGGATTTTTTCTTTATTGCAGGAGGTGGTTTGCAACCTACATGTACTCCTCCACTACAGGGGAACTAATATATCTTTCATGCATTTTTTTTTTATAGTTTGTACTCACATTGCTGTAGCAGTAGTCTGTTACAGTATATATGTTCCTAAAAGAAATAAATGTGTCATTCTGGTTACTGTCATAGATCAATATTTGGGTGTAATTTATGTATAATTCATGTATAATGAGCAGTAAAATTATTCAAATTACCTTTTTTGTAATTTGATTAGGATATCTGACTAAATTTGATCATGATTGACATTGGCAGGTAGTTCAATACAGCGGCATTAGACACTACAGTAGACACTGTAGTGTCTAAAGCTTATCCTTCTTACCCGAACTTCATGACACTGAACTGAGAATTTGACAACAGCATACTTTCCCCATGATACTCTGTTTCCAGCAGAGCTGGTAATATACAAGTACAGCTTTCATCAGGGTACTTTAGTCTTATCCAGAAATTTAGGCACAATGAAAAATAATAGGTTGAGAAATATCATCCTGCTTTGCAAAAGTTACCCTGCCACTTAATTTGGGGTTTAGACAAAATCACTGAGTTTTATTGTACCTGGAGAGTTTCTTTGATTCCTAGTGGTAAGCCTGGGTAGACTTTCTATTTCCAAAATAAATGTGTAAGAACAAAATAGGATAGCTGTTGTTATTTTTCAGTTATCAGTCTTTGTTTCTCATAACGTAGTCATAATCTTGACAGTTTTGTGGATATATAATTTTTCATTATTTTAATGGAATAATCAGTAGAAATGGATTTATTTTGTTTCTTACCTCTAGCCATTTCTTGCTTTCAACTCTTGCAATATATATTTGTGTGCACCATTTCTGTATATATTCTGATTATCATATTTTGCTACTAGTAGTAATAATCGTAAATTACACAGCAGCAGATGTACAAGATTTTTTTTATTTTAGGCACTATAAATAGACAGGGAGAAAAAATATCTCAAACATATTGTCTGCTCAGTGAGGTGGTCAGCCTCAGCAGAGACAAAAAAAGATTCCATAAATACTGATCATGTCTACTGTCATGCTTTTGCACATTCTTCACTCTACAAAAAATACCTACCAAATACATCAGTAATCTCGTGGATAGCAAGACGAGGTGTATCTTCCTGGTGTTTATAAATGCCAAGTTCAAGTCTTGTGTTTGCCTACACTGAGTAAGAGTATTCCCCCTGTCTCTTGTATATTTTAGTGTATTATATTTGCTGATCCCTACAGCTTCTGACAACCTGTCAGCCTAATGTATCTGTCAAGTCTGTGTGTGCACTCCTCAGGTACTCACAGAGTGTTGAAAGGTGTAGTGTTTCAATGAATAATAATATTGCAAAGGAATGAGATAATTAAGGAAACTTCATGGAGTATCAGGCCCAGGACATTCAGGTGTCCTATCGTACTGAAACGGTTTGATTTCTTCAGATCCATGACTAATCTTCATAACAGTAAGCACACCAACATTTTCAGACCTAAAAGTGTTATGAAAATCAGAGTTTGTGTCTTTGGTCTTTAAAATTAAAGCCAAAAAAGGCACAGAAGGACTCAGGCTGTCATTTCTGCTCCAGTTAGGTGGGTTTTATTCCTAATGGAGCATTGCCTAAGGATCAGTTATGTCCTGACTGACAGTTCTTTTAACAATTTTATAAAAGAATTAAAGTCAGCTTGTGTAAAATCTTTCTTTTAAGAATTTTATCTTAGCACACAAAGTTTATCCTGTCCATTAAGGCTCTGTGGATCTGCCAACACTATTCATGGAGTTGTTGCAAGGGTGATTGTGCTTTGTCTAATAGATGTAATTGAGTGAATTGAGTAATAAGTAGGGGAAAAGTAAGGATTTGGAAAGCAAGCTGTGTTTTCAGAAAAGAACTCCAGCAGTTTTTATTGCTCATTTGTACTAGTTTAACTTCTTCCTTTTGCTTCTTTTTGTCATGGATACCCAAGTGTGACATTAACACTTCATTGGGCTAAAAAATTACAACAAAGCAGTTTTAATGCATTGAACAAAATACTGGCAATAAGCAAAGATAGATTGTGCACCCTGAATTTGCCATAATGAAGTGAAAATCAATCAAAAGATGTTTTTAGTACCTTGCAAAAGGGTAATTTGCTGCTAATCTCATGCCATTCAAGTGTGTGTTGTTCACCAGAACAAATATTTTCCTTTGAGACTGAGATTTGTTATATACATTCCTGACATATGTAGATTCTACTGAATTTATTACTACTTTGCTGATAAACTGCAGCTGCTTCTCAGGTTTCAAAATACACATGCCCTAAGAGTCTAGTTTCTACAGATACTTCTGTAGGAAAATTAAAGACCTTATTAAATCTCCATGTGTAAACAAGCTGCTCATTGGATTTACAGAGAACAAGCATTAAAGATGCAAATATCCTGCAAATCTTAGACAGTAGCATGGTTAAACATGTAGTGCAATATCATCTGAAAAACAAAACAAAACCCTAGCCCAGAGTTTCTACAGAAGACAGTTGTTCTGGAGATTTTTTTTTTTCATTTTGAATTCTTCATTTTTTAGTTCAACTAGAAAATATTCCTGTCTACTTTGTTGTAATATTTGAGACATTTTTGACTGACCTGAGCCAACCACATGGAATAGTTTTTATTGTTCTGCATTGTACTGTGTGGAGTGATTTGATACAGCGTTGATGATTCTTAGTGTGGGAAATACTGAAATAATTCATGTTGCACTGGCAGTAGTAGATAATATTCTGTCTCGTGTTATCTGCCATGTGCAATTTGTAAATACAATGCTTGAATTATATTGGGTGAGAAGGAAAGAATTGTGTCATGGTGGTAGAATAGTGTACCTCAGATTTTGCCATTCAGTCAAAGTAAATGAATTTTCATCTTTCTGCGCAGCAGTGATTTTCTGACTTTTGACCCTCATATCTTGCATCTTTCAGAATTTGCAAATCTTTTTCTTCTATAATTTCTTCATATCTTATAAATGGAACAATGACATTATTTGTTTCCCTTTCTGATCTTTCACTGGGGTTTCTTAGTTCTTGAGTTGTTGTTCAGCTTCCTCCTCTCTGATATGCATTTGTCCAAATGTATTTTTTCCACCCAAAACACCTTCCCATTTTTTTCTACCTTATTTCTTTGAGCAGTCTGATTGTGGTTTATGCAAGTGTAATTTAGAGACGACAGTTTCAAATATTCAGGCCAGAAGTTTCTGTCAGACTTGCTGCCTTGTAGCTCACTTCATGCACTACTAATGGCAAGAAAATCACAGGAAATTTTCCAGATATGCTTCTCTAAACAAGGTTGTGTGCCTGGTAACTAGGGCTCATAAAAGTAGGAACAATCGTGAGTTGGTATGCACTGTTTACAGCATAGTCAAAAGTAAGGTTTATCATAAAATTGGATAGACTGAGTCATCTCTGCAGATCACCTCTGGTTAGAAAATCATGTATAAGAATATAATTACAATTCTTAACTACCAGGTTTTTGTTTCTAATCCTAATCCCAGAGACAAACCAGTTGGTACAAACTAAGAAATATTTGAACACTGAAAAGATGCTAAACACTACATTTTAGTTGCACTTACTTAGCTATCATTATCTCTAAAAGAATGCAATAACATTTGGCACATATAATTTCAGCCTAAAATCACAATTTGAGTCAAATTCATACACTAGCAGAATCTGGAATAACATCTTTGATAAACATTAAGTACAACTGATAATATGGGTAGGAGAACAGAGGAACTTCTTTCTTAAGCAGCTACCAGAGGCCAGGCACAATTACAATAATTTCATGTTCTCTTAGAAGGTGCAGATATTCCAAATGGGATTTGAGAGACTGGCAAAAAGATTCAGTCATGAATCTGCACATTCAGTGGATCATAATGTAGTATTGGAGTTAAACTCTGAGTAGCAAAAGAAGCTTTTCCCAGGAGACTTTTTCCTACTGCTGCAGCTCCCTGGAACAGGCGCAGTTAGGGGAGTTTAAGAGCTGTTTAATTTGTGATGGACCTGTAGGTGCAATATTCGAGCAACTAAACTCTGCTCTGTGCACTGGGCAACTTTGGGAAGAGTTTTGACCTAGTATTCCCGGCCTCTATGGAGGGGAAATTGAACAACACTGGGGTTATTTATTCTCTGGACAAGACAGGTGCAATTTCACCTTCTGGGACTGTGAATCCAATATTCATCCACATGTGGACCAGCACATTTATTCTAGCACACATCAATAGCAATGATTAGTTTGATTATGCTCTTCCAAATTCTTGCTATGGGTATTATTTTCTCATGGCTGATACTCACGCTGAATCTGAGGAGATGCAATAAAGTGAAGCCTGATCCATATGAGTGGCAATTGAAATTTTTTTTTCCTTTGGAATCACCGACACATGTAATGGCCATGAATTAATGATTGTATTTGTTGTCTTGTAAATTTTTACTATTTAAGGAGCATTTGCTGCATAAATACTACTGAATTAGCCATCTGCAGAGAGGTAATTATGGCAGACTTTAAAGCTTATTTAAACAAGAAACATGAAAATCTTTTCATTACACCTGCAAAAGCAGAAAACCACTGTAATCAGGGATTATGTCATGGCTGAAAACCTGATTTCTTGCTTCTCTGATATGAAGGGTAAACCTGGGCTTACATACATTAATTTATTTTCTCTGTATGTACTGCTCATGCCTTTTCTTCTATCCTTTTAATTAGATTGATTTGTGTACTTAAAGACTTGGGTCTGTACTGCTCATTGGACCAATTAGGTTTGTGATCTAGTAAATATTATTATGTATCTTGTAATTTAACATAGCATTGGTTGTCCTGAAGACAAGCCTTTATCCAGGAAATGCAATTTCTCATGCTTCCCAAGAATGTGCATGGTCTTGGCCTTGAAAAAACCCTCACTTTTTTCTTTAAAATTAAATTTATTTTAATGTGTGGCCTTATTAGATGTTTTAGCCCATTTCACAGGAGTTGTTCTGCTAAATACCCTGTCACAGCTGTTCAGTGAGCTTAGTGCAGAGCTCTCCTGCCAATGACTATCAAGTCTTCTGGTTAGGATGCAGTTTCCACTCAGTGTCCCTTGCTGGCAGATCTTGCTCGGATCCGTGCTTATGGTGCTAAATAGGGCAAGAATATTTAGTTACAGAGAAAAATCTACTGTGATCTCCGAAAGCTATACAAAGTATTAGATTTTTGAATGCATTAAATATGAGAAAAACTTAATATTTTATACATATTTTCATTTTTCTTATAAACAGTAAGGTCAGTAACATTTTTTATATCCAAGAAATATATAATTCAACATTTTTGGTTATGACAGATGAGAACCACTCATATATGTCTGAAATATTAGCCAAGAACACTTCTCGAATGTAGTACAAAAATAAATGGGATTCGTTGGGAAAACAGCTAGTATGCAAAATTCCTCCACTAATATATTACCCAGGCAATAGAGCTTAGAAATTTGAAGATGAGATCATTAGCAGGAAAATTACCTTAGCTGGGATTGCAAAAAAAAACTATCTAATTTTTTGTGTATGCATGCCATTGAAGGGAATAAAGATACAACTTTAGGCATTTCTATAAAGAATGTATTATGGCATAATTAATCTTTGATCCATAGTTAATATGATAATGACCTTTCAGCTGTTGTCTGTGATGGTAATGGGCTCACATCACGTGGCATGGAATTAAAATGGTAAACTTAGGATCAAAACTGGAGATCAAGGTCAAGTCAGTTTACTGCATTAAGCACTGGACACTGTGTACTGCTTCATTTAGAAATGGTATTTCTCCTTAGGAATCAGATATTTTGCATAATTTCTAAATAAAAAGCCCTATGAAGCCATCAGAACATCAGCTGTGAGCCATTTGGAAATAATTCTATTAATTCACTTCCCTCAAGTCCTTCAAAATAGTAGCACATCTGCTTTGAATTCGAGTATTTCAGACTGAGACATCCTTAAAAGACAAATAGTTTCCTCCAAATTATTCACATAAGCATATGTTTCTTTCACTTGAAAAGCAAATGTAGCATAAATCATTCAAAGAACAACATGCCTACATTTGTTACCAACAGCTACATTATTTGAAAGTTAACAAAATACACTTCATAGCAGTTGCTGCCATCAAATAACATTTTAAAATATATATTAATTTTATTCAATGCATCACCACTCTTTTAACTATAGATGCAAGTCTTTGTTCTAAGAACTCATGGAAAATGTATTGGTGGATTTTCAAGGAATTTTTACATTTCTGTGGTGTATACATCATTCTCCCATCAGCTGCATGTTGGGTTGGGAAGCTCTTTGGCAGAATATGATAGTGGGGTTTGTGGCTTCTTCAGGAATTTCTAGATAAAGTTGCTTAATTTTTTTCTGTAAAATCCCAGAGAAAATAACACCTAATTAGAGGACTGCTCTTTAGCAATGATAAATGATTTCTGAAGAAGAAAAGCATCATATTTTTTCATTTTTGTTCCACTTCTGTGGTTACATTATGTACTATTGAAGCTGTAGCATGGATTCTTTTTACTTACTGATCTTGTTTACTCCAGAGCAAGATAGAAATCAGACTCCTATACTCTGTGAATTTTCATCAGGAGAAAAGCTGTTAGTGCATGGTAATGTTGATGTTCAGCACTGGCAAATAGATATATAAATTACATCCTGATTTTATTCAAACTCAGTCCTTAAACTAGTTAGACTTCCTAGCTCCATTATTCTTATTTGAGGCTGTTCCAGAACGTCAGTTCTCTTATAATTAGCTACTCTGATTGCATCAAGTTTCCAGCTTCCATTTGTTCATGGTTATTATATATTATAGTAGACACTGTTTGCTATCATAAGCCACAAAAATTAAGAAATGACATAACTATTGTTTATTTAATGAAAGTGAAAAAGTTGAACTAAGGTTGTCATAGATTCAGCATTTCAATTTTTTCCAAGCCGTTGCAGAACACTGTCCTATTATCAGAAAATCAAGATTAGCAGTTAGATTTATTTTATGTCAATTTTTTCTGATGACAGAAGTTCTTTGACTGTTAACATAATCATTTCCCTACTTATTTAAGAACAGAAGTGAAAGTTTGCTGTGAATGTTGAATTTTCATCATAAAAAAAAAGATCGTCAAGCAACCTTTACTTTGCTTAATTTCTTTAACAGATCTTTGACTTCTTCTTTAAGACTCTGGAGGATCATATATGCAGATTGGAATTGGGTAGATGAATCTCTAAGGATTCCCAGGATAGTTATAAATGTAGGAAGGCTAGGATGGGTGTTTATAGAGTCAGGTCTTTGGGTGAAGATTGTTGGGGGACAATGGGGAGCTCACTGCTCCTTACCTTTAAAAAGTACTTCAATTAAAGAGAACAGTAGAGAAAGAAAAGCGAATGTATTTTGTAACACATTATCATTCCAGTTTGGCTTCTCCTTTTCCCTTTGTTTATTTGGCAGGCAGTCAGGCCAAGCCAAGCGTCAAGACACTTCACAGAGCTGCCAAAATCAAGATTTATTTTTTTAAAGTGTCCTATTCTAAACTGACCTCACAGAAATGTATTCAAACCTGGAATAATTACCTCCTTGTAGTCCCATGTTCCAGCAGGATTTTGTTCCTGCAGACTTACCATAACCTCTATTTGCCATCATTGACTCAATTAGAGGTGTTCCAGTGCCTGTCTCTTATTAAAGATAAATTTCTATTTAGCAGGGAGTGAATTTATCTGGTTTACCACTGTCACATAATGATGCCTTTGAAATGCCTTTCAGTTGGTTAGACTTTATTCAGGTTTGATATCCAGGTTACCCGCAGCTTATCAACTCCTGATAACATACAAAGACATACCTTTAAGGCAGACACTCATCTCTGAGTGTACATAATTTTAATATATTCCTTTCTGGAATATATGTTGGTAGAACAGTTTGCAACCTGTAAATTAATTAGTGACTCTTTAAAAAGGCTATAATTGTGTTGCCTAAGGAGTTGGCTGTCGTATCTCCATCTTGCCTGGCCATGGGCATGTTGCTGGGTCACAGGACCCCAGAGCCAGTAACTTTAAACATTTAATCCAGCAAGAAAATAAACGTTGTAGAAAAAAAGGGTTTCCTCTGGATCAGATCTAATGACATGTAATGACATTTCACCAGAGCCTATATTTTCTCCTGGTAAAATTTATTCTTACATAGCTAACAACTATAATTTTATGGTTATAAACCTTCTGCCCCCGATAGTGCTGAGAAATAAAACAGGTAAGATAACATAATTTTATGTGGGCGTCTAAAAGGTTTAAAAAATAAGAAGAGAGGAAAACAGAAGAACCACTGGAGATCAAAAGGATTAAGGACCCAGCGGAAGAAGAGTCCCTTATGTACTTTCACCAGAAGACTTTCTGAGATGCAAACTAGTGTAAATAAACTAATGTAAATCAGCTTTTGTTGTTTCCAGGGAAGAATTTTTGATATTTTTATGTCCCACAATAATTAAACACCTATGGAACTGGAAGTCCTAACATGTAAATATTGGGTTTAGAATTTATTTATTTATTTACCAAGGTAATAATATCTTATGTTTTACAAGCATGAATGAAAACAAACTCGTACATGTAAGAAAGTACAAGAAAAAACAATTCAGAGATTTTATAAAATTGAGTTTGTGAGGATGCTGAAGTCACAGCACATTGTGTTATAACAGGAGTAGACAGAGGATGCCCATAGCATTTATCTGTAAATAATTCTATTGTGATTCCACAGAGAAAACCTGCACTCATTTCATGTGGGACAGTGTACTTGTCATCATGTCCTAATGATTTAGTAATTACTTTTCAAAATCTCAAATGTAGACTCTTAGATGGGAGTCTGTAACTATCTGAATAATTCAGCTTGTGTTGTACATTACCTAGACAAACTTTTTCCTGACAAGTATAATGTAGTAATCTAGTTTTATCCTGTACTGTCCAGTTGTTTTAATATAACCTCTAAAATAATTTGGAGTTGTGTTAAATGAATACATTTTTAGTGTGATCTGTCATTCAAGAATTTGTCAAGTTTGTTCTGGTCTGGTGGTTATGACATTATCTCCTTTTTTGTGATAATATAGAACAGCATTTAATGGCATTATTTTGATCAGTAATGCCTATGTTCCTAGGCCTGAAAAGGGCTCATAAAAGCTATAGAAGAAATTCTATTAGAGTTCAATTTCATAGTTTCTTTGCTTTACTTTTCTAAGGCTGGTTCTTTTGTTTGGAGCCATTCTACCTCTTTCAGTACTGCCTGAAGTTATTACTTAGGTTTCCTGTCTCAATGTTACACTTTTCAGGTCACTGCAATGTGTCTTAGAAAAAAGCCCATTAAGATGAATGATGTGTGTTGTAATTTCATTAGTGTCATCAATAATATATTGCAGTTTTCTGTTTAGGAGTATCTTTTTGTTTTGTGTGGGTCAGGCTGACTGTATGAATTATGAGATCAAAATAGTTGAAGATGAAGGTAGATACTTAAGCAATTAGGCCAGAGGCTGAGGTTGTTGTTTTAGAGGTGTAGGCTACAAAACCAATTTGTGTTAAAGAATGTTTAAGTAATTGAATTTCACAGTATAAATTAAAGTCTCTCACTGTCATTATGCATGTTGTGGGCACATAGTGTTATCTTGTGCCAATGAAATGGCTGGGGTTTATTTTTCAGTCCCTGTGTAATCTTTAATGAAAACACTTTTCTGACTTGTAAAGGCTTGGAAGTAATAAACTGGACTGACTATTTTTTTTCATTTGATGAAGCTTGGATAGAGATAAGAAGTAAACCTGTATAAATTGACTCTCATGAATGTACATGAAGAGAGAAATCATCTTAAGCAACAAGGGGGTGGCATGGCTTGCCTAGCAAAGATAAGTAATTGGAAAATGTAAGATCCTAGGGAGAGCTCTGAGCAGAAAATTCAAAAAAACAGGTGCTGTATAATGTTACTTATTATCATTTGCATACATAAAAATAAAAATTAGATTCTGTCATACTACACAGTCAGCTATGCTAAAGTCATATGACTATTGCAAAAGTTATTCAAATTATGACAGCAGAAGTCTTGTCTCATTCATCAAACAACTTACTTTTCTCATCAGACACTAATTTGCACCACACTCGGGTGGGATGGTCTCGGAATATTTGTTTTTGCCTGGATCACCTGCTTATGGATCCTCTGTGATTCCAAAAATCATATCATTAGATTTAAACTGTACTGACATCCTTGCGTGTCAAGGTAAACCCTCTTTTTAGTCTGTGTGTCTTGTTTAGAAGATGAGACAGGAGAATATCTGTTTCTATTCACCACGTATGTTTTCTCTGCAGTCTCCAAATGTTCCAGTGTTCAGACCATCCTCTGTAGAGTCTGATTTCTAGCAGTCTAAGCTAGTGTTCCCCTGCTGATAGTATTGTCTTATGATGTTTTTATTAGTCGACATAGCCCCCAGTAAAGGAATAGAGGGATCCTAATAGAGATCAGGGCATCAGTGTTGTAGGCATTCGAAGCAGAATTCTAACTCAGACTCTCCCAGCCATCAGCAAATGGATCTCTCCTGTGAGTAGAAAGCTATGTAATCATTTCTAGCACAGTCCTTGCTCTTCAAGATGTTTTAGGGATTGTGAATAGGCTTCCTTCTCCTGTGAACTACAGGAACTATAGAGAGGAGTTCTTCAAAAGCCTGATTCTGCTTGCACTGATCTCAGCAAGAGTCCCTGAACTGATTTCAGAAGAAGCAAAATCAATCTCTGCTTTGAAAAATAGAGCATTTCCATAGTCAATCCTTAAAAACAAACCAACCAAGAATTTGTCTGGTTCTCAATATACAGTTTTCATTTACAGTATCACAGAGACTGTTTTGGGACAGTCCACAATATAACTTGAGTCACCTTTGAGTGTAATCTGCATCATAGTCTGAGAAACAGTAGCATCAGCTCAAGGATGAGGAAGCAGCAGTGCAGAGTGGGGAAGTTATTGCCACATCTGTCTTTTAGAGTTCTCTTGGTGGAAATTCCTGTCCCTGCTGAGCTTTTCCTGCAAGTGCTTCTAACCTCTTTCAGCCTAAATGCTCTAGGTCAGTGATGACCTATTCTTTAAACTGTGTAATCTGTCCTTCCGCTGCGGTGTTGGACTCAAACCCTTTCCCTCTTCTGTTTAAAACTACAATGAATTCCATTGCAGAGCCCTTGAAAAGGCTGAATGTATTGCTGCCAGGGGATGAAAAGCTTACCATTCCTATTGCACTGTACTGGGTTTCTTAAGTTTTTTTCAACATAGAAAGGTAAAAACGGAGACTGAAAAATTGTCTTATGAGGATGAGTGTTATTTCATACCTTTGAAAAACACTACCTCTCATACAAAACATTCTTTAAAACTGGAAAACATGGCAGAAGATTGTAGGTGTTCTGTGCTGTCAGTTATAGGGGTACTTCATTACCTTTCCCCCTGGCAGACTGGCAGTTAGGAGATTCATATAATAATAAGATGCCCTTTTGTGGTCATCTGTCTTATAGATACTTGGCAGGTTTATTACTCATTTGGAGTTGCCACTTGGTCTGTTCTGTCAGTTGCTAACAAGGTATGTAAATTGTCCTGTTTCTTGCTGGTTTCATTCCATGAAACCACTTCTCCCCTTCCATGAACACCTGCCTTGTATTTAAGGACAAGGTTCTGCATCAAATCACTGTTGCTTTCCTGTTTCAAATTTCAGTCATTTCTGTTTACAATCAAAGGAGTTCCTGGGTGGAGATCTGTGATATTTACATGCTCTTCTAATTAAAATAATGATTACACCTGGTTTTGGATAATATACATAGCCTGCTTCAAAGAATCTCATTCAAATCACTGACTAGCTTTGAATTCTGAGCCTTCCACACGTCATACCAATAACATTTCCAGTGAATCAGACAATACTCTTGCATATGTTTTTCTGTAAACCATTACAAAGTTTTGCAGATATTCTAGGAAAACACAGATTTTGTTTCACAAAGGTATACCTGTGTATGCTGTTTATTTCTTTCCTCAAGTATGTGACATTAAAGATGGGTTGCTCTTGCTCTGATGCCACAAAGCATTATTGATGAAATAAAGGCTCTGCTGAAGGCAATGAGAGTTTTACCATTGACTTCAATGTAACAGGAATTTCACCTCTGAAATGTGAAATAAATAACAGGAGCAGATAGGAAAAACAAAAACCCAAACCTGTGCTGAGGGCTCATAGCAATAACCAAACTTTTTTTAGAGGGGAATAAATAAAACCCAGCTGACATGTGAAATCCTTCATGAGAGGTGTGAAAGGTCTCAGCTCATGCTTTTGCATAAAATCTTGAATGGTCAAAGAGGAATGAGAGATTTCTTTGATAGATTTAGTGACTGTTTCAATGCACGTACATGTAGTTCAATGAACAGATTCAGTTCACAGAGGCATAATAAATATGCAGTTGTCTTTCACTTTGCCATGGGTCAGCCTTACTGTGCACAATATGTTTCATCTGTAAAGTGTGGCTGATACTTGCAGGGTTTCTTGATGGTTTCTGATGAATTGTTTTGAGTAAAACCTTTACCATTCTCTTCATTGTTCTTTTTTAGAAATATTCTTTACAGACTAGATGAAAGAACCAGCCAGTTTTCAGTACTGCTGGAGGCACTGGAGCACTGCAAACTACATCAGTCAAATGAGACCATTCAAGCAGCCTTGTCAGAGGTGCTGAACAGCATCAATTCAGCTCAGGTTTACTTCAAAGCAGGACTTGATGTGTTTGAGACTACCTTAGCTGGAAAGAAATGAGAGGATTCTCTGCATTCTAAGACATTTGTTTACAATTTGCTGAACAAAAGTTCGACTTGGACCAGAATTGTTCTGAGGATGAAACATTTCTCAGCTTTTCCTTCAGTTGGCGCTTAAAGGTACTGCAAAGCATGGTTTTATAAATATAAAACAGTCTTTTGCACTGTTCTCAATATATCTCAAATGTCTGTTCCTGAATGTACAAAACATAATGAGAGGGAATAACACTTAACATATGATTTTTGGAAGGATATCTGCTGTATTTTTATATGTACAATATGTTTTTATGAGTAAGAGCTCAATCTTGTGAAGTACCAAGCACATCCTGCAACATGCTGAAGACCTGGTTCTGAGACACCCCAGATGTGTACCCCAGGTGAGCTTTCCATTCCTGCTGTGACTTAAGTATTTTCATGTGTTTCTTAACTTCTTCAGCAAGCTTATCTTCTTCCTTACTCCATTCAGAGTAAGTAGTTGAAGGATGTGGCATTTCCTCGGGTATCCAGCACCAGAGTGGAAATGCACAAAACACCTTTACTGGTGCAATCCAACATCTTTACTCCTGTGGAACAATAAATACCTCAATTCTGAGAATACAGATAAACTTTGATTATTCCATTTCTGTATGAAAATAAAGAGTTGTTTTCTCTAATGTTTGTTAGAGAGAAAATTTCTGTGGTGATTTCAAATTATTTAAGAAGTTCTACTCAGCAGTTACACTTGTACAAAATTTCTTTCAGTCGCTATTTTAAATAAAACTTGCCTAGTTTTTTATGGCTTCAAGATCTCTCTAAATTTTGAGAGAGCTGTAAATGAAAACAAGACCTCCAAGTCCCAGGAACAGTTTTGGGATTCCACCATCAGCCACCGTTCCAGGTTGGATCATTCCTTCTGGCCTGGCATGTAGGACCTGGATTTTTATCAAAAAAGTGCAAGGAAAACATAAATCCATTCCTTCCTGGAGAACCAGAAATACAACTCTAGATGCACAAGCTGGTAAATTGTATTGCAGGGCTAGAAATCAAATCTGTTTAGCATTGGTAAAGGATCTAATCACACCATTACCTGTTGGCCAAAGTAATCTATGAATTAAAGGATCAGGAAGTTCAGTGTTCTCTGAGGGGATACTATGGGCACTTGAAAATTGCAGGTCTTAATGATATAAACAATTGAAACTCTTAAGCCCTGTTTGGTTTAGAGTTTTACAGTCTTGGATGATTCTGGGTTTAGAGCTTAAATATTGATACTTAGAATTGAAATATAATTTATTTGATAGAAGTGTTAAATGTGTTGTTACACAATTTGCCATGGAAAACATTATAGGAACATTTCAGGTTGCAATAAAAATGGGAAAAGTATCTGTATTAATGTTTAACAATAGCCTTATGGAAAATTTCAAAGTGGACAATTCAGTGAAAAATTTTTTAGAGTTCACATAGCAAGAAACAGGAGTCGTTTTCACATCTGTGTTTCTGTTTCCAAAGTCCTTGGCAAACGGGCCTCTATCAGTGATGATGCAAGATTGGGCACACATATCTGTGCATTTCTTTGCAAGTTATAGTGGGCAAAAGCACCCCAGGTCAGACCAGAGGCAGACCTGTGCCATTGTACAGATACCACTGCAGTGGGAGTAAGTTCAACACCAGTCAGTGTGAGTGCATGAAATTAGACTGATTATCTCCTCGCTTTCCTTGACATCCAACAAGCAAGAGTCAATGGTGATTCTTTTGCTAATACTGCAATTCTGTTTGCTGCAGAAAGAATTTAACTTCTGAAGAGCAACAGTGTTTATGTTTGTTCACCCTCCTGCTTGTATAGTTTTTAATTATTGTAATACTTAAGTGGTTGGAATATCCGCATTTGAGTTGTGTGTCTGTTTTGTGGTATGATTTGGGGATGCACTGTGCATGCTACAGTTGAATTATATTTGTAATAGAGACCACTCTTCTGACAGTTCATGTAGTCAAATATTTTCTGTAGTCTTGACTCACTGTGGAGCCCAAGCCTGTGGTCTTGAAATATACAGGGTCAGATGTCATTAGGAGAGCAAAAACAGGGATTAACACCTTCTTTAAATCTGCCAGGTAAATTTAACATCTGCTTCCTCGCCTTTAGAATTTGTGTTCCACCGAACCCACCTCTAATGTAACCAAAGTGTACTCATGCAAAATTAGTGAAATCTATTGGGAGGAGTATCCCTCATGTATGATTTTTCAACCATGTAATTCCTCACTAAAACATTTATCTTGTTTTCTTACACTGTCCTTCTGTTACGACTTTTTAAATAGCAGACTTCAAAGTACTCCACCAAGAAAGCCCTGCTTTTGTAAGTCCCTGTCTATTCTAGAGACATTTAGATGTTCTTGTTGGTGAGATGAATCAGATGAGCTATTTAGGGACTTAAATGCATTAATTTCAATGTCATCTCATACTTGTATCTCTTTTGTAGGCTTTTATTTCAGTGTTCAGATCTTACATATAACTGAGTGCTCAGTGATAATATTTATTCCATTATGGCTTTGGAAGAAGCACTTTTGAGCCATATCCTTTCATTGATTTTTAAATCCTACCTATTGACTTCAAAGAATTTATAGCAAGTTAAGGTCCTAAATACCTGCTGTGTTTCTAACATAGAATTTTTGCCCAACCAGCTGTGGAACATCAGCTAAAGGAAGATGTTAGTAAATCATAGCAAATTATTCAGATTGACTTCATTTCTATCTTGTATTGAAATAAACAGAGTGCCCTTAAAGGCAGAATTATGTTTGCAAATTCCCTGAATTATACTAAAAATTTGTTACCTTTTCAGAAACATCAGTTACCAGAGACAGTATAACAAATGTATTGATTGCTTGTTAATCTAGAGTCATGCTCACAGTGACCAGAAAATCTCTGCAGCTTCCAATATTTGTATGTAGAGACAGTTGATAATAAAAAGCTAATAATATTTTATTAGAGCGTATTTTAAAGAGTCCATAAAAAAGCTAAAGTACAGTCAACTCAGATGAATAAAAAGGACATGAGAGCTGCATTTTGAGTACTAACCTTAAAAAAGGCAGTGAATTGTTTTTAGCATGCAAGAAAAACAGTAGCTGAGTGAATACACGAGCACACAAATGCCTTATATCTTAAAAACATTGTATAAACATTAAATTATTTGCAGTGACACAATACATCTACCTAAACATACATGTAAATAATAGCTACATGAGAAAATTAGCAAGCACTTTGCATTGCTTCACTTACCTTTTAGGACAGTATTTCAGACTAGTGATGTAAAAGAAGGCAATGCAGCTGACCTCAGTTCTTGCAACAGCAGGTGGGAGAAGGTTAAATCTCAGGTATCACAGAAGGGATGTCTGGAGGTCATCTAGTCCAACCTCCCTGCTCAAGCAGGGTCACCTAAAGACAACTGCCCAGGAGGGACTATGTTCAGATTACTTTTGAATATCTTCCAAGGATGGAGATTCCACAACCTCTGTGGACAATTCATGCCAGTGTCTAGTTACCCTCAGAGAGAAAATATTTCATTCTTCTGTAGGTACAGTTTTTCGAGATCTCTTCCTATATTTCTGAGTTGTTGAATTATTGTAATTAGTTTAATTGCAAACATTGAAAAGCTAACTATAATTTCATTCAGTGAAAACTCTCAGCCAAGTTCTTTAGGATTTCAGTTAATACTTTGGAAAGTTTTTACGAGGAGATTTCTCCTTCAAGCTGTTAAGTTTATTTTTAAGTTGTAGATACTGATGCCTTTTCTTTTGAGATCTTTTTGTACAGTCTGTGGTCCTCAGTCACAGGATTTATATATACTTTAGGAGACTGAGAGAGAACAAAAGAAAATGCAGGGAGGAAAATTACCCATCAGCATATGCATAGCTACGTGCTATGAATGTATCTGCTTTAACCAAACTTGGGGAGCTCAGCACAAGTGGTTTGTGTAATGCAGAAAAGCAGGAAAGACAATAAATAGTATGGGTCGTTCTGGCTTTAGAAGTTATTAAATGCTATAAACATCGTTATGTCTCGACCTCTATTCTCGAGGGAGCTGTTAAGATTTTCCTCAAAAGCCTTGTGCTGGAAGCTCTTATCTGTGTTACTCAGAAGTGGGTACCTTTGACATTACGGTATGTTATGGTCGCTATCTCAGGAAACAAGCACAGTGTGGAAAAAGTTCTTTCCCTTTGGCACTCTGTAACACTTCAGCAGTATTCTGCCAGTCCTGGAAAGGTGAGTGATAGGAAACAAATCTCATTTTAAGATGCCTGGGACCTGAATCTGGAAAACTGTTAGCCTCATACAGCACTATAGATGTTCAAAACGTAGTAAGGCATCTGAGCTTAGAACCTACAAAATTTGAGATAGAGATTCCAGTAGCACAAGTAAATGTCTCAGAAATATAGAATACACAAAGTGTTATGGTCTATTAAATATTATAATAATGATAAAAAATTACTGCATACCAGTGCAGCGATAGTTTTGGTGGCTTAACCATCTGACTGTCTTTTCTCCCTCTGACACCATCTTCTTCAACTTCCTTCTGTCTGCTTCTCTCACATATTTATGCAATGTGATGATTTTCCCCATTCTTCTCCACCTTTTTCATGGTCATTCCCACTGTTTTTCTGTCTCCATTATGCTTCCTTATTACTTCTTAAGTTCCCCTTTGATTTGCCAACCATCAAGTTAAATCCCACTCTTTTCTCCCTTTCATCTCAGACCAGCTTTTTGTTCTCTGTTTGGTTCTTGACTCACCTCCCTTAAGTTTAAATTCTTTTTCCTGGTACAGCTGACCATAATAAAGAGCTGAAAGCATTGGAAAAGATCCAGATGGATCAAATCTAAGGAGACATTATGTGTTAAATTCAAAGTATTCTCTTCTGTGTATGCAAACAACAGGTTTTCAGTTATAACTTTGCTGAATGGAAGCAGATTTCCTTGGGCCCCACAGACTTTTTTTTCCCGTCATTTTTCTCTGTAATGTCTGGACCAGGAAATTCCCTCCAAAATAGCAGTGTAGGCAGGTGATAATCTTGAAAGTTTTTAAATAAAATTTTTGAAGCTGGATGTATAAGAAATCATAGACAAATGTAATCAAAGTTGGTACTACCTTTCTACAAAATAAAATAAGCAGTAGGTAAGCATGTAATTTTTCTGACCTTCCATGTGCCGTGGAGCACCTTTCATTACATGATGGTTACATACAAAAGTTATTTGTGTAATTATACAGTTTTGCAGTGCTTCAAATTATTAAGGACAATAAGGACTCAAGCCATATGCACAAACCTGTGCTTGAACATGCACACTCAAGTTTAGGAAGTGCCTAAGAATAATGAATTCTTACCTGGGAAACAAAGCTTTAAGAATATATAAATTAGACTGTATGTTTACTAAAACTGTGGTGCTATCAAGCCTAACTTTGTTTTTTCTTAATTTTAATCCCATTGCCTCTGGTTATTTCTACTATTGCTCATACACACTTGTCCTAACTGGAGAAAATGTACATCTGCATAGATTTGCTGAAAGATTATGTTCCCCCCCAGGCTTACTGACTTGGTCTGCTTTCATGAGCGGGGTTGACTTTACTGTAATTGTTTATCAGGGTACTATTCCACACAAGAAAGGTCAGCAGAATTTATTGTTTATTTGTTTTTCATCTATTTTGTTTAATCTCACAATATAGATTATTACGAACAAGAATATATTTTTTTAAAATGGGCAGGAGTCTCTTGGTCAATGTTAAGTAAATCCACAGGGCAGAATATAAATATGTATGCACAAGTGATATAATCTAGAATTAACTTAATAGCTATTATAAATATTGGCACAGATTAATGCACACATACTTTTATAAATCTTGCAGACTGGAATTAATACAAGAGCTTAATTTAAGAAATGTAATCAGAATAAAGGCGTGGAACAACAGATTTGCAGGGTAAATGTAGTGTATGCTTACTTGTATGCCTAATCCATTTGGTTAAAAAAGATTAGGGTTTTGTTTAAGCTTCTTCTCTCTGATTTATTTCTCAGCAAGCCCTTGAAAATGAAGTCTTGTTCTTTATTTTCCTTTTAAATATGTGCTGCCTTTAGTGTTTATGGAAAGCTTATTGTATATTAAGACAGTGTAACATCATCTTGTCTGATCATTCCTTGATTATTTGGTAGAACTGAGTGGTATTTCAAAGCATGGTCTTTGGAATAGGGTCCTTTACTGACCTGTTACTGTATATGATGTTGTATGATTGAGTGGCTGCCTTTACCATGCAGTGCTGTACATATGCAATGTGATGCTTTGTGGCACTATTTTGAGAGAACACTTTTCTACCTGCAGTATTGCAGAGATCTGCTAATTTTCCCCCATTTGAAGCTGTTTTGTCCTGAACATACTGGTGATACAACAATGTAATACCAAGTACTCTTAGCGCTTTCTGCAATCTTTTCCTAAAGCTGGCATATTCTGGGGTTTTCTGAGCTGACAGGGCATTTCCACAATTTTTAATTAATGTCACTTGTAGCCCATTCAGCATTTTGTAGCACAATCCTGATACTGGCCTGAATGACCCCAAGGTGAGATGGACAGGTCTGACTGAAGGGTTATCTTGCTACAGAAACTGCTTTTGTCCCCTGTTCTTCAAAAAAAAGTAAATAAAATAGTTGGTAAGTGCTTCTCAAATGTTTGGTGTTTTCAGTCTATACTCTGAGGATTCTGAAAAAGTTTTGGATACTGATTTTTTTTTCCGTGCAGTCTAACTTCATGTTCTCAACAGCTGAAACATCTTGTAGTCTCTAAATCCACTGGAGGGGAAATAAGGAGGTCCTTAATATTTCATACTTAAAACAAATAAAATGAACATAGTTTCTCTGTGTTTTCCATTTTCAGTTTATGTGAGTTAATAGGCAATATACTCTTACCACATATATTAGGCTTTGGTATTCTGAGACAAACAGAAAATTAATGTCATTCTGTATGCAGAGGAACTATATGGAATTCAGGTAAAGCTTCACATCCAAGTATCTTAACTCTTTGCATGCAGTGTGAGCAAGCACAAACTAAGATACTAGCAACAGATATTTTTGCAGGGCTTTGTACAGGCCTGGAAAATAATATTATTCTGTGTAAGACCAGATTTTGGCATTAAATTCATACCTAGATAGGTAGTAACGTATTGTATGTCCTCATTGCTGTACCTGTGAGATTAATGCTCAAGTGCTGTTATCAATGTCCATGTTAGTCTCAATACAAAATGTTTTTGTTTTTTTTTTGTCAGTAATACATTACAGAGTTTATCTATGGATGAAATATGTAAGTATTTCTGCCTTTTGTACAGCAGCTGTCAAGTTGTGTTATGTTTTGTCAAGCCTTGACATAGAATATGAGACACCTGGGTGATGACTTCTTCATTCCATCTACTTCCATATTTTCACGTAGCAAAATCAAGTTGCCACATTTGGCAGTCAATGCAGAATATTAAGTAACTACAATTTTTTTGACCATGGAGTAATATAAACTTGATGCAGTCATTCTTGGAAACCAATAAATATCCTGTTATGTGGAAATGTGCAATGAAAGGTTGATTTTTAAAACACGTTATAGAATGTTGAGTCTGAATAAAGTAGCTTATTCACAAAATTAGTTTACTTTGTATCCATTTGTACTTTTATAACATAGTGTAATAAAAAGGCAACGTCAGCCATTAATGTAAGTAGATTCTACATACTTTGATTAAGAAGCACATTTTACTTGTTTATGCTCTGAATATGATTTTTTCAGTCCATCAGAGTGTTTGTACGAAGGCACTGTGAGCTGGAATTCAGTAATAGACATTCTGTGAAAGCAGTTGTGAATGAGACAATGTTTTTTTCCATAGTTTTATTGTTGAAAGAAATTAAACTGGAATATGAAGATGTGTATAATGTGCATTGCACTGAATGGCTTGGAATTATATTCATTTGCTTTTTTGTTGGTTTTTCTTTCTTCCTTTAATTGCTTCTGCCAGTAAGCTGCAGCATATGCCTCTCAAGCTGATGATTCAGTAATGTGGATCCCAGGGCATTAAAGCGTAATGGGAAGAAGGAAAAAGGCAAGGAAGGAAAATAATAGCTAGACAGAACCTCAGAATGTGGGACGTGGTAATTTACTGAGAGGTAAACTTTGAATTATCCACTTTTTTGGGTGCTGGTTTGAAGAAAGCTCAGATAGTGAGATAATTGATCTTTCAGGGGGGAAAAAATGACCATTTTTTTTTTAATTTTGAAAAGTAGATACCGAGTTTGGGTCAAACTCAAAGTATTCAGGATGAGACTTTTAAAACATTATAAAAAACCCTTACTGAACGTCCTTCATCCTATCTGAAGAAAGAGACCTGTCAGTTTTAAAAATCTCGATTATATGTAATATTCAGATTATTTGAAATTCAAATGATCAGGCTTTTTCCTGTAGTTCAGAGGTCCAGAGATTATAAGGTGTTTTTCTTTTCATGAAAAGATGAATTCCATCATTTGCTTATAGTGTATGAGAAGTTGGAGGCTTTTGTGTACTTAAAAGGCACTTGAGAGGCGTAATGAAATAGTGTCATTGTAAAAGAATATGTCTTTCCAAATTTTATTTCCATGTTGTGTAGGCTTGTTTTGAGTTTTTTTGAAATTGCTTTCCTGTTCACCAAATTAAAAGGAAAAATAAAAGACGTGCTTTGTTACTATTTGTAATCATGCCTAGATAATTAACCTTGTTGGATAAATTAACTCTGTACAAAGTGCAGCTCTGACTAGAATCTCTCATGTAATATTGAAGACTAATTTGTTGAACATATTCCTTTAGGATATGTTTCCTTTAAGCAATGTAAACTTGTGCCATGAAAACAGAAGCCACCCGTATATCAACAAATTTAAACAAGTAACTGATTTGTAATTCCTGCTGATAGATCTGTGGAAGTCAATGCTAATGAAAAATGGCATTGAAACAAAATGGGCTTTTTGCCTGGTACCAAAGACTTTCTCTGTGGCTCTGATTAGGGAATTGAAACGTTATGCTCTCTCCACCATGTAGCTATCTGAGCAAGGATTTTTTTATTTTTTAATATATTTAATATAAAAACATTCCAAGTAGTCAGGCTTGGTATAGACCAGATTTGTGCAAGAGAATGGGAATATAACAAATCGTCTCACTGCACTGAGTTCTTTAACCTTGAGATTGCCATGACATTAAGAAGTGTATTTCTCATTTAGTAGTAGCATAGAGATCCATATGGGATTCAAGCCTATAGGATCACGTAATTATGAAGGCATTTACATTTTACATGAAGCGCAGGTATGGTAAAGATGCACCTGAAGTAACAAATAAACTGACACTGTCACAGTGAAGTGCTTATGTACCTGGCTGATGAGCGTGACCAGAGTAGAAACAGATTCTGGCCTGATTCTGAAGAAGCCAGCACTGGGTTTAAAGTCCTAAGAGTGCCAGAAGTGTTCACTGGGAAGGGCAGGTGCTGGTAAGGCAGTTCTACTGTGCCAGGCACCAGAAAGCCCACAGTGGAGGGCTGGCACTTGCTCAAAGAACTCTGATGCCTGTTTGCCCAGCTCTGAATCTGTCCTGAATGCACTGCAGACCAGTAAGAGCAGTTCAGCTCCACTCTGATCTTGTTTGTTTTGGAAAGGTATGAAATAGCCACTAACATTAGAAGCAGTGGGTAAATCCTGAAACTCAGGACTTTGTGAATTAGTTTCTGTGTTCCATCAGAAGAGAATATAAAAGTGACTTATGAGAGTGGTGCTGTGAGCAGAATCGATTTTGAGATACTTAGTACCAACAACTGGATCACCATTTTCTCCTAAAAGACAAGAATTAGGATGGATGATCCTCCTACTGGATAAAATAAGCTGGGTCTAAATATCTAAACTACTGGATAAAATAATCTAGGTCTAAATATCTGAACTTAAAAAAGCCTTAAAGCTTTTTATGAGGCAAATATGAAAAGGCATCAAAGCAAAAATTTCTGTCAGTACAGTGACCTTAAACAGTCCACTGACCTTATTTCTAACAAACTTCAGTCTCTTTCTGCTGATAGTCCTCCTCTCAGCTGCAGAGGCTCTGGGCTGTATCTCAAGTGTTGTAAACCAAGATCGCTCCTTTGAAGGCTGTCAGCTTACATCAAGTGAAGGTCTGATCTGCTCTTTGTATCTCAGCCTTAAACAAAGGGAAGCATTTCTGACATTGCCTGACTATCTTGTTTCAAGAGAAATCTAATAAGGTTTCCAGTCACTTGAGTGAGGTCAGGGATATGCCAGAGGGAAATTATCCCAATGGTTACTTTCCCTATGCAAAAGAGAACACACATCATAATTAATACCGTGCCAATGTCTACTTCCTCTGAACATGTGTTGTTGGTTTAATAGCAAGTATTGAACATAAAATTGGACTGCTCCCTTGAACAGTTGCCTGCTTTTATTTTGTATTATCCGAATTTGTTTCATACAGTACGCAGCATCTCCCAACTATGATTAGAAAGATGATAAGCACAGTGTCCCCTCAGAACTGTGTCACCTTATCTTCTACATGAAGAAGAGGCAGAAATGTATTATAAGAGCAGAAAATACAGAAAATATAAAACTTAAAATAACAAAAGTGTTCACATGGTTATGCAATTTAGAATGAAATTTAAACAACTAATGAACCAAAATGGGTAAATATTGAAAAGTCAAAATCACTTGGAAATACTTTTGCATTGGTGTTATAAACACACAGGGAAAAAGGGTTAAAAACTGGTCTGTGTCCAAGCTACATGGATATGTGCAAGTTGTAATGTGTGAAAAGGTGTGCTGCCAAGTGACTAGTCAGACATTGAACTAATACCTATCAGAAATGGGCTGTTATATTCCAAACTGAAAGATCAAATCCAGAGACACAAGAACAAAAAAAGGAGATTGTTTCTTCATCTACCACAAACAAGTTGACATTTCCAACTATATTTCTGTGTTTTTCCTCTGAAAAACAGAGGCAGTATAGGAATTCATAGAGATGAATTTGTCTCTGGCCTGGGTGACAGGCAGGTGTTTGTCAGTGTGGGACTATTTATGAAAGATGGTCAAATTAGCTGAGTAAGTTTCCACATATGTCATGTGTCAGTGCATTTCCTAAAGTGAAACATCACTGTGTTATCTAAAATGAAGATGCAGAACTATGCCTGGAGACCTTGATATGCAGGTGTTACTTATACAGTGAGTGTGAAAAATTAGAGCATTGAAGTTCACATTTTCAAATTCTAGGAGGATGATCCTATAATGAGCACTGACTGAGTTCACTTTCAGGACTGTGCCATTTGTAAAGCACTTGTCACGCTCTCCTAGCACAACATAATCAGGGCCCTATGAGTGAGTAATAGCCTTGTATTCATAGCTAGGCAATTTATTATCCTATATGTAAAATGACAACTTCATTATCATTCACTATTATAAAATAGCAGGGAAAGTAACAGTTGAAATAAAAAGGCAGCTTTTTAAATAATTCTTTTTACAGTAGGAAAATCTAATACATAAACTCACGCCATGAAACATTTTTATTAATTTATGAAGAATTTAACTTGTTCTGTGGCAGACTTCACTGATGCTTCATCGTTAGATTTACAAATAAAAACTTGTAGTGACTGGTTGCAACTTCATGGATTTTATTCAACAAGCTTTGTACCTTCTAACTGTGTGTTTTTAAATTGGCAGAACTCTTCCTCAGTTACTTTGCTAGCCATCCAAGGAACTGAACAAGGCAATTTGATGCAGCTTTATAAACTGAGTGCAGGTACTTAGCTCTGGTCACAATACAGTGCAAAAGATTTGACAGATGATTGGTCTTCTCATGGTTTTTATTTCCATGAGGCCTTCACCATCCATATGCAATAACCAAGTGTTTAGCTCCTGCTGGCAAGCCTTTTCAGGATAAGACAAACTATTTCTTGTCAGAATATTTACCCAAATTTCTGTCATCTATTAAGATTTCTGAGAAAACGACCATTTCAGAATGCGTTAATTCGCTTCAGCTTATATGTGCTGATGTATAAATCTAGGAATCAATAATGAGTAATCTATATGATGAAGGCTAAGACAGAAGGTTACACTGAACATTTAGATTTATTAGGGAAAAAATTACTCCTGTAAATTTTACATAAAAATAAATTGCTCTGTTGCATGAGCACCTCAGGGTCTGTAAGCCTATCAGTGTCACAGCATCTTTATGACCTAAAGAGTTTTTCCCTTTTTCCTGTTATAGGTAGTGGGGAAAAAAGTGAAGGGAGGTTGCTAAGAAAGAGAAATGCATACATACCTGGGAGCTCCTGCATTCCAGCAGAGAACTGTAACTGCTGGACTGTCCTTCTTAAGTCTTTGTCAAAGACAGAGATTTTTGCCAAGGTAAATTTCTCCAGTCAGAGAACAGTTATATACTGGAGGGGTTTTTTTCCAAGAGGACGTACAAAGACAAGAATTGTCTCCCTGACCAATTGTATGACACTTTGGATAAATCTTTATCTGCAATAATACTCAAGGACCTAAGTAATGCATCATATTTGATCTGACCCAGCATAAATCATTTATTCATGATGTATCATTCATAACTTGATTCATTGACTCATCTTTAGACAAGACAAGGTCAGTAGAAAAAATGATTAAGCTTTTTGCCTGCAGGAGGAAGAAGCTTAAACAACAAATTCATCTTCACATCTGACCTCATGAAACTTGACAGAGAAGATTTTAAAAATAGAAGTAGGCTTAAAAAGCCATGTTTTAGTCCCAATTACACTAGTTTAAAGTCACAATCACTCCACTGACTATAGATTAAATGGGAAAAGGCTCCACAAGACAGCAGAAACACTGGAGTTGATACCATCAGGAGTGAATTTGACTCTGAAAGAGGGCACTTGGACATTTAAAGTTGAAAATAATGTGCCTGAATATTTTATTGGATCAAAGATGGCAAGTCTGACTTTGTACTCAGTCATATAATTATAAATCTGATAAGATGACATGAAATTACAGACTAGTCTGAGCTTTCTGGCAAACTGTACTACACATCTTCCTTGATATAGTTAACATTTTTGCCTGTGTTACTATTGAAATTTCATTTCAATGTACTTCTTTCTGAAGTGTCCTTGAAAGCAGCATGTTTAGGATAGGTCATTGTTTTGTTAAATAACACAAGGTGCAAGAGTATTTAATTTCCCAGAAGTGTATCCATGGTCCTTGCACCTTGACATTTGTGAAGTCTTTCCCAATAGAAGACAACAAAATCTTATTCATGTTCAGAAATGGCAACATTTTTTTGTGGAATAATTATTTTAAGAGGAAATAATACCATGCTTCAAGTAAGGTAACAGAGATCCTTCAAACTGGTTTAAACTTGCCCATGTGTTAAGGGTTCACAGGGCAAAGTAATATTCATATAAGTATCTATGCATTTATTCTTAAATTAAGCAAACTAAAGCACTTTGTCAAAATTGAACTTCATATGATTTGGTAGGATTTTCAACTTACTTGCACTTCTCACAGTACCACATAATAAATGGCAGGTGAAGTTTTCTTACATGTTAAAAATACTGCATTTCTGTTCATCTAAATTCTTTTACCTATACATAGAATGACACTAAAGGAAGGGGAGGGCAGTGGCTCCCAGTCATAACAATATCACTTAGTCATTCCTTAAGGATGTAGGGTGGGAGGGCTTCACACACATTGAATTTGCTGCAGCAGAAATTAGCCAGCAAGATTCACTCTTGAAGAAAACGGACTTTCTCTGAAGCCTTTAGCTTTATGATGAATAATGTATCTCTTAATTGTCTATTTGTCTAATTGTCCCTTTGTATAGATCCTAAACTTGTCCTGAAGTCTGCTCTGTTTTAAGCAAGAGAGAAAAATCATTTGTTAAAACTTAGGCTGTTTGTTTCTCTTCTTTATAATTCCTTATGCGTAGATTTCTATTCTGGTGTAATTTAAATTCCTGCAGAAGATTCCTAATTGGTTTCAAGGACATTGTGGCTTGACACTGTCCTAATGACACCTTCCATTATTTCTTTTCTATTTCCCATTCAAATGAAGTGTTACACTGAGATTGTTATATAGCTTGAATGAAATTCCTGATAATACTCCATTGGTTTTGGCTGAATAAAATTTTCTGTAAAATTGTTCAGTTAAAATTTACTATTATTTCATGATTACTTTCTCCAGCATAAAGCCTATCCTTGTGGTATTCTTTTTTTAATGCTTGGGAATGTCTTGATGGACCAATTCTGTATTACCTTAGGAAATGTGTTTCTACATTCTAATTCATTCCCATTTTATCCATTGTGCTCTTTTTATTCCTGGTTGAAACTTTGCATTGACTAACTCAAATTAGTTCATTTTACAACATTATTTTACAACACTAGAATTTTAGAACAAAGACTTTTTGCTTAGAATTGCAAACATTACACTTTCTGAAAAATTATCCACATGCTACCCTTTAACTTGATGCCAACTTGAACAAAGATCTGTGCTAATAACCTCAGTCCAGAGATATATAATGGTTCCTATTCAAGCCTTCTCTACCATTTTGGACACATTGAAGAAATCAATTGTGCTGATCAGTACCAAATTTATATAATCCCTCACCAGACACATCTATTAATTATTTAAAAAAAAAAAATTGTTACTAACACCCTCTTTCATTTTACATTTTTTGAATGAGTAGAGCCATGCTTTAAAAATGGGAGTCTATCATTTAGCTTGTCTGGGTGTATTTCCCAATTGCTGTTAAGAACAAAAACTATTAATACTAAAATATAGTACTCAATGAATAAGGTCAAATTCATTCTGCAGATATAGTGGCATTATAATTAATGTGAGTTCCGAATATGGTAAGAAAGGAGACTATTGACCCATTAATACACATTTAAAATCAAAAACCATTTCTCTCCTAGCAATTCTAGCACACATTCAATGTTATGTCATTTTTTTTTCCCTCTAAATGAAGGACAAAAAAGCCATTTAAAAACTAAAAGTGGTTGAATCTATGAACGATATTTGAAAGTCTGAAACTTGTGCAGCATATTACGTCAAAGCAGAACAGGAAGAGCACAGAGGGACAAATCTGGGGCAGCTGGACGGCTACAAAGATCTGCTCAGACTTGCAGGTTGGGTAAGTGCTTTATCATATGTAGTATTATTGTTCCATTACATGTATGGGGAGATAAAGCGTAAATGTAATGCCCAAAGCCTTCCATGACAATTCAGAAAAAAACGCTCCATGGTTTCCAGTCCACTGTTGTATACACTAGAAAACTGGTACCCAAAATAATCCTATTGAAATGTGGAAATACTCACAGAGGTTTTTTGTTGGCGTGGTTCTTCCATAGTCCCTCTGCCATGCTTGCCATGGTTGTATTTCTGTCCCTTCAGGTAAAAATATGAACTGTTTACAATTTGTTTACTGTTTTGCATGATGTAAATGTTTGGGGGTTTACAGGTTTTTTCTAATTACCTCTATACCTTGACATGCAGTTAACCCAAGAGTCTTTGTGAGATCATTTTACTACAAATAGTCAGGAAACCAATTTATGAACTTCACTAATCATAGAATCATGGAATCATTAATACTTGAAAAAAACTCAAAGATGATTGAGTCCAATCTTTGACTGATAACCACCATGTCCATTAAAACATGTCACTAAGTGCCATGTCCAGTCATTTCTTGAACACTTCCAGGGATGTTGACTCCACCTCTTCCCTGTATTATGGAGATATAGTATTTTTCAGTGCTTTTACAAAAAGTTAATATCCATAAGCCTCTTCATATGGCTATACCAGATAAAATAGAGTGAAGTCTTTTGTGTGTACTTAATTTTTCATCATATTGTTCCCTGTGGTAAGTTCAATAATGCTAGCAAAATCTCTGTCTGTTTTTAAGAATTGTTCTCTAATTCAAATATCTAACTCAAAGATTTTTCATGTCGCACCAGCAGAAAAGAATATCACACAACTAAAACCCTTGTAAATATATTCTGCTAAAGACTTGTTGCCACTATTAGGGGAAGAATGGTTGTAATTTTCTAATATTTCTTAATTGAAATTACTTAATAAACATATCGGGTTTTTTATTGGAAAGACATCAGTCTTAAAGGTCTTTAAATTCAGTATTTTCCAGAACTCTTCAATCACCTATAGGGTGTAGTTGGTAACCAATAAGGCATTTTTGTATTTCTTGATCCATGCTGTGAGTATATGCAGGTAGGAACATTTTGCACTCTATAATCCCAATATAAGCAGAAACACTGGCAATGTGTTTTGGTCTAAGTTAGACAAAATGAAAGGGAAAATTAATTGTTTTAATTAACTCTCCCATCATTTTAGTTAAGTAATCAAAAACTATCTTACTTCTTTCTCTGTGCATAATTTCATATTGAAACTGCTTTGTCACATTAAATATTTTCCGGACCTCACAAGAATGGAGGTGGGAATAAATGTCACTGGCAAATAAAATATCATCTTACTGGGGGTCAGTTAGTCATTTCCAAGTATCAGGAAAGAACTGGATTGTGATTATCAACCAACCGCATTTTCTCTTAGACTATTTCTCAAGCAAAGCAACCAACACTTCCGGGAGATCTCAGGGAACCCACCAGCATTCTGCTTCTGTAGGTGGTTTCCTGCAGGTCAGTGTTCCAGTCTCCTTTCTGTAGGTCTTTTGTGAAAACTTCAAAATAAATTTAATCTCCTCTAAAATTTACAGTCAAACACAGATGGCACTCCTTCAGAGTATACCAAGTGTATGTTGATTTTTTTAGTTGCTTCCCATGACAAATATATATATAGTTCATGTAAAGTTTTTAAGTTCTCAATATCTTTTTTCCCCATAAAAGGCAATAAAAATATGTAAATGCAAGTTGTTACCTGGTTATTGGTTGAGGCTTTTAATGTATTTAGCGTCCAGTTTCTCTACTAGGTAACAGAGCAGCCACAGCGGTAAGATGAGAGAAAGAATGAAAGAAAATAACTTTGTTTGTTGGGATTTTTTTTCTATTTCTCATTGTTTTCATGCAATGTATCTACTTTAGTCAGCATAGGGTAACTCTCAGGGTTGATCATTACAGGAAAAGAGGTAAGTAGATCAAAAGTTATATATAAATTAAGTTTTTAAAAAATCTGTATCTGTTACAGCTCTGTCAAAAATGAACCCAGATGCATAAGATGCTGCATGCAGTCTTCTTAAATCAGGTATAAATTTCAAGTTAAATTGCCATAGGTTGCTTCTTTAGATTTGGCCATCTTGCTTTTTATAGCAAAATGCTAAGAAATTGTGAATTCCCATTAAACAAAACCCAAAGCTGTTTTCTGGTTCAGTGCAATGTAGTGATAATGAAATATGATTGTCATTTGTCTTTAAAAATTATCCCTCCTTGGTTTCCATCTTTCCACTCAGACTGTGACTCCAGTGACCTTGAAATAGATTAATTTTGTTCCCAGACATTAAATTTATTTTTAACAGGTTTATTATATAATACTGACATTTCTGTAGTAGGCAAAACACTTGTGTGACATTTTAAATCCACATTTTTTTCCAAATTGAGAAATGAGTTATATCTGAAAATATTCCAGATCCTTAAAATATTTCTTATTTCTAGGAAGAAGCAAAGTTGAAAGCTTTCAAACATGGCTTCAAACTGGATTTCCCTTCCAAAAGTATGTCTTAATTAAATATTAAGTAGTCTTTGCTCAGGAAATTGGGATGAATTGGTGTTAAAAAGTTATGCTTAGTGCCATGGTCTGGATGTTGGCTGATGTCAAGATGACACTTGAGAAAGCCTTTCTCTGTTCCTAATTTGTGTTAAAGTTGAGAATTTGAAGTTTGATAAATAAATGGAAATCAAGAATCTAAATTCCTTCTCTGACTGTGAATGTTCCTAAACAAATAGAACTCAGTTTCTTTAGGGGTCAAGATAATCTCAGATTTAAAATATTATTTAGTGGCATGTATGAATGCATAATCTCATGTCATGTGAGAGAAGATTGGTGAAGCAATATCAGCTGTGTGAGAAACTAAGTCCAATAATTAGCTTTCTTTCCATTTGGCAACAAATAGCTGTGCAGTAATATCAGAAGAACATTACTGAAACTAATTTTCAGTAATGTGACTCCTTGATATTACAAATGCATGAAACCCATTAAATAAAGTTAATTGAATTTTAAAAGGCCACTTAAAGCTCACACATCAGGTAGTTTTCTGTACCACATAATCAGAAATATTTCTTTGTGAGCAAAAAGCAGAAAAAAACAGAGTAACGAAAACAAAATAACTCCCCCTCTGCCCCAGACTGATTATATTTCCTCCCAAATATCCTACACACTCAATATGTTGGTACTTCCCACTGTAGAAGTCTGTTCCTGACCCCAATTACATAATGAAGTAGCATTTCATAAGAGAGCCATGAATGTAGGAGAAAAGGATTTCCATGTCGGACAAGCAGTTCTGAAAAAAAAATTAAATCTCACCCTCCATATAGTGTGAAAAAGAAATCAGAGAGGGATTTAGCAAAACCTAGTGTAAGAAAGCCAAACTATAGACTCATCCTGCAGATAGATACGAAGACAGTAACTATTCTACACTAGAACAGCTGAATAATGATGTTTAAGCACAGCCTTGGAGCTGCTAGTTTGTGGAGGGAAAGAATTTAGCATATATATCTGCAGATCTGGGACTAACAGAAGAGGCAAAAGCCATCCATGTGCACAGTGCAAGCAGACATTGAAAAGCTTGTCTGAGCTGTTGAAACTCAGTTGGCTAATAGTTGGCTAACTGTGGAGTATCCTGAGTTGGAAGGGACCCTCAAGGATCATCAAAGTCCAAATCCTGGCCCTGCACAAGGCAACCCCAAGAATCCCATTATGTGTCTGACAGTATTGTCCCAATACTCGTTGAGCACTGGCAGGCTTGGTGCTGTTTGGAGCTGTTGGAGTTTGGACTAGATTGTGGCTGAGTCAATATGGCTGAGAAATTTGGGTGAAAAAGAAGGGAAACCTTACATCTTTTGCCCTAGTGAAAGGCCAGCCTATCACTGGTGCCATTGTTATCAGTTCTTTCCAAAGTATATTCCCCAAGACCTTGCCCACCAGCTGATGCTCTGCTTTCAACTGTCAGTGTCCATGGATTTTAGTAGCTGGATAAGCAGTTGTTTCAAACCCATGTAACCACAACTTAACCCCAATAGCTGTTTTTCAGTTGAAGTCCCTTGGGAGCCACAAACCAGTTAAAAATGCAATCATTCTTGTGCTACAGAGGAGAAAAGTTAATAATCAAAGCTGCATAATGAGCAGAATGGCAGCTTACTTATGGAAGGTGCATTTTCATCTCCAGCAAGTAAGCAAGAAATGACTTCTGAGAATACAAATGAGGAAAATCAAATACCTCAAGATCTTTGGGAGGAAATTTGACTTATCAGATAATGAGCTTGCTTTTAGTGATGAGAATGATAATGATTCCATTACTAATACTGATAACAATGACAATGGCTGTGTGTGAGTTTAGCAACATCAAATGGTTTGTATCAGGTGAGAGAATAAATTGTTCATATAAAAATAAGAGAGACATGAAAAGATACAGATTTTTTTTAAAGCAGTGTAGACACAAAGCAGCCTAACAGTAATAATAAATTATATGAAATAAAATTTGTTATTTACAGAAACTAGAATAAAACAGTAAGGTTGAGGAAACATTACTCACTTGAATTCAAGTCTATCCTACTACCATCCTTAATAGTGAGTGCCATGATAAATAGTCAGATGGCCAGAAAGCTTGTTAGATGTGCCAGCTTTTGTGCCAGCCCCTGATCACTTAGGGCTGTCTAGGTGGAAAAAAAAAAAAAAAAAAGACCAAAACACAGACAAAAGACAACGTCCTTGGTTGTCTAGAGCTGAGAACCTTCTGGATCTTTCAGATGATCCAATGACAGTTAGACTGAAATATGACTTTCTCTTGAAGGCTCCTACTTTCTCAGAGCCTTCTCATAGACATCAATAGATACTGGAATGAAACCAAACTTATCAAGAAGACTGATAATGACTGAAGTAATTAGGGTAGTTGATTATCAAATATACAGCTTAAACTGTTTCATAAATCACAGCCTGCCAGATTTGGCCTCAAGGGAAGGTTCTACTGAGTCAACATGAGAAGTTATATTGATATAGAGAATATTATCATCTTCTGACATTTACCTTCCATCCCTTTATCTAAAATCATGCCTCTATTAATTCATAATCTAGGATAAGTAAAATATACATCAGAGGAACACATTAGGCATTTTAATTTCCAGCCAAGGTAGTCAAAGCTACAGGTTTAATGAACTTCAGCTTCTCACTTGTAACTCTGCAGGGAGGGAATCAGTGGACTGTTTCCAGCAGCCTTTAATGACAGTGCTTCAGAGTACCCCACCTCATGCCTTGCTTGTAGTTTCTCACTAGTTAACATTCAGGGAAGAGATGAATTTAGTTAAACATGGGCTAAAAAAGTGTTCATTTGCTGGAAGCTTCAGCTGATGCCCTCTGTTCCCCATGGCTGCAAGAGTGCTTTGTCCCTTCCCATGAGTACTGTGCTACTTATTGAGGGAATTTGGTCCTAAGTGAGCAGCTTCAAGGCAAGGTTTCAGAGTGAGGTTTCAGACAAGGATAGGACAAATTTAAAAAACAAACAAACAAACAAACAAAAACAACCACAAAACAGGTAGGTTTTTTCCCCTCTTTTCCTTTGCCAGTTCATCCTGGCAGACTGAAAGCAGATTTAACAGAAAAGACCAAGGCATGGCAGAAGAGTGGGATTTTCTCTGCACTGAGTGTTTTCAGCTGTTCTCAAGACATGCTTTGTGTCAACTGTACTTAATATTATACAGCTGTTCTAAGTGGTAGACTATTAAAAAACCCTCTGATTTTTCTTTATTGTAGTTCCAAGATTTCCTATCCTGAAGGAAATTGGTTTGAATACAAATGTGGAAAAAATAGTCTAACAGTTCAAAGGATTTATTCAAAAAGTTAGTCACACTTTTGCAATAGAATTTCCTGTGAGTGGAAATAAAATATTTCCTTCTTTTAGTTAAAATGTTTAACAGATTTATTGTCTACAAGTGCATGAAAGTTGGCTATCGGATTCCAGTCCTCCTACTCCCCTACAGGTTGAGGTAGAATCACAGAATCATACAATATCCTGAGTTGGAAGGAACCTACAAGTGTCACTGAGTCCAACTCTGCCTCTGCACAGAACAACCTCACGACCATGTGCCTGAGAAAATTGTCCAGACACTTCTTGAGCTCTGTTAGGCTTCATGCTGTGACCATTTCCCTGGGGAGCCTGTTCCAGTGCCCAGCCACCTTCTGGGTGAAGAGCCTTTTACTAATATCCAACCCAAACCTCCCCTGACAGCTTTGTGCCATTCCCTCGGGTCCTGTCACTGCTCACTGTCACAGAGCAGAGATCAGTGCCTTCCCCTTTCTTTCCCTCATAACGAAGCTGCTCCCCACAGTGAGGTCTCCCCACGTCATGAGGAAAACGGGGTGAAAATTTTGTGAGTCAAGATAAAGACAGGGAGATCGCTTAATTTTGAATGTCACATGCAAAGCAGACTCGAGGAAAATTAGTATATTACCAACTAAAATAGAATTGGATAGTGACAAAAATTAAAACAACACTCTCCTCTCATCCCTTTTATCCAGACACAACCCCCTTGGGAACACTGTGGAAACCACATCTGTGCCCAGTACAGAGCAGCTCCACCTGCTCCTCACAGAGGTCCCACATTGACTCACCCACACCCAATACAACTGCTGACATACCAAAATTTAAAAGGCACTTCAATCAATGAATACCTTTCTTTTACATGACTGAAGCCATTGTTTTCTGGAGAAAAAAAAAAAAAAAAAAGAGGAGAGACAGATAACTTACCATCTTCTTAGAAGGAAAAAGAGAAGGTCAATCTTCCAAAAACATGGTGGAATCTTGCTAGTCTTATCTGCAGGGTTTGCTACAGTCTCTGTTTATAAGCCAACATTTAAAGTAATACAGCAACATATATCTTTCTGTTCCTGACTAAGCCACCCTTCATACCTACCAGGCTTCTTCTCACGTGGCTCCTCTCACTGCTTTTCTTCCTGTGGCTGCTCCCTATGGAAAAAAACAGCCTTCCTCTTCCGTGTTCCTTCTGCTCCTAAAAATGTCCTCAACATATGCTGTTTTCCCCTTCACAATATCTCTGGATTCAAGCCTGTCCCCTGCCAACCTCAAAAAAAAATGTTAAAATAGGTCTGGAGTGTGTTTTACATGGGGTGGCTTGTGCTGGCTGAACTCTGACTCTGGTCAGTGGGATCAGAGCTCTGAGAAATACACAGTGACTCTTACATTTCTCATATTTCACACTTCCTTTCTATTTCTGTATCTGTCTCCTAAATTAGCTCTAATTTTGATCACAACCTCTCGAGCTAGGAATGTGTCTTTCTTCTAAGGAGCTGGGGTGATTTCCATACACAGCAGCAAATGATTTTCCCTAATTTGACCCGTAAATGGAGAAAGAGAGGAGTAACATACCACATAGTGAACAAAGGGACTGTGGCTACATGAAGTATAGAGGAAAGCTTTTAAAAACTTACATTGATTAATAGCTTGCCTAAATTGAAGCATGTCAATACCAAATGCAACTATGATTTATCAATATTTAACTGCGACATGGATAGCCAGAAGTAATCAATAACAACAGACAATTAGAATTCTGAGGTAATTAGAAGAATAGCAGTGGATGGCAAATGACTGTAACAGCCTCATGAGAGAACTCTAATGATGATAATGGTAATGGACAGCTGTAGCAAACTGCTCGGCATCCAGCCACAGAAATGTGAAAGGCACGCAGTCGTGGTTCTAACAAGCATTCCCAAGTCCTTGGGCTTTCCCAGCCCACTGGGGCCCATCAGGCACTGCTGCTGCTCCTTAGTGCTGCACCCACAACACAAGGCTTCCAGTGGCTTCCCATCTCACATCCATCAGGTTCCTGGAGGATGTGGTTTTTTCCTAGCAGCTGATCTGCTTCTGCTCATCCCATCTTTGGAGTTCTCTCACCTGTCTTTTATCCCCTGAAGAGTCCATAACCTCTGGCCTTCTCTCCTTTACTCCCTCAGTTTCCCAGTCTGTCAGCTCACTGTTTCTGCTCAGTCACTTTCCCAATACAAAAGGGTTTTTTTGTTTCTCTGGGAAATGTTTCATTAGTAAACTAGTCTCCTGGAACCAACTCTCATATTTTCCCATTTCAATATTCCATACTGACATTTGAATTCTGTGTTCCAAAGGCAATATTCTTTTTTTGAATAGTTCCTTTTTCCCTCATTCTGCAGCTGTCTTAACTATGCGGTTACTGCATTATTTTTCCTATGTGCTATTTATTGTGTTAAATCAGCCATTTGTTAGTTCAGCAGTTCTGCTGTGGTTTATAGACACTCTCAGGCCTTATAGTTATGCTAAATCAGCAATTTGGTTGGTTCTTCTCTCACCACAAGTAATGCCAAATGGATTTTCACAGGCTTAGCAAAAATTATACCATAGCCCATCCTGGCTTTAATGATCCCCTTTCTGCTACCGTGGTACAATATTATGTTAAGGCCTGTCCAGCTCATTGGGTCCCTTCACCTGAAACAGCAAATTATGAGAAAGCCTATCAGCCTGTGTTGGCTCACTGGCTCCCTTCCCTTGCTGTGGCAACAAGGCATCTATGTTGAGCTTGAATTTCCCCTTTCATCATCTCCATCAGGAGAGCACTTAAAGAGAATTTACTGGAAAATTCCTCAATTGAGAAGAAAAAAATTTAGCCTTATTGATCAACAGAAAATCAGTCACACTGAAAATACAAATATTTTCTTTCTCTCTCTGATACTGTTTTGGTTGGGGGTTCTTTGTGGTTTTGTTTTTTGTGAGGGTTTTTTTGTCTGTGTTTATTAGTTTTTGTTTTTTCTCAGTCTTTATTTGTTTTCATGGGAGTCTTTTTGTGTGTTTTGTTTTGAGGAGATTGTTTTCTGGGCATTTCTTATTTGTCCATTTTGTGGGGGTTTGGGGGTTGTTTTTTTTTCCCCCCCTGGAAAAACATTAGATTTAGAATATTTTTTCAGGCAAATGGCAAAACATCACATAAATTATGTAACCATAGCTTCTGATTCTATTGCACACACAATATAGTATTAGATGCTGGCATGGTGCAATGGCATATTTAGATGGGAAAACATAGCAAAGAAATTTACTTTATGGATTAGCTGGTAAAGTAACTAATTGAGATGCTTAGAACAAAAAAAGCTATATATGATTTGTTTCTAATTGATAACTTTGAGAACTTTGCAATTTTTGTAGATAAGTGGCCATTGTTGGACACAGGAGATATATGTAAATTCATTGCTATTACAGTTATGTCATTCTTGCCAATGAAATGGTAATCTTAGTATTAAAAATAATATTTATTGGTTTTGAGATACACTTTCATTGTATAATCATGCAGTCAAGGAAGCCAAATTAACTGCAATTTTAAGCAGAATCTAATTTTTATTTTTCTTTAAAAGCCCTTAGAATATTTTACGGCCATTCAGTAGAAGGTTTTTTTTTCAGAACAAGGGCCAGGAGAAGAGTGGTACATTGCTACTTTCTGTATACTTTACTATACTTGTAGTGAAACTGTTCTAACAAACTCATGAGTACCAAACTGATTTCTATACTTATGATAGAAATGACAATAAACTAGTCTGTATTTTTCAGCTCAAGATAGCTAACATGTTCAAAATATATTTCATTATTGGGAAAGCATAACCTGGACAATTTATGGATTAATAACAACTGAAAAATGTTGGTTATGGTTTAACTGAAGAATGTGCCAGTCCTACTAAAAAGTAGCACACTTTTACTACAAGGTAGGAAATAAGTTATTTGTGAAGAAGTTGTATATGTGGACCAAATATTGAATTTTGAAGCACTGCTTTATTTTAACATTTAACAGGTTTATTTTAACAATAAACATAAAATAGGGCAGGTTATTTAAAGAAATTTATTATCAACATTGGAAGATACTGGACAATCTAAAGCTCCCCTGTATGGCTTAGTGATGTTCTGTTTCATTTTAGGTACTATTTTAAATATCCAGTAAGTCATCTGTAATAAATAAGTGTGATAGGAATAAAACCATTCTTGACTAGTAACTTGGGAGTACACCATGATTTTTGACAATACAGATGTGATTGTGCACTATATTGTAGGTGAATTTCTGATTAAGTTTCCTACCAAAGACTGTAAATCTGATCAGTAAATCAAAAGCACCAAGTAACACATTGCTTATGAAATCTATTTTACTGAAAACTCTGGAGGATTAGAATAATCAGTTAATAAAATGTTCAGATGTTGTGTGGGCTTGTGGGTGATATTCCTTCATCAGCAAAGGCACTGTCACCAATTTTAGCAGCAGGTTACCTGCAGCACCTTGTGCATACATGGCCATGGTTCATTTTTGGTTTTCAAAATTTTCTCATAGAAACAGCTCTAAGAGAGACAAAATAAGGTGTTTAAATATGCCAGTGGGTAAAGGGTAGATGTGCATAACTTTTGGACTTCTGACTTGTAAGGATGGAATGGTGGGGTTTCTTTCTGACAGAAACAGCAGCCCAAAAAGGACATCAGATGCTCTTGGGACATCCTTCCACTGGCAAGCTGATAACCATGATCTGCTGCTTCCTCATGATGAGAGTTTTGCCTATAAAGGACTGCCATACAATCTCACAATTTAAGAGATAAAAACTCAGGACTTCCTGCTAATTACAATTAATACAGTTCACATATGTATCCTATTTTTTTCCTAAGAATGTTTTGAAGGAAAGTTCCTGCATCCTTCAATGAAATGTGTTTGGCAGAAAGAGATTTGAACCTGCAGATATACACATGTATATATTTTGTGTCTGTGCCTATATATATATATATATATATGCATATATATGGATGTGTGTATATATATATTCATACGTAAATGCACACATCCAGTGATTTTATTTTGTGACTTTTGTTTTCCTGAGTAAGGGAGACCTTGAAGGAACCCTGCAAGTCCTTTTGTAGTGTTCTTAGGAAGTTTCCAAACAATTTATTCCAGATTCTTTAATAAATTTACATTTTTAACATCCCATTAAAGCCTAATTATTTTGAACAACCACGGAAGGAAACTCAGAATTAAAAACAGAGTTAATGTTTAAAGCCCTGATATAGAATGTTTGCTATTTTCATATAGTTATTTACAACAGTGTACTGGCTGAATTAATGAGTTAATTTATTACCTGTATTTGAGTATTTATTGTTGGTGCCATTATTATATGACTAATTTTAATTAATTCCTTGACAGTGTGTCTGTGATTTCCATGTGGAACATGAATATCAAATTGACTTTCTTTGTTGTCTCATTTGTAAGTATTAGAGTATTTATGTACAGTAAAAAGAAATTAGTAACAATTACTGTAAGAGATCTATTGCATATGCTAAACGAAAGCAGAGTGCAAAAAACCCCACCCTGTTTAGATTTAGACTATTTTGCATCCTTTACAAGTTAGATTGAGCATAGGACACGTGACCAAATGAATAGAAATAATAATCCATGTATCAACCCTCTGTGTGTGTCTATTTAACATTTTCTATTTAATTTTTGAAGTGGCATATTACAGAAGAGTACTTTCTGCACTGATACTGAGGCAGAGGCAGGCAGCTCTAGTCACATCACTGGTGATTGAGTGGATCTCTATACTTCTTTTATTTACATTTAGATTAGTGAAAAGCAGCTCTTTAGACTGAGTTTATCTGAAGACCTCACTTCCCAATATATTTGTAATATAAAAATGTCACGGGCTTCTCAAATTCAGAGCATATCAGTCAGAAATTTGTTTTTTGTTTGTTTTCAAAGTACATGTTATAGCAGTAGAGGAAGTTCCATATAGCTGGATAATGATTGCAAGTCTAGGTACTCCCCATGCCTTAGCAGCAGTTGTAATACTGGTGGCATGGCCATGGAGGTCTGGTTTTCACCTTAAGCTTACGCTGATTCTTATTGCATAAGAATTGGTTAGCCAGTTTTATGCATCCATGCTGTGAAAGTCCAGTTCTGAAAGTACCATAAACGACCATTAGAAAGATGTGGCATGCCAGATGAATGTTTTCTGGAACAAATTCTATATCCAAGACCTGCTGAAAAGAACCTTACTATTCCTGTAAGTCTTTGTATTACTTCAGTGGCATTTAGACAAAACTTGAAGCTTCTTGCAGTTTTGTAGTTAAATTTCCCATTCCACAAGCAAGTCTTGAAAAGACTGATGCTAAAATTTTGCAAAACTGTGAATGCTGTAAGTAGTTCCTACAGTATGTTGATATCCTGTAATCATTCTGAAGCCACTTACACTTTTTGCATTAGCCCAGAGCAGAATTTTACAACCAAATATTTTAAATATACTCAAGATATTTCAGCAGAAATGCCATTTTCATTTTTTGAGGGTGTTAAGTCATGAGTGTGAACCTCAGGGATAAACCTAATTCCAGTTTTTTGGTGGAAGTATTTAGTACTGAATTAGAATAGGAAACTTCTACTTTTTGTTCAGAGTGGTCATCTTTATTTGATTGATTATTCTAACTATATAGAATTTTTATTAACCTATTAGAATATTACATTCCTACCATCAGTTGGAATCTAAAACAGACATAAAATACAAGTTGGATAAGGCCATTTAATTAACATAAAAAAAGTGAAAACATACATACTAAGAAATCGAAGCATAATTTTGGTTTGAGGAGTTAGCCTGAATATATTATTTTGTGTGCTGTATTTAAAATTTTAACATAATAAAATAGGCCAAATCTTTTAATCTCTCTATATAATTTTCATTTACACATATATTGATAAACAATCCAGGAAATGCCAATGGCTTTATATAATGCTGATTGCAAAAGAAAACCTTATTTCTCACAGCAGAAAAATCCACCTACATGGAATCTTTTGAGTGGTCCAGACTAATGAAGCTTATTTGCATGGTAAGCGTGCTTATTTTGTGTTTTCCTGGCTCAGTGTCTTATCTCAGTCTTTCATTTGCAGATTAAACAGGCAACTGAACATGGGATTTTTTTTTTTTCTTGTAGAAACCTTTTTTTTAATTATGGTGCCATTTTGATCCCAGAGCATTACAGATGAAAATGCTGATGTTTTTTGAAGTCCCCCATACTGATGTTCATATTATATTACAGTATATGGTTAAAAAGAGACCAAAGTTAAATGGAATAATAAGAAATTTCTTTAGTTTCAAATATCTTCTAAGATTAATGCAGTAGTTAGGGCCCAAATGAAGAGTGTTCAATCCACAAAGTTGCCATGCAGTTATTGGATGAACTGATTGCTTCCTTTTTCAGGACTTTTCCAAAATCTGAGCTACAGCTCTTTCAGGACTTGCTTATCAAGTGGCAGGTTTGATCTACATGGGTGTATAAATCCACACATTTGACCTTCCATAAATTAAGACTGGTTTGACCTACAGCATAATGTTATGTCAGTACTTAGTTCCCCTCCTGAGCTGGGGAACCATTGTTCTGTGCATAGGACCTGAATATGAAAGACAGATCTGCCCTAAAGAGTTTCTAGTCAAAATAGAACTGACAAATAATAGGAGGAAAGAGCTGTTATTCATATTCACATTTTATACCTGAAAAACTGATTCATAGAAGATGTTATGAAAAGCCCATAAAAGTCAGGGAAAGGCTTCCAGAGACTTCAGTGGATGTATGATGTTATATCAGCCAAGCACTTAGGGACATGCTTAAATGATTGTCTCACTCCAAGGCCTGTTCCACACAAGGTTTGCAGAATAGGCTGAAAACAGTATTTCTGGTGCCAGTACTGAATGAATTACCCACAAATGCTGTAATTTTGCCAAAAGGTAAATCTATTTATGGAGGCCTATTCAGTCTTTCATCAGCTGGATGATCCCTTATGTATGGAAACACGCACCTTGCATTTCAGTTAAAGGCTGCAGATCTGATTTGTAGCCTATGAAAATCAATTCGGTTCTCCAACAGGCTTTGCACAGTGACCCCAGGGAATTTTAATCATTGATACAAGAATTCCAAAATTGATCTAATGTTTAAGAAAGAATTTCTTCCTTGCTACCACAGAAAATACTGTTTTTGTATCAACTTCAGAAATGTCTCACTCATTCTCTCTGAGTAATACACAGTAAAGTAGGTCATAATCTGGGGCATCTGAAATACCAATTGTAGTGAATCTCGTATGCAGCAGCCAAGGGCAAGTTTCTCCCCACCAGTGCACTCTTCAGATCTCCTTTGCAGAGTTTATGTTCAAGCTCCCTGTCAATGGCAGTAAGAGCTCAGCCTGTGCTGTAGGTACTGATTGTGCAGAGAAGGAAATGGACAATCATCTGGGAAGTGGGAAAGGAGCAATAATAAAAATGAGAGGGTAACACACTATTAAAGACAGTCTAGCCTGTTCCAGCATACTAGAGTATTAAATTCATGTTCTGTTATGGTGGTATTTATTAGTATCATTAAACATCATTAATTATGCATGGAGCCAGAATTCATGCAGCACATAATCACATACACACATAAAAGGTCCTCCTTATCCCTGAACATTTTTCACCTCATGTATTCATTTCGCCAGATGTGAGTGGTCTGGTGTAGAAAAATATGTTTTTAAGGCACCAGTCAAATTTGTAATTTTAACTGGACATACCTTCACGGATGCTTTAGAAGGAATGAGAAAGGAAAAGAAATCAAGGTGAGAATCCATTGTTAATCTCATAGGAGAGGGGCATAGTGAATGTTCTGGCAGCACTGATGGCTGAAAAGGTGAAGAAAACAGATGACAAAAAATCAAGACATGGTGGACAATGGAGGAGAGAAAAATGCCCTTGCAGTTGAGCAACCACAGAATTCTGTAATGGCTTAAGCCATGTAGCTGAGAAGATTTAACATTCAAATAACTCATCTGTCCTTCAAATATCTACTATGTCGCCAGAATATATGTTGTGTAGGTGACAACTTAATAGAAACTCTTTACTGAAGTTAACAGCAAATATTTAGCTACCCGTGCAGGGAAGAAAATTGAAAATTCAGGTCTAAAGTCTGTTTTTATTATGTTTACTCAGATTATAAGTGGCACCAAACTTGAATGACCTGTAGCTGGAGGTGCAGTTAGTGCATGTAGAACTGTTGGCTGCTAAAGAAAATGTAACAGATGTTGGAAATCTGGAAATCTACCAGTTTAGAAACCATCCCTGCCATCTACAGAGGAAAAGCCATCTGTAAAAAAAAAAAAAAAGCTTTCTATTGACATTAGATTAATAAGAACTGGAAAACAAGGATTGGTATTTTTTGATATTAGGAGGTTCATAGATTTAGAGGAGTATTGTATATTTCATCCTGAGGGTTTATGGTAGCAAATATGCAGTGTGATGCATCAGATGATCCCCAGTGGGGAGATGCAGCTCTCTAGGGAGCTCCAGCCTGTGTGGTTCCTCCTGGGAAGCTGCACAGACCTTTCTCCGGAGGAATGCTCAGTGAGTTGTGTGCAATAACCAACAGTGCCATCTTGTGAGCAAAGCCCACCCCTGCACATCGATGCTGGAATTAAAACAATAAAACACATATATATGCTGTTTTCTTTTAGTAGTATCCAGGTCTTTCTGAGTAGCTACCTCTTAAAAATGCCAGGAAGGAATTTTCCTTATATGAATAGGTTCCCATGCTGGCCATATCCCGTGAACTTGTAGGCAGGGGTGTCAGTAGTTTATCTTGTAAGTCAAAACTTGCTATCAAATACAGTAGTATATAAGAGTATTTTACATTCTTGTGTCCCCTGTGACCTTTCTCCTTTGCTTTCTTATTGTCATTCAACAAGTAAGAGCATGCAAATTCACCATGAAAGGCATTTTAGCAAATAATAGTCACTCCTACTTTATAAAGAATGATTTATGATATTATTTCTGTTACTCGTTATTGGCTCCATTCCTTGAGATGATGAAGGACCTGTCTTTATTAACCTCAGCTAGCTGAAAACATTTCATCTATGAGGTTTTTTTTTAAGAAAGGCATCTTGGTTACTCATGATGGAAGGCATCTGTGCTGACCCATCAGCATTGCTATGACTTTCAATATATTATACTTAATAACAAATAAACATCCTTAGCCAGAAACAGAATCCTGCACTGCAGCTTGATTACATCTGCAAAGAACAGTGATTGCCTTGACTATTTGAATACAAAACCAGTGAATGATAGCAAGCAAACACAATCTGTTTAAAGCTGCACTGGTGAAATACTTTCAATCCACAAAGCAAGGGTTTATCATTATTCCAAGGTGGTGTGTGCTTTCCTGGTTGTAGTAGTTGTCCCCAGTCTAGATAGGGAGATAGTGAATATAGTGGCCTTTTGCTCTGGAAAATGCAGAACTTTTCAAAGTAAAAGTGTGCCAAAATGCCTTAATACAAATTGCTGGAACATGTAGTCAAGAGAACAGCCGGTGTGGATTTCTTCATGCCAAGGCTGGATGCTCTCTGGACAGTAATGTTTGGTGAAGTGTGTCTACTATGACCAAGCAGAATAAATGTGAGTAAAAAATTGCTGTGGTACGTTGCTTCTATTTATTTTTACACCTGTTTTAATGAACTCATTGATACTTCTAAATATGAGCAAAGGTATTGTAAAACTTAGTGAAACAATGAAGCCACTAATGACAAATTTATTTGTATCTCTCATTAGTAGCCTCTGTGTTTCGAGGGCCTCTGTGAGTCTCACTGATGCTCTGATTTGATGCTCTGGGTCTGCAACAGGTCAGACTAGATGGATCTTTAGTAGATATCACCTAGGAAGTCATAGCCTGTACAATACAGGGAGCAGCATTCAACTTGAAAGGCGTACTAGAATTCTAATGGGTAAATATTACAATGACAGATTTTTTTTTATTTTATTTTTTTTTGTGGAATAGCCAGATTCTTCCTCTTTATGAGGCCCATTAATTTAAAGGAAAACTGTGAGGCAAAAAAACCAAAAAAACCCACAAGGAGCAAAAAAAAAATAAAATTAAAAACTAAGACAAACTAATGAATGAGGCTGAATCAATCTTTGAGGTCACTTCCATATGTTTTTCTTGAGATTTTTATAGGTGTCAACAAGAATTTGAAGTTATCACTTTTTTCACAGATGAAAAATATGTCATGTAGAAGCAAGGGAGTACCTGTATCTTTAATAGTGGATGTTAGCTTCAGGCAGCCAAAGGCTTCTCTGAGACTTGATGCATTTTACATGGCATCTGATGGGATTCTGACCATCAACTCAAACTGATCTAATATCTTCACTAGTGAACTCTTGTGATCTTTTTAGTTTTTATTATCTTCATTTTCCTTTTGCTGGCATGATTTGGTTTTGCATATAAATCTTTTAATAATTAAATAACATAAAATTGGAATGTTAAGCAAAGCTGAACTGTAAGACTTTTTCAAATTATTTATTTATTTGTTTATTTGCCTGCCTATTATTTATTTATTCTTTTTGTCTCTCATTTCCTATTCTGTACTCCAGTGTAGGGAAAAAATCAACATTTCCTTTAATGTGTTCTGCACTGGAGGTATTTACTGATCTCACATAAATTGTCTTTAGGTAATTAATCTTCCCTGATGGAGTTTAGTGATAAATATGAAAGTTTCATGTGACAATATAATGATCATAGATAATTAAAGAATTTGTCTATGCAATTGTAATGATCACAATTCATAGCCCTACTGAAGAACCTATTCAGTTGTTTCAGATGTTTTTCATAATTTTTCTTGTGACCAGGATATTTTTGTTGTCCTGTTTTGTTCTGATGTAGAAAGCAGAGAACTTTCTTCATTAGTGTTTCATCAATTTATACACAAGCACGTACATATATAGTATATATTGCTTATGCAATACCCCAAAGGAAAGAAAGTAGCAAAACAGACATTTTGGTATTTTAGTTGTCAGGAAATGTCAATATATATATATATTCATCTTTCATGAGCATCTGCAAATATACATCTGCCAAATCTATTTTACTAGGAGCTTGTTCTCAGCCAAACATATTCTTACCCCAAGAGTACAAAATTTTTGATTGACAGGTTGAAAAGGATTAATGATTACTTTAATGTCTCTACAGATTCCCACATTCCCATTTTCTGCTGCACAATAGGAACAACGACCATGATTCACTTTCACTGTCACATGGTAGGAATAAATTTATTGTATTTCCAGTTCTTTATGTATTCCTTTGAAGTGACATAGGGGGAACAAATAAGACCTTACAGGATGAAAACTATGGCCCACCCTCAGTGGTTAAATTTGCTTAAAAATTTATGCAGTTTATTTAGTTCATAACTGCTGTTTCCAGATCACTGCATGAGGTACTAATAAGGAAATGAAATTTATGAAAATTGATATAATTTTTGCTCTGCTGTTAAGAGGGTCTGTGCCAGTCCAACACATGAAACTGTAGTAATTATCAAGGTTCATCAGGCCATGCTGTTTCCTGTCTCTCTCTGATTTCACCTCGCTCTTGCTCTCACACCTAGAGAACAAAATTTCTATTATAACTGTGCAGTGTTGGCAACCCATGTTTTAACAAGTTAAACACAAAAATTGAACTGGGACATTAAACTAAAGTTTAATTTCTTCTGACAAGAATATACTTTGCCATTCTGTGACTGGCTTTCAATTTGAGACTAAATATTGCAGAGCATATGAAGTTGCTACTAAGCTTCCTGACAGTTTTGAGCCATAATCTGTGGGATTTCATTAGGAGCAGGAGAGAGAAGGGAAAAGGACTCTTCTTATTTATTTTGGCAAATGGAGTTGTCAACATCATTTAAAATAAACGAACAGCGAGCTCAAACCACGGATATTAAACTTTATTTAAGATCATTGAAGTAACTTGTGTCCCACGATTAGGATTAAAGCTCAGGTATTTTACCATGCAGTCCCTGCCCTCTAATCTTAAAACCCAACTCATTTCAATACAGAAATGAAATCATGCCCTCAAAACTACAATTAAGTGTGGAGAATATGACATCATGGCTTGCTGTCTGGATTGTTTTGGGGTACTATAAATGGAAAAGTACAGAAAGGTCACCAATGATTTCTAAGTGTCTTTTTTTCATATGAAAAATTAGTGGAGGAAAAAAAAAAAACCAAAACTGTGTTCTCACATTATTTTTTGACTTATCTTCATCCTTAGTGGTAAATTGGCAGCATTTTATTAACTTATATTGTGCTTCCTTCCTCGAGAAGTCCATTTCTAATCTTTTTTTTTTTTTTTTCCAGAGGAAAAAAACATGATTAACCTCATCTTGTTTAATATTTAATTGTATTTTTATCTTTTCTCTCCAAATTAGCAAACTTATCAATAAAATGAAGGAAAGATGGTTTGGGGTGTGTAAATTACTTGCTGCAGTCCGCAAAAGCCATTAGAAGGACCGTCTAAAAACCATTCAAAACAACAGAACTCGGTGCAGTTCATTTCTTTTCTAATGTGGAGTGAATTTCTGAATGTAATTTCTGGGCTGGAAACACACATACCTGTTCTGGCTAAATCCCTCTCCATTCTGCTGCCCACCCTTCTGGGTTGCATGTTAGAGAGATGGCCTCCTGTATACAAAGAATGAGTTAGTAAAAAATAAAGTACAGAGGAGGCCAGAGTAAATGGAGCATATAATTTTTTCATGAACCGGTCTCTTAAGTTTCGTTTTGCAAGGCATCATGATTTTCTACATATTTATGAAAATATGAAGAGTGAACTCGATGCTTAATGTGAAATGTAGTTAGCAATTTTCAGTCAGGCTGTATCTTTCTTTCTCTGTAAGAAGTATCTTCTGCAGGTACTACCACAAAACATAGTAAGATAATGATAATTTCCTGTAATGAGTTTCTGTAATACTTCAAATCTTCCTTCAGAACCATTTGACTCACAAAACAAATCTACATGCCAGTTTGTGCTGTTTTGGAACATGCAAGCAAAACCACTGTCAAACTGACTCTTAAGGATGGACTGTAATGCTACAAGAATAAAAATTACTTGAGATTGATATTGGATACATATAAACCAAGATACAACTATTAAGAAAGATGGGTTAATTCAAACTTTTGAAAAACTTTTGAGATAGAGGTGGGTTTTCTTCCTAGCATCCCAATTGTGTTTTCAATTTTGAAAGCTCTAAAGCAGTTTATAAAGATAATTAGGCATAAGTGTCCCCATTTCACAGCTGTGCAAACAGAGGGAAACAGTTCTGTAACCTACTTACCAAAATCTTACAGAGGCAAGCAGATCTTGAGCCACCAGATTGCAAGCACTGGTTCATTAAGATTGGGTTTGTGTGCCTATGTCTTTTTAGCTAAAGTAATTAATATTGATATATCGAAGGAGCAAAAGTAGTCCCAGTCCTAGAATCTCGTTCATTCCTGTATAATGTTGCATTTCTTCCAGGCAACAGAACAATTCAATATATTTAAATTCTCTACCTCATTGTGGCCTTGGAATGCCACTAAAATTTCCAGTGTAGCAAGAGCTACCTGGCTATAGCTCTGCAACCTCACAGTGCAGTGAACTATCCAGGTAATATCCTAACCACCAGTTGCAAGGCATTCAGGGAAGGTGCTTGTAAACAGACAGGCTCCACAGTTTTCAAAGTACACAGCGTATAATCTCCTGCATTAGCAACATCTCCATGACAACTGCTTTATAATTCATGCCACATAATATATAACTTCCCTGTTAAAAAAAAAAAAAAAAAGCCCTGCCTACATACTAACAAGGCCACCTTTTTGAAAATTAAACGAACCTGAAAGATCTTTAAGTAGTCAATTAACCATTAAATAAAGCTTTAAGGACATTAGATGGTAAGAATGACAGTATTTATGGCTTTGATGTGATCACAAAATCTCATTCTTTGCTTCTCCACCATTCTCACCATTTCAAATCCCCATAATTGATACTGATGCAACATATCAGTGAATAGCTATAAAAGGGAATGAAGAGCATGAAATGGCTCTTTGGCATTTAATGACTAAATAGGATCTCACGGAGATTCGTATTTCTGTATTTTTTGCTAATCAATCTTGTTTCAACTGAAAGAGTTGAAGTGTTTGAGGCATATCAACAGGTTTGGGAGTTGGCAAACAATAGAATGATAGCAAAGATAATGGAAAAAATGTGTTCTAATGTGGTGCAGAGAATTCAAACCATTAAAAAGCTTTTCCCATTTGTTGCTTCAATGCCAAGGTGACCAATCAAATACAACTGTTGCTGCAAGATTAATAGACATTCTGAAAGGTGTGAAATGCAGTGTAACTTTAATTCTGTGAATTTACCAAGACAACAAATATATAGATAAATCATGTGAGGGAGAAACAGATAACTAGATACCAAGAGTCTATCCTACTTTGAGGTAGAAAAAGGAAACAAGGGTAACAGGGAAAAACATGTTATGTTTAATGGATTGTGAGCATCCTATTAATTGTTCTGCTTTAACATCTGCTTATTTTAACCTGGTAATTTTATTTTCAATATCAAGTCTGGGAAATGATGGAATGCAGGTCTCAAGTCCTTCCATATCAAAAAAACTGCTCAGTTCTTTTTATTCTGACTTTTGTATTTAAAATTTTCGTTGTTATATGTATAGAATGTTTATTGACTTCAGAACTGAGTAACAGAAACTACACAAGTTATCAAATAGGAAGGAATGACCAACTGATAAGTAAAAGGCAAAAAAATACATTCTGGAACCAGAAACACTAGTCCAAAATACAGGAATCTCATAATGAGACAATATATTGACTTAAGTTTGCAGGTTTAATAGCTATCAAAACCACAAGCCTAATTCCCCAGTGAGACTTACTTCAGAAGAAATGGTATTAGTGACCAAAATATGGCAGCTGTGCAGAGCTAATACTAAAACAGGGCATGCTTATATCAGAATCACATGAAGATTTTTGCCGTTTTCTGAGTATTTTTTTACCAACTTTATGGCGTTTCCTCCAGCAGATGAGAGGAGAACAGAACTAAAATATCCAGCAACTGTTCAAAATAGGACTGATGTTTCACTTTTTTTCACATGGTTGCTAGTAGGCAATATTATTTTGAGATTTATGTGATTCTGGAGCAGAATTTAAATTGTTTGATTTACAGAGACATGGAATTTTGGATTGAAATTAGACTAAATCTGGTACATGGACCTAAGGAATCGAGGAAATTCTTCATTTCATTTGTTAGGGAGGCTCAAGTAAACTAATGTATACTGTGAGTTCACGTTCCTCAGTTACCTGGTGAATTTAACAGTGGGGGTGTGGAAGAAGGCAAACATTTTGTACAGCATAAGGGCAATTTAATTTTCCACAGCTAAAGATGATAAAAATTTCCAGTGGGGTTGAGCTGTGTTTTTCTTTTAGACAACAAAAAATCCAAGCTTCTCTCAATAGATTCTACAAGGTCCATAGTCAAACTTCTGCTTTCAGTCTTAGCAGCAGGTTGCACTAGAAATACTAAAAGAAGGGAGGAGGTAGTTGCACAAAAATTATCAATGCTAGTGGAATGGCAAAGATGGTTAAGTACAAGTTTATTATAGTAAATTCCATGCTGAGTGATCAGGGGTCTGGGTTGAATGAGGTCGGGCCTTCCACAGATAAACCTTGTTGGTAATAGCAAATGAATTAAGAAAGTCTTTTCTAGTTTAGTTATATTGGCCATTGACAAATATTTCTTTTCCCTTACCATATCATTCCATCTTTCAATTAGTTCCCTAACCCTGTGTTTTATTTCCTTCCTTCCTTCTGTCTATGTAACTCTGGCCTACTGCTGAGAACATTCCTTCCCTTGTATATTCAGTATTTGTTCCATTAACTCTTCCCTCTTCAAAGAGCAACTGTAGTGTGGAACAATCTTTCTACCTCCCTCTTTTCAGCTCTTTTCTTCCTCTCAGGCTACTAGACCGTGTGCTGCTGAACATACCGATATTTTTGTGTTGTACGATGCTAAGAATATCGGTGTTTAATGCACATCAGTATGGGAAATTCACAATTGCTGTAGCAGAAATAAATAGCTCAGGCAAAAACTGAGATACAGCTGCCTCTGCAACAGCCACTGGCTACACTAACTGTAAAATGTAACTAATAGCTAAATTATCAGTTTTGGTGTATGCTGAAGAAACCAAGCAATGTCACACCCACAGATGTTTACTTTCCATTATCCTGGTAACCCCCAGTATATATATCCTTGTGGTGCAATGTAAATTCCTTTCAAGATGCCGTTTAACAGGAATTTAGTCTGTATAGAGCACTAACAAACCGGAGCACAGCGGATTTATTCATTTAAGAGAATTATTCATTTAATTTTCACCATTTAGTATTTATATTCATTTACCATTCATTTATTCTCTTAATTTTTATTCATTTATTCATTTATCAAGTATTCATTTTAATGGATTTCATTATCACTATAGTAACTGTAGGGACAGATTTGCAATAATTTTATTCCTTAAATAAGTTTAGCCTTGGAAAAACAGGGTAAGGCCACTTGTTCTGTCAGGTTCTCTCCCTTTTCTCAGAAGTATTTGTCTCTTTACTCCCCTTGTTTCGTTACAGCCCTCTCTAGTTTCTCTTAAATTCCTTCATATGTTTTATGACAACAGCTTAGCTCAGTGATATTAGACCAAATGCTTGACTGATGTGAATTACTGAAATCAGAGTGTGTTATTCATTGCTTTGGACACTGATTTAGTCTTCTTGTTTCCCCATATATGTTTCTCTTCTTTTCCCTAGTGGATGGCTTTTCCTCTAAAATTCACCTCTTATTCCCTTTTAATGCCAGTTCCATTTCTATGTAAATTAGTCTTCTACAAACCAGGGAACAATGACCTTTTAAGCAACAGTTGTTTTGAACTAAAGCAGAAGAAAGTCTAGACCTCTAAAAAAATTGTTCTGTGTATTTATTTCCATTGGAGCACTGAGAAGTCAGGTCTTTTTTTTTCTTTAAAGAAAAAGGCACTATTTTTTCTTCTAATGTGAAAACATTGGATTAATGATACTCAGCTTCACTGTGCATCAGATTGTGCTTTTGATGAGAACAGCAAGGAGTAGATAATCTGAAGCTTTTTGTATATGACCAGTGCTTTTGAGTTAGTGTTCTACCTCTTTGATTATAGCTATAATCAAAGCTATAATATAGACTAATATGTGCTTATGCAATTAAGTGCCTGAAATATATTACAGTCATATTAAAAGTGTAATTTGATCCTGGAGAGCAGGATATTCACAGTTGAACCCGTGCTTGTTCTTGGTGAAGGATTAAGTCTGTGTTTTTTGCTCTTCCATCTTCAGTGAGCCCCCATAGTCCCAGGAAACATCTCTGGGACCAGTTTCCTGCTTCTTTGCATTACAATTTTAAATCTCTCTCATATCTAAACTTTTTCTTCTTTAATCAACCAGTGCATTTGAAACTTAAGAATCTTTAAACAACTGCAAATCCAAGCCATTCCCATCATGCAGTCTTTCACAGCATACCCGTGCTCTGAGTTGTGTCTGAAACTTTACTGCTGTTTCAACAACAGAAACACAGCTGAAATTCTTTACTACATCATGATTGGTTGGATAATACCTAAATTTAACATTTACTTTTTTTATTATTTATAACACAAGAACAGAAAAAAAATCCTATCCTTGTACAAAGCATCATGAACTCATCAGGAGCTGGGTATTCCCTACAATTGTATATTCAGTAAACCAAACTGCTTCAGATATTTACATTTGGAAGGTTATCTCCACTGCCAGGAGAGCTAGAAGTAATTTTCTTTACAATGGGATCTTAAGTTTGTAGAGTGTGTTGTGATCCTGCAGAGAAACCTCTTCATACTCCAACCTGAGGCTGCAACTCTAATTTTGAGAAGCATTGCTCTAGAGGATTTTTATCAGCTCCAAAAATGTCTTATCTCTCATTGCTTTTAACTGCATAATAAGAGGTTGTTTAAAATAGGTAATATCTTCTTAAGGGTTTAGAATCTAAAGCCTACAATTGTCAATGGAACAGTCATTGATTTCAGGGATTGTGAATCCAGGTATTTATTCCATAATATGTGCTGTTTGCTTAGTAAACTTAGTAATATACAAGAAAATGAGGCTGCCTATTAAAGCTACACAGAAATATTCTGGTGGCATTTTCTGTGTCTGATAAAGCCTTGAAATTCCCATGAATCTAAATATTTTGCAGTAGTGTGCCTCTTTAATTAACATCTGCCCAAGAAAGCAATCCTCTTTGCAGTTCACCTGCCCAGCTCCTCCCAGTCCCTGAGAATCCTTGCAGCCCTGCAGAGGAAATCCCAGGGTTCCTGGGAGGATACAATCCCATCTCTGGGGTTTTAGCCTGCAGGAGCCTGGGGTTCCTATTGCTAAGGCTGATTTCTCTAAGGGCAAACCTGAAAGGTTAATCCCAAACACAGTGCAAAACATCATTAATATAAATGTCTATTTTTCCTTACACTCCAACTAATTTTCTTCAAAATATTGGAACTTCCTAAAAAAGGATTTTTTTTTATCAATCAATGAAACTTGGAAAAAAAATCAAAGCATACATTCAAGTAAGAGCAGCAATAGTTAATACTTTCTTTTATCTCATCTTCCCATGCAATATTTGAATGAGGTTTATATATGAGGAAGTTTCACTCCCCTCCCCATCAGCATAGGCTCAGGCCAGTGGGAAGACATCTGATGTGTGTTTTAACCCTCTGCTGTGTATATGTATGTTTTTCATTAAATCTGAACATTAACCTTATGGCCTTCAGACACAATACTTTCTGAAAAATTTAAGTGTGCTGTTTATTGCTTGCTTTCAACTCCAGTTCCTCTTGCAAACACTACAGGGACCTCATTAAACTCTGCAGCTGTATTATCCTCCTTTATTAAGTTCCTTCAAATATCCTGCCATGGTCTGATGTCTTCTCTTGTCACCTTCACTCTACTTTGCACACCTGAAGGAGACTTTATTATTTCCTTGCTCTGAAAACTTCATTCATAGCCAGTTTTGACTTCTCAGTTGAGTGTTTTTTTAGTTCATCCATCCATTGTGTCAGCCTTTTTAGTCCCTTGATAATATCCTGTGCTTTTTAGGCATGGCATGCATTTTTTTAATCATTATTTTCATTTCCTGATTTAAATCTAAATAGAGCAAGAAGTAAAGCAGAAACATAATCTTGTAATATTTTCCATTGTCTTAAAAAAAGACAATTACCATAACATGAAAAAATGGTCTCAAAACCTGCAGAAACTTTAGCTTTATTTTTAGAAAACAATTAGTCCATCAATGAAACTGGTGGGTATAAAAGGCCACCCAATCCACTGGTGTGTCCTAAAAGTTGGAGCCACAGCCATTCACTGCCTGTTGAATCTGCCATGTGGGCTTTGTATTGACTCCTCCAATTCTTGCTTGCACTCCAGGCCCTTTTGACCTTCATTGCAAACATTAGTGTTTCAAGAAAGGTGAAAGATGCTTTTGTTAGGGACCTCTACCTATTATATCCAGTTTTACCCATGTTTTCCTGTCTATGAAGACGAATTTACAGAAACTATTCCTACCTACAGAGAGGTAGCAGAGTGACTATGTTTTCACAGATTGATAAAGAAATCAGAAGGAATGCTTTGCCATAGGATTTTCTTAGATCAATTTATAGGGTAATCCCAGCTACCCTGTGTTGTACTATACTACCACAATATCCTCAGTAGTTAATGGTGGCACCAGCCCCACATTTCTTACCTCTGTATCTAAGCTTTGCATGTTCAAATTTGATCATAGATCCATGAAATGGTTTTGGGTTGGAAGGGATCTTTAAAGATAATCTTCCAATCCCCTGTTATGGGCAGGGGCACCCTCCAGTAGACCAGGTTGCTCCAAGCTCCATCCAACCTGGCCTTGAACACTTCCAGGGACGGGGCATCCACAGCTTCTCTGGGCAAACTGTTCCAATGCCTCACCAACCTCACAACGAAGATTTTTTTTCCTAATATGAAATCTAATTTTGTCCCTTTTCAGTTTAAAGTCATTCTTCCTTGCCCTATCACTACCTGTCCTAGAAAGATGCATTCAAACCCCTTATTTTGCAAAGCACCCATTAAGAGATGGATACATATTATTTTTAAAATGGTATTTGTCACTATTTCTCTCAGTTGGGTTCTCTGAGAATTTGATTCTCGTTTTGGCTGCTTAGACTGGTTAGTTCTTACTGACCACATAATTTGTGTGAAGTCAAGTTCAAGAGCTGTGCAAGCAAGAAACCTGCAAAACACACAAAACTTTTCATCTCTACTATGTACTTACAGCTGAATGTTTTCTTGTCGCAGTAAGTAGCAGTGCTCATGTAGTTCTATGTATACACAGAAGTCAAGTCCATTAGCACTGTGTGTGTATGACTTGGAAAGCACTCTCAGGAATCAGGATAAAAAACTGAAAACTTGTTTTCTTTAAGAGTGGGTTCCTTGTTTATTTACAGAGAGTAAGCACAAAGAATGAACACGGGGGATGGCTTCAGGCAAGGGCAGATCTAAAGCAGGGGCTGAGTCTGGGGCCATCTGGTGTGTCAGCTCACTTGGAAAATCAGGGACTTTCCGTGCGGGACCAAGTTAACGACACCGACTAGAAACTGCTGCTGCTGAGGTGGATTTTGCTCGATTTCTTACTATCTTTGCATATATTCCTGCAGTTACTGGTCAGAGAAAGAAAAGAATTACTAAACCCACCTTTTTAAGTGCAAAGTAAAACTGTAAGTCTTTGTCATGGCTGTAGAGAACAGAAAGCAAAACTAACACTTTTTAAAATATATCACCTTTATTGTATAAATCTGGAGGGTCCTATGCTGCCATGCTGATACAATAAGAGCACAGTGATATAGCTGTGCATAAAAAAAAAGAACTGATTAAATGCAGTTAATATCGTCTGAATATTGCATCCTGACAGCTGTCTGTATGATTTAAATGCTGGAGATTTTCATGTAAGCAGTTATTCTCTGAAAATAGGTTCAGGAAAGATACTTTCTCAAAATTTCCGTTTGTATTAGAACATTTTACGTTTTGGACAGGAATAATTGTATTTACAGCCTGTGGTAGAAATGGCATTTTAAAAGAGCTTTATATTAGGATTTACCCATATGAAAAAAAAAAAAAAGATAAAGAAATGTAGCTAGTCTGTAAATAAGATTATTTTTTTTATCATCAGCCAAAATGTGCTCTCAGAAAAGATAATGCTTTTAGTTATTTTAGTCTCAAAGGGTTTCCAATAGGGAAGCAAGAATAGTCAGACTAAAAGAGCGTATCAAAAGTTGCAATGAGTTGAGGGGAAAAGCTATTTCTAAACCCCTAAAATTTTCAAGGAGATGAACAGTTGACCAAGTAAGTATCTCATGTTCGAGCTCTATTAAATTATAATGAAGACAGTAGGCACAATGCAGCTTGCTGTTAATGAAGAGACCATGGTTTTAAAGACACATTATTGAAACAAAGTATTTTATACTTCAAATTATCTATAAGTCTCACAGTAAAATGTGCCTAAGCCCTGGGAATATTTTGAAAGTGAATGTTAGGCAGATGCTGAGGTGCCACTACCAACTCCTGCTAGGGTGGGTGTGCAACTGATAGCAAAACAACTGCCCTGCCATTAAAGCTCTGTGCTCTGGGTGATTTATCCTGAAGCCTTTCCATAACATCCACGGGCAATTCTAGAAAACTGTTTTGAGTTCTCTGTCTGGACAGGTTGATAGGAATAATCTTTTCTTCTTTAATTGTTCTATGTTGTTTAAGGAGCAAACATCTATAACAGTCTGTACATAACCATGGAACTGCACAGACATATCACTCCTCTCCTCTCCCTGATTTTGGACAATTAAGTTTTATGAATATCCACTTATATGGCTTAAATCATCCTTGAGTTACCTGCTTTAATCTGATAGATTTAATAGGACTCCAGATACAGCAGAAATCTCTGAGCTTTACATTCCATCTTTTTAGAAGGCAACCTGTCAGGGTGGACTCCCAGTCTTGTGTGTTTAAATATAAGTATTAAAGTCTTGGCCACAGGTACAACTTTCAAGGTTTCTAGGCACAGCTGAAATTCAGGCCCCTGAATCATCTGATACCAGATCTCACCATATGTAACTGTTTCATGCAGTTTCTCCTGTTGCTGCCTTTGGCCCAGGATCCTGGGAAAACACCAGCTGAATAACCTAGAAGTCCCAAAAGATGCTGTGCAAAATTGACATCCTTCACAGCTGTGAGTCACAGGAAGGTTTTTTTCATAGCAGAATTATGTTGTTCAAGGAATATTTGATAATTTTCAGATTTGTTTAATTTAAAAAAAAAAAAAACACAACAGCCCAAAACTATTTGAAGGTGTCTGTGTGCAACATTCCAACACCTTTTTATTAAGCTTAAACTAGAGTTACTTTATTTGCACATATGATTATTTTGCTGTTTGTTTATTAGTTCTGCTGTGGTTTACTTTGGGATTTGCCTGTATAAATAACTTAGCATATGTGCATTGCAACTTAACGGTTGTAATGGGGTTTATTTATAAGCTCTTAAAAGTTATAAAACATACTTTGAATTATTTATGTTGTCTATTTATATCTTTTTCTTTGAACTTACTCTGCTTGTAAGGCTAAAGGTCCCAGACCCTCTGTCCTCATGTGCCTGGCATGAATTTTGGTACTGTGGTGTGGGTAACCTCAATCTGTCAGCTCTATCACAGTGATGTGTGACTATCTGTTTAGCTCATCCCCTGGCATTGCACAGTGTGGAAGTTCTGGGCTCTCCAACAGCCTGTCAGGAATTCAATCCATGATACGTGTGAATCTCAGAAAAAAAAAGAGAGAAATGCTGGGCAAAACATTTGTGTTTAGTGAGTGGCATTTCCTGACAAAACTCTTCTGTGTTGAAAATGTTTTCTGTTCTAGTTATGCTTCTTATGAAACAAAACTCTTTTTGCAACCAACTGCTGCATAGAAAATTGTAAGAAAATGTCCGAGCAGACTGTGACATGACAGTATCTTTGTTTCCAGGGAACAGAGCAGTTGTGGCCAGGCCAGAGTTGTGCTCCCATCCCAGGTAGTAAGGCTGGCTCTGTCACTGCTGTGCCTTCAGTGCTGACCGACAGCTTTTCTGGGCTCCATAACTCTGGCCATGAAACAAATAAAAAAAAAAAAATTGTAACACGTTCCCAAGTACTGTGATTCTCATCTTCATTTTTGTAAGTTATAATTGTCATGCACTATTGAGTTCTTTTATATGCTAGCTGCCAATACAGATTCTTCTGATTATTAAAACAGTAGTTCTCTTTCCTTTTATGCCAAAGTAAATAAGGAACAACTTGTCTGAAGTCAAAAAAATTACACATCTTGTTTTATCAAAGCAAGTAAAAAGGAGAATCAAACCCTATATTTGTTTTATTCCTGGCACAGCTTTCAGCAAAATTTTAGGTGCTGTAAATACCATAAAGAAAAAAAAAATTTTTCAATGTTTCCAACATACAAGACAAGACAGCAACAAAATATAGATTTCTTATTTTCTTTATATCTTAGTGTGTATATGAAATTAGTACAGGGCTCCAGGAAGACATGAAAGCAGAGAGTCTTGCCCAGGGAACAAGTGAATAGTATCAGCCAATTGGTGCTGTACTGTTATTTTCCGTGCCCTATTTTCACAGACACACAGTTTCTGCCACCAAAAAAATGCATGACAGTTCAGAAATTACAAGTTGTTTTTAGTTGTGTTGGTTTTGGTGCTTCTCCTAACTGGCACAGGCATAACCCCCTTTTTTTTCCTAAAGGGGGATTCCATTCTATGACACGAGTCTCTGAATTTCAACACCACCATATTGAAGAAGCTGCTACCTGCTCCCATTTTCAGTTTCTCAAATGTGTAGCCCATCTAAGGGGGGCTAAGGAGATTCTCCTTCCTTTATTTGATGCAGAGGGAGCATAGTGACAGAGGATGGAAAAGGCTGAGGTGCTTAGATTTCTATGTGTAAATGTAGCTTTGTAGCTTTAATATAAGAATTGATAAATTTCACAAATAAATAGTGTAATGTAAGGCCAGATATACAATATATACATTTAATACCTTCTTATTATAAGATTTCTCACTTCTGGAAAATACCACAGGGATTATGAGGGAAAATAAAATGAAGTTTCAGCCACTATTACTGTGTTCTTTTCCTCCTAATCACTACAGTAAATCTAGTTACCAGGAAGGTCATCACATCTGGCACTGAACATGTTCCAAGACTCATGTGTCAAAGACCAGAGTGTAATCTTGCACATGGAATTACCAAGATCTATGTACAGAGTGTAACTAAGTTAATGGAAAAATTTATAGCAGCTTTAATATAACTGCTTCCTTAACAAGTGCTCTGGATTTCCATTATCTGTTTTGGATGTGCAGTCAGTAATCTGTCAGGTGTCAAAGGCCTGGGGTATGGGTCTGCTTTCAGTATGGTCACTGCCACAGTAGTTAGAGCCAAGGTTTTCCTGAGTGCTGGGCAACCACATGATAAGACTTCAGTAACTGAAAATCACTGTCCTTTACAGCTTCTCTCCTGAAAGTAGAACCATAAGAAAATTTTGGGAATGGAAAAGATCTCAGTAAATTTTGCTGTCATCCATCCAATGTATTTACACCTAAACAGTCACTCCTGCATTGCTGACAAATTTGCCATTTTATCTTTGACATAAAAGCAAATCATGATTTTTAATTTTAATTTTGGTGGTTGTTGTGAGCTCTGTACTTCTAAAACATCATAAAAGATGTCTGCTTGTGACTGGAACAGTTTAATCCCTGAATGTCTCCCTTTAGTTCTTGTCTTTGCCTGTAGGCAAAGATTTCATTATGGCATATGCCCCTGCCGAACTGGATGTTAACCCAGCTTCTCATGTACAATGTATTAGACAAATAAGATCAGACTTAGAGTTTCCCAAATCTTTTACCAGCTAGTAGCACAATTCTTTGAAAATCCTTTTCTAGCTTATGGTAATATGTTGCGTTTTATGATGAATTCAGCCAGGACTTTGACAATAGCTTTGAGGGAAAGGAGAAGGTGTGAATATAGAAAGACTGGAGATTTTGTAGGGGCATAGATTAAATGTGCTTTCCATAACATTCAGTGTTGAGAAGACTTATTGGAGGGTGGAGAGCTGCAGTCATTGTCTGCAGGCTGTACTACAAGCAGAACTTCTTTCAGAGATAATATGTACCCCACCTCTGCTGTCAGGACAGAAGAGTCTGGAGACTGTAAATCAGCTGAAGTCAACACGATCTTGTCAAGTATCACATATGAAGATTTTTATCTATATCAAAGTCTGCTCTTAAGGTCTTCACTGGTCTTCCAAAATCACTTATTAGTAAGGGAAAAGTCATATTCATTTAGAAGGAAACTTCCCAATAAATTTTTTTTGAGGTATGTCTCAAAGAAATTTGATCTGAGAACAGTTTTCTTTTTTAATTTTTCACTACCACTGCCATTGTGATTAACAGTTAGTACCAATAGTGCTGTGCACCCAAGTACATTGCAAACATACAATTTATCTTACCTTTTACCCATTAAATAGTTCCCATTCTCAAATAAGCAGAGCTAATCTAATGACTTGCTAGCTCACACAGTGAATCAAAGGTAGAGCTGTGGAAACATGTTTAAGGGCATGAAGCTACAAATACTTATGACTATGAGTAACTTTCCTCTTGGGAGTATTTCAATTAACTCCAGGAGGGATTATGTAGGGTAATAAGATCTGAACTTCATGGATAGTGTTCACAGGACTGGTCCCCAAGCATATTCATTTGCAGTCTTCACATAAAATCACATAAATCTGTAGTCAGGGACTTTTAATAAACATATTTTATGCCATAAATTACTTTCTGAGGAGGATTTTTAGAGGTATAATTTTACAGCATTGACCTCCAATAGACTCATAAAATTCTATCATGTTAAATGTATATTTAATAGCTTCAAACCTTTTATATTAGTGGTCCAATGGGCCTGAAGGACTTAGGATTGCAACAACCTATTACGTCAATGGATATTTAGAGAGTTTTAAAAAAATGCAGATTATTGACTTTATTATTGATGCAGAGGAGCCATTATATCTTATCAGGCAATTAAATGCCCTTTCATAAAGAGCCCTTTGCATGGAGACTGAATTTATGGAAATGATGAAACTCAATGGCTCCATTGGAATCATTACATCCGGTCTGAAACACTTTTTGGGTTATTAATATTTATTTTCACATTCATACTTGTAGTAATGAGAAATTAAGGCATTTTGAATTAAATTACAAATATAAATATGTATAGACATTGTTTTATTAATTTAAGGAAATCCTAAAATGACATGTACTTGCAGCATTTCTTCCTGCCTTTAAGGTACAAAGTTAAACCAGCCCAATGAAAAATGATGACTGTATTTTGATAGCTTTTGTAAATCCAGAATATGCCAGGTAAAAATTTACAATTTTAATTTTCATTTCTACTTCTGATTTATGAACACTTACCCACACTTCATCCCTCTCTACTAGAGCTGTAATTTTACACAGGTTTTTCTGACATATATTTTATAGCTAATGAAGGATTTTGGATGTAAACACATACAATATGGCATTGGACCTGGAAATTGCTCTGCTGTCTTCACTCAAGTCCCTTTGTAAATTCAGTCCTATATTCAGCCTTCTGGTGAGCTCCCTCTGGTTGGCAGTTTTTTCCAGTTCCAAGTGTATATACTACCCAAATAGGTTCCCAGAGATTTAATTTATTTTTTTATCAAACACCTTGGTATTCAAAATCATTTGATGTGAGACAGAAAGTAGAAAATATGAGAAGTAGACCACAAGAATGGTAGGTTTTTGCAGGGTTTTGTTTCCTGTTTAGAGTAACCCATCACACTTCTGGAAATGAAAATGCACCTGAATCAAAAATAGCCACATCATTAAAAAACCTTCTTTGGCACTCTGGTGCAGAACCCATCCAAGGAACTGCCTCTTAGTCATCTCTTTGAGTGTGGTCAGTCAGCTGATGTTTTTGAAGTGTCTAGACAATTAGGATTTCACACTGCATGTGTTTTGGGATTGTATGAAGCTGCAACAGACCTATTACATATCTCTGTCCATACTCTCTCTTCTCTTCTCTTTGTGGGAACACATAACAAAAAAATCTGCATTGGAGACCACAGATAAGACACACAATCTCTATGGACATTTACATTTTATTCAGCCCATAAAACCAATAGCAGAAATGACTGTATGGCCAAGGAGTCTTTTTCTCTGTTTCATAGAGCCCACAATACAACATTCTTGCTGTATTGTGAGGCAAATGTCTGCAGATATTTGACTGTATCTCCATTCAGTCTTTGCTCTCTCATCTCTTCATATTTGGTAAAAGAGGAAAATTCAGGGAAGGCACATTGCTGCAGCCAGTGCTGCATATTCCCTGGACAGAGAAATTTCAAATTGACTAACTACGTTTAGAACTAAAAATCGTTTGATGGTTTTCTTGGAATTATCTCAAACACTGGCTTGTGCTTGTGTCTGAGGTTGGCAAAATGTGAGCACAGGATTTCACTGTGCTGCCAATAGCACTATTTTACACCTACTTGAGTAAAGTTTTCTTAAATATCCTCACATTACAGACCCTGGCTCACCTGTGTTAGAGGTTTACCTGTGTTATCAAATTACCCTGATTTTTTGCAATCTTTTAGAATGTGCCCTGCTCAGTTATGGATGATGCATATGCTGAAACATATACATCTTGGTAGATTTGGGGTGGCACTCAAAAAAACCCCACTGAACAGATAAAGTGCTTCATAGAACAGTGATTTAAGAGAGAGCTTAACATTACAGTTGAATTTAGGAATCTTTTTAGTTTCCACTCAAGTCAATGTTGAGACTTATTTTTAACCTGAAGTACCTTTTCTACTTAAAGGCTGCTCTGAATAAGGCCTTTTGTAGAATATTATTAAAACAGAAATTTAAAAAAAGGTTTTTTCATCTTTGACTTTCTTACTGCAGGGCTAAATGTGAGATAGTAATAATGCTACAGTTTAATAGAGGTAATTTCTCTGTTGTTATTGTGAAGAAGCTTTATAGTCTAGTACAAAATTATTTAAGGTCCTTGAAATGTTTGTTTTCTACTCTTTCATTTTCATGGTGTTTTTTTAGTAAAAAATGTGCCAATGCTATAAAATAATTTCTTTTGTTGAAGGAGACTGTAGAAAAGTCCCTGAAGTGCTTCACTTTGAGGAGCTTTGTTCATCAAGGTAGACGGCTTTGTAAGCCATGAACATTATAATTACCTGATTTTGCTCTTGTTGAAATCAGTGGCAAAACTCTTATAGGTTGCAGTGGCAGCAAGAGTGAAAGGAGCTGCTGTGCTTTGGTTTATTGTTCCATTTTCTGATTAACATCTTAAACTGCATTTTGATCATGTAGCTTCTACGGACAGAGAATGCCTGATGGTCTTTTGTTGATCTTCTGAGAGAACAACAGCTCATCTTGATGCTCAGCCAAGGCATCTATCATTTAGCTGTCCCTTTCAGTTAATGCAGCACAGCCCTGGCTCAGAGTGTCTCCACTCCATCTGGTGACCTGTCAGAAGAACTCTTAGACCTCTTTCTTTCAGGATCCAACAATGAATTTTTTTCTGCACAAAATGTGGTTTTAACATTTTGTATTGTATAAATTTAATAGATCAGACTCCAGGTAAGGTCACTATCATTCAAAAAGTTACTCTGCACCAGTTTAGCCACAATAGCTCAGAAGAGGTATTCTTAGCCTGCAGAAATTGTGTAATTTAACTGTCCCAGAGGCCAATGTTAGAAAATAAGAAAATATGTCCTGCTACCTAATGTTTGCTGCAATGAGAAGTATGGACAAGTGCTGAAGACTAGCTAACATATATCAATTTGACTATGGAATTGACACATTTTGGCAATTATTTCTTTTCATTTTCCTACACAGATGGTTTTATTCCCACCATGCAATTTTTTCTCACCACTGTTTTTTTGAGCACTCTCATCTAGTTTTCATTTGCTTTTGTTCTCTACAAAGTATTCAGACAAGTGTGCTGAACATAATCTAGGATTGCAATTAAACAAAAATTGGAGCAGGGTAAATGAATGGCAGATCTGTACTAAGGTTTCAGCCAGAGATAATGGTAGAAAGGTGCAGGGGTCCATCCTTTCTGCTACACTGTTATGACTCTATTATGTACAGGTATTAAATATCTTTTTCCCTCAGCTTCCTTTCCCTTTCACCTCTGCCTCTTGTCATACGACATCCATCAGTCCTACAAAGGCAGTGTCACATGCTTAGTTGTTGCTGCCAGTAGTAGTAAGACAAAATCAGGCCTGTCTGACATGTAAAAAGCGGAACCTTCTTTATTGTGGGACAATAAAAGTCAACAACAAAAAAGGCTGTGGATTTTTAATGGAGAGAAAGCACTAATGAATACGCATTAATTGAAAATTAGGGCATGAAAGACAAAGAAGAGCTAAGACAAATCAATTGCTAGACCTAAAAGTCTGAGTTGACAATAAATAAGCAGCAATAGCAGCAAAATGCATTGGACCAAAATAATCACAGATGCAGGCAGTTGGAGGTTAGGTGTGAATAAATTAGTTTAACAGTTGTCTACAAATGCTAAATAATTCCACAACTGAATATAAGTGCAGTGAATATACAAAAGAATTGGAGCAACTATACAAAAATGATTTTGGATATATGTTCTGCCTTTGGTAAGAGATACGGTGATTGACTGTGGGAGCATAAAGGAATAAAAACATGGTGGCTCTTACCTTGGGCATAGTAGGGTCTGTCCCCCATGTTAATTTTATAAGCCTCTGTAAAACCTTTTAGTCTTAGCTCCCTCTGGATCTAAGTACAGATGGTTCATATGCCAGGACCAAGTTTAGCAGATGGGCACATGGGCATGAAAGGTGATACAGAGGAGAAAGTCAAGTCTCAGTATCCCGACTGTCAGGGGATGTCATTTGTGATGTGAGTGGGGAGAATTTAGTCAGCAACTGTGTGCTTCAAGTCTCCTTTTTACAATGATAAATCATTTTCCTTTGTGTTAAAAACCAAATTCAAAAACAGTACTTCAGCATTCTCTTGCCCTAAATATTTTGTTGGCTATTCCCAAGCTTAGGGGTAGACATTGGACTACTCGATCTAAGCATAAAAGAGGATATTTGGGAAAAAGTTACAAGATCATACACAAAATCTTAGTTGCTATTGCTCTGTTTTCTGACATATAAAAACTGGCTAGTATTATCCAGGGAATGAGTAACTTTTATTGTTCTTGCTTTAAACACTACTGCTTATTTAACCTATACTGTCTTTTGCCCAAGTGTGCATGCACTAGGACACCTTGGAGTGAGGGATGTTATGCCTTTGTGACTGCTGCAAAGCAGCCAGCATTCATTACAGTTCTGAATTTTTCATCATTAAATTACAATAATATTCCTGCTCTCCACTGGCATCACTGACATCAACAAAAAACATTAATAACAGGACTGATTTTATTCTAATTAGGCATTTATTAAGAGCTAAATATCTTGATAAAGCACAATATGCTGCAACTTGACAGCAGAAGTGAAGCATTCTGGAGAGTGCTCCTACAATCCATCCTGCTTCCCTGATGAATGTGGACCATGAAAAGATTAGATCATTTGCTTCACTCCAGTAATAAAATGCTCTGTGCCCTTTCTCGGTAGTCAGCTTGTTCATTCTGATCAAGTGGGGGACTTGGCTGATCTTAGGATTCAACTGGTAAGAAAATTAAAGTATTTGAGATTTGGAATTGACTGTCAACTATGTCATTTCATATATTCAGCTATAATGGTTAAAATATTGTATGTTCTTAAATTTATTGCTGTTCTTTACAATAAAGAGCTGTCCTTGAATTTAAATAGTTGCATTGATTTTTTTTAGTCTATATTTTCTAAGGCACAGGAGCTCTTCTATTATAGTAACTATTACTGGCTTATACTTGAGGCTGAGGCACATGAATGGGACAATGTAGTGCCATACTCTGACACTTGCCTTTGCACTGCTGTGAAACCTACAGATCCCAGGTGATGCATTTGGACAGAACTAACTAATGAAAAAATCACTTCTTCATATTTCAGGTGCATATAAGCAAATATTTTTGTACAATAGTTAATATGGTTTTTGTCTGATCTGAAGCTATTTGCAAATTCAGGTTGAATTCTGTTCAATTAAAATCTAACCAATTATGCTGCTTGTTTTGTAGAATGGAATTTACACTTCTATTTCCCAGAATTCCCAAATTACTGAAGAACTTTGCAATATCATATTCTAGGTGCATTTTTCTCCTTCAGGTGAACCTGTCATACTTTGTGTAATAGAGTGAGCTGGTGCATCAGAAACAAGGAATTTTAATTTCTACCTTTCTAGTGAGTAGTCTTTATAGTTTTTCAGTCTTCACTCCTCTTTGTGACTGTCATATTTAGTGAAATAGCTTCTACAGGAAGAATTGAGACTAACTCCAGTATGTCTGCAGAAACTGTTACACAACAGCACAATGATTAAGGGCATGTATCTACAAAATGAGTTTATGTCCTCTCAGAAAAAAGAATCCTCTCAATGACTTTTTTTCTGGAATCTATTGTGTACTTTAGTGAGCAACAAAAAAAGTATACTTAAATGCCTCTACTAGTGTCAGGTAAAATACACATGTAATAATTTTCTATTTTAATTATTACTTATTGTAATGCCCATTCACTTCAGGCACAAACTAATGTCTTTGGGGGTTGTTTTCCTTTTATTTTATGTGATTTTGGTATTAAGAACGTAGGAAGTAGCTGGTTGCTGAAAGTAGAAGGGAATAAGCATTTGATTCAATGCAATTTGCACACATGTGCTCCTCATAGAGAGCTGTTATTTTAGCATTTTCTCTACTAGGTACTTGCTGCATTTTAAAATAAGCAAAGTCTAAAAATATGGTTGTTCTTTATGCATTGCACAGAAGAACACAGAGTGATCAATGTAAAGATTAAACAAAGCTTTCAATTAATCATTAAGTTTGGAATGACTTGGCAAAAGTTTTTATCATTCAAGAAAGAATATGGGACTCTGCAGTTTTCTTAGAGGAATTCTATACATTTCCAAAAATACATACAGCATTTTGTTAGTCCGTGCCCTTGCTTTGCTGTAGATACCTGAAAACTACATTTCTGTGTTATGTTCAGATGACCTGGGTACAATCAGATGGTGTCAAAGTTGCCAGGTCAGCAACCGTTGGTGCCTAGTTTATGCAACAGGATACTTGCCTCAATGCATTTTAATTAGCAGTGGAAAACAAGCATACAGTAAGTATAGAGCATTGGTAAGATGCTTGTGTTATACAAGTGCATTTTTCTATAATGACAAAAAATGCGTTTCTTGATTTTGAAATCTATTCCATAGAACAGTTGTCATGAACATTATTGGTTTAGAATGTCCTTAAAAGCCCCAAAGGCTATATTCTTCTCGAAACACTTTCTCGTGCCTGCACAGCTTTGTGGCTAATTCACATCTGACCAAATGTGCTACAACACTTTATCGTGGTAAAGAGTGCTGGTCAGGGCGTAGCATCATGGTGTGTTTTCCTCTGCTGTCTGACTTGTGTTTAAACTCTCTGGTTAGCAGCATGTAAAACCCATGGCTCAGCTACTTCTTTAGGTTTACAGGGTAGGGTGGAATAGGGGGGAAATCCAACCTAATATGTGAGGAAAACAGCAGACATCATTTTTCTGTCTTAGCAATGAGACAGGATGGTGAGATTTACATTTAGGGATGAGAAACTACTTTCAAAACTTTTCTTTACAATAGTGCTGTTTAGGAAATGCCTAACAATGAAAGCATGTTTACTTTGTGTGGAATTCATGTCATGATGAGGATAATAAGACCCTCCAAGGCAATAATTGCTTCACTGTAGGGTGCTTCTGCATCTCAAATTGCTCAGCATCTGGGCTTTAAATCATTTGTGTTCCTGGTGGGTAAAACTTCCAGCTAAACAGCCAGGCAGACAAGTACCATTTTTAAACTTACACAGCATGATCATGGCATGTGTGCATTTAAAGCTGAGCTTATTATTGCCAGAAACTGTTATCTAGACTATAGAGACAGAAACCAAATAGATTCTCTATGACACAATCTTAATAAATTCTCTTCATTCAGAAGGAAACCATTTGGCTTGTGTTATAGATGTGGTTAGGGTATTTTTGGCAGACTGTCCAGCAGGGAAGCTTTCACTGCTGAGCTCAGAAAATGTGAAATAAATTCTACAGTTTATTTGTGCTGTGGTGAGTAGGTGACTGTCACTAAATGCCATGCTGAAGATCATGTTTAAGCAGGAAGAGGCTTTCCTGTATACACAGTGAATGATGTTATTAACATGTAAAGTAGATCTCAATTTGGTAAGACATTAGGCCATTCTGCATGCAGGAATCATTGAAACTGAATCTGTGTTTCATTTTTACTGGAGAGGGCTAGACTGCTGATGAATATTCTGCCTTTGACATGCCCTTCTCTGTCATAGTTTCTGAGTGCTTACTAGGTATTTCCTGTTGCAGACCATGTCTTCCGCCCCCTAGACTAAAATACAGAGTATATCATGGTGCATACAGGGAGTAATGTTTTGGTTCTGATTTTTGAAAAGTCTGCTTCTGAAAAGAGCTCCTTGAGATGGTTCTTTGGTGATGGCTGTAAGTTCAGTTTGAAACAGCAGATCTACACCTTAGCTCTAAACTACTGAAGTGTGGGCAGCAATGAGACTTGTACTGTCCATGCTCTGTCTACCTCAAATTATGATTTAACACCTTGAGTTCAAGTGGTTATATCTCCAAGTCTCAATATTTGTATCTTGGAAAGGTTTTCAAAGCTATTCTTTCCTGTGTCCATCATGTCCCTGTGACAGGCCAGGGTCACATGCTGCTTTCTACCCAGGCTGTAGATCTTGAACACCCTGCTGATCTAACTCTCCTGAAAATGGGGACTCTGGAGAGACCCTGATGAGGCTGTGACTTGCCTGACTTGCCTTGGGACCAGTGGCAGCTGCTTTGGGTTTTTCTCTTCTTTTTTTCTTTTCCTTTTGTTTTTCCTTGGGTTTTTTTCCTTTTTTTTTTTCTCTAGGTTATTTTTAACTTGGATCAATTCCCTGATTCACTTCATAGTTACACAAATACTTGTACTGGCACAACAGAGGGAGCAGGAACAATTAGCTGAAGAACCAATGACTTCACACAGCAGCCCTTGTACAAGAAGAAAAGCACCTTAAAGTCCTCTGTGCTGTGTCCATTTGAAGTCCCCTCATTCGCTCTCTGTTACAGGCTTTTTTTGTTGTTGTGGATTTTCCTCACTTTGTTGCTACACAGGTTTTTTTCCCCTGTACAACATGTTTTTTCAACTCTGCCAGTACTCATCTGCCATCTCGTTAGTTGTCTGCTGACTACTGAAGCACTTAAGGAAAGAAGAAAAAGAAAGAAAGAAGAAAAAGTCTCTGTAGACTTCTAAGCTATGTTAGCTGGTCTTCAAAACGCAAAAAGAATAATCACTTTCTTGCTAACCAAACAACTTGGGCTTGAAAGCTTGTTGACAGAGTCACACATGTAGAGTGATGGCACCAACTCCGCAAGGGGCTTTTCCCCTCTGCAGACAGAGAAAGAGGTTTGCCAAGCCAACCCTTGCCAGTGCCTGCTGCTTTTCATTTTCGTGTTATCTACAAGGTAATGTGAATCAACATTACCTGATGATTTTTAAAGTATTAATTATGATTATTGGTAGTGGTTTGGCTCTTTTCTCACAAGGTTGGCTTTTTTCATCTTTCCAGGAAGGGAGGTTGAATCACTTGGAAGGCTATTCTACCTGCTAATGTCATACTTCTCCATGTCCATAGTCATTCTTGATATAAACTTCTTAATTTACCTGAAGTCATACTTTTTTAGTTCTCATCCTCAATTCTTAGAAAGGGGAGAAGTTAATTATAAGAAAGGAAAATAGATATTGTACATTCACTAAATCTCAGAAAAGATTCATAGTTAGGTGTTGACCCTTCTTGAACCAGTAGTACCTTGAGTCATCTTTTATAACATTACAAAATGAACATCATCCTGTCTTTCTTCTTCTATCATTTGAGAGAGATATAATGAAGTGGAAGATGTACATGTACTAAACCTGTTCCTGACAAAATATTCCAGTAAAACACAGCTTTGCTGAAAACTTCAGCACTTCTGTTGATTTTTGTTGCCTTCTGCTTTGGTAATGTTTTGATTCTAAGCAGAATGGAGGTTGCTTGGTAGCTGTGAAAAAAAAAATGAAGTACTTTATAGTGTTTATAACTTAAAATTTGAACCAGAACATGGGCTCTATCTTGTCATGCTTTAATTCCAGCCAGCGGCTAAGTACCATGCATCTTCTTTCTCCTCACCCCCTTGGTGGGGATGAGAATTGCAGAATAAAAAGCAAATCTCATGGATTGAGATAAGAAAAAAAATAATGATAATAACAATAATAATAATTTTAGTGAAAAGGAGAGAGAGAAATAACACCTGAGAGAAAAAAAGAGAGTCCAATACAAGTTGCTCACCACGCACTATCTAATCCCCAACTCAGTCCCAAGCAGTGATCAGCAGCTTCTGGTCAACTACCCCCCGTTTATACACTGAGCATTATATTCCATGGTATGGAATATCCCTTTGGCCAGATGCAGTCAGCTCTCCTGGCCATGGTCTTTAAAGGCTCCTTGTCCACTGCAAAGGAAACTTTTTTACCCTTTTTTTTCTCCTTGATTCAGGGTAAGCACTACTCAGCAACAACTAAAACATCACTGTATTATCAACATAATTCTCCTCCTAAATTCAAGACACAACATTGTACCAGCTACTAAGAAAATTAACTGTCTCTCAGCCAAAACCAGGACACATCTGAACTGTACTTGGAGCTCTGCAGTTGAACAGAGAGCTTGAAAATAGTGTTAACAAAGAGATAAGCCCTCAGTTCCTCACTCTGTGCCATCACAGAGCAGAGAAACTATTGTTTGTTTCTGGGGCATGGAGAAGCCTTGCTGTTACCTAATGTCCATTAATGTGTTCTTCAGGAAACCAGAAATCAGTGCTGTAGAAGCTATTTTACTTGCCCTTTGTCACAAAATGATAACTTTCAGCAAAGGGAACTTTTATTCAGCCAAATCTGGTTGATTACAGGCGTGTAACTGAAGGCAGAGGGGTTGAGTTCTATAAGGTACATAGTACACAAAAGAGTGATACAGTTTCCACCCATTTAAGAAAATGTCCAGAGACGTACCTTTGAAGGAACTTTTTTCTGCATTTACTCCTATAGGTCTAAGGCAATTAATCGATAAGCAAGGACACAGGGTGAAAACATATGGTCTTTGATATTTAATAAATGGATTAACGGAGACCACCTCTTAATATTCAGCCTCTGCCTTAGGATTATAAATTAATAAGCATTAGGTTCTTTTTAATGAGGAATTTTCCCTTTTAAAAGCTGAATGAATTATCAAAAAGAGCTCTGGCAGAATTTCAAAGACATTTTCTGACCTTCTAGTATTCTGGCCTGCATGAATTTTTAACCAGATGCTATATATCTGGAAGGCCTATTAGAATTTGTCTGCATGAAATCTATCTGCCCTCCAGCCCTTCACCCCTTTTTCAGTTTGTTTTTTTCCTTCTTTTCTTTTTTTTTGATAATCAGACAACTAAAGTGGAAAAAGGAAAAGTATCTATAATAGCAAAGGAATGTTTAATTTATGCAAATGAAGTTTTAAAAGAGTCCTTATTCAAGTTAATAAAACTCCACACATGTTTTTAAATTTTAATAGTGGCTGACAAAAATCCTTTCTTTATAGTGACATTTTCATTTTTATTCATTTTTGAATGGTATCAACAATGTAAAGAGTTCCAAGATCAGTTTGAAAATGCATATTTTAAAGTGCATGGCATGCATAACTTGCAAGTAAACACACTTGGCTATGCTTTTCTTTTTTGTTGGTTTCTATTCCAGAAAACCTTTCAGAACTCTTTCTGATTTCTAAATCTGTTTGGAAAATAAATGTAATAGACCAGAGCATATGTTTTAAGTATTGGTAGACAAATTTTCAGCATAATGAAGAAAGCTTATTGTCACTATTACTTGCTTCATTTTTTATTTTTTAAAGGGTTGTTCTGTGACATTTTGAAAATGCAGAACATCATGTTTCATAAAAGGTTGTGGTTATCTATGCAAATTTTTACTGGCGATGTTTTGTATTCTAAATGCCACTTGAGAAAAATACTGTATATCTTAATGAAAACTGTGGTGAACTGTAGTTAATGAAAAATGGTGAACTGTTTCACTTCTTGACATTACAGTATCTCTTGGTCCTACAGACAGAGTAGTGTTTTGGCAGGTTATTGCTCTGAATTGTTGTAGCAGTTTCCATGTTTCAAAAGTTCACTTTGAACTTCTACTTAGTATCATGAATTAGACACCTCCTCCTGGAACTACCTGGGAGTTTTGATCTTGCCCATCACAAATCTGCTGAATAGAAGCACCTGGGAACAACTGTTGCTCCTGGAGGTGATTAATGAGCTGCCTGTTCACCACATGAATCAGTGCCCATGTGCACTAGGAGAGAAGCAAACATTAGGTTTGAGTAAACAGATTATTAGAAAGTGGTTGTCTTTAGTCTGTTAATAATGGCAGGAGCAAAGAATAGGTTTTCCATGTCACTATTTCTTTTATTCCACTAGTTTCAGGGGCAAGTTCTGGAACTGAGCCACTGAGTGTCACTGAACATAAAACTGGGAAACTCAGAAACTACTTTGTACATTCAAATGATAACTGGTCACTCGAGTTTGGAGTTCACTGACATTCTCCACCCTGGCTCGTGATTTGGACCACGCAAGAGTAGAAAATGATGCTAAAACACATGGCTTAATAAGAGCTGGTTAATTATTTTCTTGTGTTACTCTGTCAGGACAGCTTCACTCTGGAACAACTCCACGGTGTCTTGATTTTCAATAAGCAGCATTGAGCAGGCATAGTATTGTCTTTCTTTGATAGGACAAGGGGTGATGGTTTTAAACTGGAGCAGAGTCAATTTTGGTTAGATATAAGAAAATTTTTTACATTGAGAGTGGTAAAACAGTGTCATAGATTGCCCAGAGAGGTGGTAGATGCACCTTTTCTGGAAACATTCAGGCTGGACTGAGCTCTGAGATGCCCTTGCTCCCCTTGCAGGGGCGTTGGACTAAATGGCCTTTAAATGGTCCCTTCCAACTCTAACCACTCTAATTTTTCTTTGCAATCATGAGGGAGTTGCAGTTTTAACAATGTATTGATTAAATTGAGACTGAGACCTGCAATAGTTCATTCCAGTACTCGCCTACCCATGTCAGATACTTCCAAGGACACAAAGGAAAGCTGGATGCATCACTGTTATCAGGGGGCAGTAGGGGGCTGTATCCCTACCATACCTTTCACCTCGTCATCACTGGTTCTCTGTTTTCCATCTGATTCTGCACATACAACAGAGTTCATTGCCTACTGGCAGGTAATCCTTGTTTTGTGAAAGGATGACAGGAAAGTGAGATGATGCTCTCTGCAAAATGTTCTCCACTAGAGTGAGAAATGCCTGGTTTGAGAAAATGACTCCCATGGGGACCATTTATTATATTTCTTATAGGGAACTCATGGGCGCAAAAAGAAAAAGAAAATTAGACTGACAGATGAGGGCTGCAGAATAACAGTATCCCTAAAACTAGTGTATGGAATCCAGAGAGGATCAGAACAAAGTCTCGGACAGGTAGCTGGCAGGAGCCCTAGGGGTATGTAGTAGCGCAAAGGGGAGACCTCTGCCTTAGACTTCTTTAGCTAAAACTATGTACTCCGTGGAGTAGTGGTGTGCAATCATCATGGACAAACAGTTCTAGAAATAAGGGTTCCCATAGGCTGATATTTTTTATTTTTTTATTTCACTTTCAAATGTCCTCACACTTCAGAATTAAAGGATCAGGATGTACAGGGAGATGAGCACAGTAATAGTAGAAGCAAAGGCAGGATCCATATCTCCTGATTTCATCCTAGTGAAGTCTGTTAAGCCATATAGAGAAAATAATGATGGGATGTTGAAAAACACTAAGAGATGTTAATCACCCAAATGTCATCAATCGTACTTGAAAATTGCCTCTACATGCCTTAATTTAAATAAAGGGATCGTCAATATCTACTCAATTAAGCTGGGTCTCTGTGACAGGGATATTGACCACAAGGGAGGGTGATGTTCTACATAGATGATAAATTGTGAAATAATTAAGAAAGTGTTTTTTCTTCAGACAAATTCAGAGTTTCTCTCAGAGAGAAAGAAACATGGAACCTTTTGTTATGGAAGTACTTTCTGAGTATTATATCAGTGGGTTACAAACTAGAAAAAGAAATAGTTCTGTGAACCATCACACTTATCTTTAAGAACATTAAAAATATTCTCTGCCTTACATCTGCAGGCTTCATAGGCCTAAATTATATTTTTTTCTGAATAAGCCACTTCACTTGCAAAGACTAATTTGCATGAAGTGGGTTAAATGAACAGGCATCCACTTATATGGGAGAGCATACACCAAAAGGAACTGGGGAGTGAAGACAACTGACATTTGCATACTGAGCCAACACTTCTCAGACGTTCTGCCTTTCATACATAACATGGAAGTGTTCAATAGGTTTTGTACCATGAACCATAAAGAATGCATAGAACTGTATTCAAACAGCTGTACTGTTATTTCTCAATGCAGTGAGAGAGATTCCAGTTATCCTTTCCTCTGGACAGTGGAGGCAGTGGTTAAGGAGCAGATGAGAGTTTGTTGTAAATCCAGCATCACCTTTGGCCTCCATATTGATGATTTTAGACCTACTGTAACAATCAGATGAAATCAGAATTGTGTATCACCTTTGCATTGTGATCTGAGTCCCTTTGTAGCTTCTTGCACATGCATATCAAAAAGCACACGCTTATCAAAAAATGTGAAGATTCAGATGTGTGTTCATTCAAAGTATTCAGTAGAATATAAGACAGAAGTTTTTGTAAAAACTTCTACATGTTGAAGTTTATCATAGTTTATTTCTGTGGCATGGTTTAGGCTCTAGCATGGTATCTAGAAGTGTTTTAGGAAAATGCACATGGCACTTAGTTCCATGCTCTAGTTAACATGGTGATGTTTGGATATAGGTTGGACTCAATTCTCTCAGACGTCTTTTCCAACCTAATTGATTCTGTCATGGTTGCTCATTTAGTGCTGCCAGGTATGTTTTGCTGATGGGTTTTGGCTGATGCCTTTGCCTGCACAATCCTAAGTATCCATGATGGACTTATGGTGGTGTAAAAGAGCCAATGCATATTTAAATGTTTACTGAAACATAATATTTGGGTTTTTTTTTACTTTTTATCAGCTAGGCTGACTCTTATGTTGTCCGAGGATATTTGCAATGTGTTTATAGATCTAAAATTAATGTTATGTAATATGAATGTTGCAAAAAATTTAGGTATACCTGAAGGGAGTTGGTTGCCCCGTATAAATAAGTTTGCTTTAACCATGCTTAAAAAAACAAAACCAATTAGCAATAACTGGATAAATGTGTTCTTCATGCATAGGAAGAAATAGTAATTTTGTGGTGTCAGGAGGGAGACTGGGAATAACAAACTTAGTTTTAATAGTGACTCAATATGTGTCAGCTCCATCAGACAGTGCAGGTCACCATCCTCCCTGCTTTTTTCTTTCTCATCATCTATAAGGTAGTTGAGTACTTTGGGTTTTTTTTCTTTTCTCTCTGCTCAGATAATGATTTGAATTTCATAAGGTTTTGCTTTGAAACTGCTGCCAACCTCTTTGTTTTTGTTTTTTGCATATGTTCCATGATTTCACTGCCAGGGAAGTTCATAAGCAAGTTTTAAATAATTAGACAATATTAATAGAGAGTAAATTTCAGATTAGTCTGTATGGCATTTCACACAATCTATTCTAAGTCATATGCTCTTGCATTCATGAGATAGTAATGTACTGCGTAATTTATGAGATATGTCAAATGGGCTACTTCATAGACTTTAAATATCAGCTCATGAATTGTGAATAATCATATTCACAAATATTATTTCTTGAAATTAATTAAAATCTATAATTGATCTGTATACTAATTTTTGACCTCTAGTTGCAAAGACTGTGCATATGTAAGCGGAAACAATCTGACTATGGACAGGAATATCAAAGCTTATATTAGGTATTGAATATCAAGCACTGGGAAGGTAAGAAACTATTATTTGCACTGTGGTGAAAAGCATCTCACTTTTATAAATTTAGTTCCAGCAGTCAACTGCATTGAAGAAACAATACATTTTCCATGAAAACATAACTGATTTCTGGAATACAGTAGCAGAATAGCTCCATACTAATGAAACAAATGCAGAAACTCACATAAAAATGACTACACATTGCCTTTCATTTATGTACATTAGTATACGATGATGTCAACCCTTGAGATTTTTGAAATTTCTGGTCTTGACTAAAAAAAAACAAACAAAAAAACCCCAACCCAAGTGTAGAAGTGGATATTTTTTCCATTTGCAGACTCAGATATCATTTAAAGATTGGTCTTATAAATAAGAAAACGGCTTTCTTCAGGAAATTATTTTCCTGCTCTGCTAAAACTTAGTTGAGGCTGCCTCGGCAGGAGGAGCCTTGTTTGTCAGTTTTGTGCAAGTATTGCCATTTGCGTCCAGAGAAACTATTCACTTGGCTAAGAATTACCTCTGTGATAGGAATCAACACAGCAGGTTTTCTATAACTTTGTTTGTATCAAACACATGGCGCGCTTGAAAAACTGAACCAGGCTCTTCTTGTCTAAGACTTCTTATCATTAAAGAGATTAAATACATGGGTAACATAAAGAATGTTTGCAGGTTCTTTGAGTTGACTTCAGTCTGTCCGTTGTTTCCCTTATCTGTAAAATGGACGGGGAAAATAGATTTGGGCTGTTTAAAGGAGTGTGAGCAAATGGTTCGGAATTGTTATTTGTGAGTTATTTGGAGTTGCTTTGGTGACTGCAGGTGGAGAAATACAAAGTTCTTCAGTTAGTTTCTTGTTCCCTTTGTGCTCAGGGAAGTGCCACAGAATTACACAGAATTAATAAGGTTGGAAAAGACCATGGAGATCATCAAGTCCAACCTTTACCTAGGTTAACAACCTATCCAACATCAGTCTAACATCTATACCATCTAAACCATTTAAACCATCTAAACCATACCACTAAGTTCATCATCTAACCTATCCTTAAACACATCCAAGGACGGTGACTCCACCACCTCTCTGGGAAGCCCATTCCACTGGGAGATCACTCTCACTGTGAAAAAGTTTCTCCTGATATCCAACCTAAACCTCCCCTGACGCAGCCTAAGACTGTGTCCTCTCATCCTGTCACCAAAAGCCTGAGAGAAGAGACCGAGCCTTGCCTGACTACAACTTCTTTTCAGATAGTTATAGACAGTGGAAGGTTTCCAGGCTCAGGTCTGCTTCTTTATTTATCTTCTTTTTAGCTACCTTTGGTAGCTTTTTTCCTCACTATCTGCTTGTTTTCTGACCTTAAGATACAGGTGATTTTTGCACTTTGTATGGTCTTTAAGGTTCATCTATGCACGAACACCTTTTCTTATGAATTCTATTTCGTTCAATACAATCAAGTCCTAATTATCCTTGTGTCAGAGGTGGTTTTCTAGTGCTTTGAGGAATGTGTATGAGTTTTCCTAACAAATTGCATTGCAGGATTCGGGACTGAGAGGTAGTCAATATAATCTTCAAAAAGAGATCTAAAAGGGCAAGACAGTGGGTTCCTGTCTGTTTCTTTTTACTCAGGCCATGCTACAGCTGTGCCCACTCTGCAAAACGGTGACATGTCAAAATTAAAGCAGCTAAAGCACTTCCAAGAAACAGAAATAGATCCAGAATTCAGTCCACAGTTGCTTAAAAGAGCCACAGGATTTTTGCATGGGAGGGGTGTGATTGCAAGGAGAAAAAAAAAATGGAATCTGAAGGCAAACCACAGACATTTTAACATGCATACAAAGCACCAAAAATAGAAAAAAATATTAACCTGCTCTGTTGTTTTAGTCTCTCTATGCTATAAGGAGACTTCATTGTTCTTCTGGACTTGAAAGAAGGTCTTAGCACACCTAGTTGAGTTGAACTGGTCTTTAATAGTGGCCAGTAAAATCTTCCAATAATAACAAAAAGATCTTCAGTATTTTTCAGAATAAATCAGACGACATACCTCAGCTTGTCTATTATTATGGATATATACACTGGCTCCCCAGCTGTTTGGGTTTAGGGGTTTTTTTCAGGATCATTTAGGTCAGCTGGTAAGTACACTTCGTTAATTTTAGCAACTCAACATGTAGCTTAATATTTTTTTCTTTATTTGGGTGCAAAACAAACAAGCAGTTTCTGTCTGTTTGTTTTGTCTTTTGTCTCTTTTTGGTTATTTTTCTTCTTGAGAGAAGAGCCCTGGGGACCCAGGGAACAAATACATCATGTATTTTTTTTTCTGGTACTGCATAGTTTTATTATGTTTATAATTTGTTAGTAATTCTGTTTCTTAACAGAAGTAGCTGTTGTTTCAGGATTATACAAAACCTATTGGGGATAGAAAAATGAGATATTTACAGAAGCAGACATCTTTTTCAGTTTCTTTACTGGATTAAAGAAGAAAAATTGTGGCATGAAAGGAAAATGAAAAGAAATGCTTAGTTGTTCGTGAGATAATATGTTAACACTATTCAATTATGTGTATTTATCTCCAATCTGTGTGACTCAAAAGATTTGAATGCAATAAAACTCTGGTACACCAAAACCAAGAGGTGATAAAACCCCCATTGTTCTAACTTAATGTATTTGACAAATTACTTCAAAGACAAAAAATTACTTTTTAAATTCTTTTTCTTTCCAATATGGGAAGAGCCCATTCCCTTATCAGATTTCTTAGCACTACAAATTTTGTTTGCAATTAAAACAGTCTGTATATGACTTGGATTTTT